>JAQISU010000015.1:6817500-7417500 GCA_029339505.1 Unio delphinus
ATAGACCCCTCCCCCCCCCCCCCCCGAACTCAACTATAAGGGCTGGGGCGTATTGGGCTGTATACTCTATTAACTCAAAACAGCATAGAGTTCATCCAATTTAGGGGGAAAAAGTTTTGATAAAGGGACATCACCGCTGGACCAAACCTGGAAAAACATCAGGAGAGAAACAACTTCAAAGAACCCAGGATAAAAGAAAATGATGGCTGGTCCGAGGGAACAACCATATGCTGGGACACCATGAGAACAAGATGGCAGCCTGACATTAGGGGTGACTTAAACAGACAAGAAAATGCAATACAGAAAAGAATCCGATTGCTTTCATGGCCTGGTTAACAGGGTTCTCATTTGGTACCAGAACCCTTTTCGAACAATCTATTTCACGAAACCTGACTTGATCATATTTTTGCACATCGTTTAAAATTAACAAGCTATTTTTACCAAACAGTGACTATACTTATTTGTGTCGCATAGACCTCTATAGTATTCAAACTTGTTATGGACTTAATACATGTACGCTTTGTACTAGAAATATTGGAAAGTTAAGATAGTTAAACAAATTTTACGACTTCATTGATTTGATTTAATTGCATAAGTGGCTCACACATTATTGGTATTTTCCTGTCCGTTAGTAATAACTGGACCAGATTTGAATTAAACACGGCATCACGATGTTGCGGGCTGTACGACATCCTTGGACTTAATGGTACCTCTCTTTTATTGCCACAGCTCGGATAGCTCCAAAATGGCGGAGATGTGAAAATAATTTCCGTTACTTCCACTTGTGTCATTACACACCATTAATACACCTAATAGGCTGTTAGGGTTGAGTGTGTGTTGGGTCTATTCCCACTCACCCAGGGTCCTCCATTCAGGTCGATGGTTACTTAATAGCAGCCCGGACCTGAAGACCAAATTAAATAGTACTCCTTGAGTACATAAATGCCTGGGGGAAGCCGCACCGTTCCTTCCCTCCCCCACCCCCCCGGAGAAATAAAATATCCAGCTTTGCTGGAAACTTAAAACACTGCTACAAGCCCCAAGTGGGCGATACAGCACTATAGTTACAGCACTATAATTCAACTTCACCATCATGGACGAATCTAATTGGGAGTTGGGTTCTTTGGTGTTTTTCTAAATTTTTATGTTTACTACTCTTGATAGCTATGTTACGACAAATTTGATTTGTGGTTGGAACCTTTGGCTTAATTCTAATTCAGACAAATTAATTAATAAGTGCGACATTCGCACATAAACGCGGTAGCTGTGGTGGCTCCATTTTCACAGCACCGACCAAATGAAAAGCCTGACACTCGGGCATTAACTAGTTGAGAAAGCATTAGATTACAGAGGCGACATTTTTCCACATTCA
Organism: Unio delphinus; assembly: GCA_029339505.1. Lineage (NCBI taxonomy): Eukaryota > Metazoa > Mollusca > Bivalvia > Unionida > Unionidae > Unio > Unio delphinus. The sequence continues at coordinate 6,818,873 of JAQISU010000015.1, forward strand.
TCCATTCATTCATTCGTGTCGTTCATCATTGAATCTAACTTGGCGAGAAACCATTTGAATAAGATGATGGGAATGCAAGAGACGGTGGATGACCTGTGCATGGTAGAGAAATTTTTGATCAGATTAGGGTATGGTGAATATAGTCTCCACCGTTTCAAAATGGAGATAAATAATTTAAAGAAAATGAAGGAAATACTGAAGGAACTGATAAAGGATGAAAAGAGGAGAAAGAGGATGAAGAAAATAAAATACAAATGAGATCCTGGAACGAAAAGATAGAAAAGGAAGAGGAGAATTAAATGAGGGTTAAAGAAAACAAAAATGAGGAGAAGAAGAAAACATTATGGAGAAATTAAGACACTGGTGGAGGAAATGAAGAAATTAGAAAATTTAAGAGACCTAAAAGCCCAGTCCAGGGCCACTCGATTGCCTCGAAAAGATTTACTTTCTTGCCATATGCGTGTCTTTGTTTGTGTCTTTGTTTATTTGTCTATGTCTAAGTCTATAAAATTACACGTCGCGCCCCGCCAAGCGATGTTTGTGTTTTATGTATGAACGGTACGGGTTTCCGTCCCGCCAAGCAAAGTTTGTGTTTGTTGGTAATTACTGAGCGGAAGTTCATTTCCTGCCCCGCCAAGCGTTATAGCTTCTTTTCACAGCTGTTACTGTTTCGCCCGATTGAGGTCAACCGCTTGCATCATTGTTGCCAATGTCCAGTACCGCGACGTCACTCCACCTGTTCCATTCCTATTGTCCTATTATTCCCATGTTAAAGTCATATTGTCTGCAAAGTGCCAGTTCTGTATTCCCCATATTAAATTCCCATTGCCACTAAACAGTCCTATCAGTCCAATAAATGAACGCCCACAATTAGGTTGATACTGATGGACAATATGTGGCTCTGATGTGGACTGTTCATTAAACTGTGTAATTTTACTGCATGCAAATCTTTCTGGAACAAACATGCGTACACTATAGACACATACCTGTAATTGGTAACAGTCATATCAAGCGCGAAACTCAAAATGGCCATAGGACAAATGGTTATACTATTCCATGTGGATTTAAAATTCACCAAACAAATGATATGCTATGAAAATATAGTGTACATATCACCAAAAGAATTCTACAGTCGATGGTAGCTGCACAGCCACGAGAAATACCGGTAAATGTATAAAATGTACATCGATGTATGCAGACAAATTTGATGCAGATAATTGCAGCTTTTAATGAATAGGTGATATCAGCTCCTGTTCTGTAAATCAACATCATCAGGGGTGAAGGGCTTATTTATCGGCCTACATCCCTATGTTCAGTTCTCCTTGTACCTATATCGTCCTTATATATTGTCACTATACATCCCTATATTCAGTTCTCCTTGTACCTATACAGTCCCTATATATTGTCACTATACATCCCATTGTTCAGTTCTTGTACCTATACAGTCCCTATATATTGTCACTATACATCCCTATGTTGTTCCCCTTGTACCTATACAGTCCCTATATATTGTCACTATACATCCCTATGTTGTTCCCCTTGTACGTATACAGTCCCTATATATTGTCACTATACATCCCTATGTTGTTCCCCACTCATTCCGTTGTATGCAGTCCCAACCTTTTGATCGTATATCGTCCCGGGGTGGGGGTCATGTAATGCTAATTCCCACTGTCCGTATATCATACTATATTAATACTGTCAGGCTTAGCAGTATTTAGTACAATGCGGCAGACGCATGGGTAGTTATATAGTAAGTATTGTTACAAGCACAGGGGTATTCACTTGACCGAGCGGTGTCAAAACCCTGGCGCGAGTCACGCTGGAAGTCATATGTTTTCCCCAAATTTCCAAAGACTTCCATACAACTTGAGTTGTAAAATGGAAAGACAGACGTGTCTGCTATAATTATTAATCTTTGCTGTAATCAATGGGCGACCCAGAGGAGACAACTTGCCCAAACGTCCATTAACTGCACCTTTACATGGTTTTTCTTCATTATCATCCGTTTTCCGTACCGATAGCTTGTCATGCCATAGAAATTACACCAGTATTCCCTTACTAACTGGGAAATATTTAACTGCGCGACCCTAGGCCAGTCCATCCACAGAATTTCCGGCGTATCACACTCATATACATACGCCAATTTTCCACTATGGCCACATAAACGGTACCTACCAAGTTCCAACTTATTGATTCCATTCTATAATTTACTGATTTCCAACCATAAATGCTGCCTTTTCAATCACACTACTTGTATACACCACTGAATTTTAATATGGACTATGTTACGAAAAGGGACAGTCATTCGGCTTGTACCCAAAATCACTACTAACGACCCAAGCATGGTTCAAATTCACTAACACTTGCTCCAAAGTTATTACAGTATGAATGTTCCCTGATTAATAAACTATTGTTTGGAAAGGCACTGTTCAAACAACGAATATGAACTTTATTATTTTTCTGCTTCAATGTAGTTAAAAACGGTGATGTGTGTCGTATGCTTTCCACCTACTTACCTGTCTATCTATCTATCGATCGGTCGATGTCATTTCATCCACAAAAGGAACGAAAATGAAATGCGCTGTTTTTGTATTATGTCTCGTGAATTCTTCCGTTATAGAAATAGCGTCAGCCAAGATAAATTTATTCGAATAAATAGTCTGTGAAATACAATATTTTTCTTTGATGCAACACTCTCCTGTAAAATAATAATAATAATAATAATAATAATAATAATAATAATAATAATAATAATCATCGCAGGGGTATACTTAAAATGCTAGAAATCAACGCAAAACAACGACAATTATTAAGATGAATATTGTGATTAGTTCCTGTGATACATAAAGAAGACAGAATTACAGAACCTTTTATAATTCTATTTAACATGTATGTCTGCATACAATAAAATAGTGAGTATTTTCCACTATTTATGTATTGTCTTCACTTGTGTTCCAGTATTTTCGGCTTGCTCTTGTTGTTACGTATATTTGATATAAGTCATTTATATTTATTTTTATTGTTGTTTGTCAGATTCAAATTTGACATTCTTGGTTTGGGATTCATTCATTGGGAGATTACCTGTACTTTACAAAATAAACACCAGGTGTTGACCTCATTTCTGACCTGGCTTCAGAGTTGTAAACAAGCTTTTAAAATTATTGGTTGGTTCCAAGGACATTATGGAGCTTTGTTAAACTGGTAGAGAATGGACTACTTCCGTCAGTTAATCAGCCTACATTGGCTAATGTGACCGTACTTGTGAAGAAAAAAAAAAAAGGTTAATTCGCCGGTTGCATTCAGGACATGGTCATTTAAGAGCTATGCGTTGGTAAGTAACTGTCTTTTGAATGCATGTGTGTAGTGTTTCAGTCTTCTTGCGATTCTGAAGCGATAAAAGACTCGTGAGAAAATGTCGAATCGAGCGAAGGGTTGTGTTCACGCTTGCATTCCTTGTGTTTATATATATATATATATATATATATATATATATATATATATATATATATATATATATATATATATATATATATATATATATATATATATATATATATATATATATATACTAATGTTAAGGGTATTTCATTTTGTCAGACATTTCGCCGTATTTTATTGATAAAACGTCAGACTCCTGTGGTACAACCATTAAAATTGTAACAATTAACAAATGTGTTTTTGCGACATTTACGGTGTGTTCGCTGTGAACTGTAGGCGCCTTTAGATAGTCACGTGATCGAACAGTAGGCGCCTTTAGATACGTCACGTGATCGAACACGGTCTGTAGCGATACCTAATTTCGCGTGTCTTCGGTGTGAACTGTAGGCGCCTTAGATACGTCATGTTTACTTAGTTACGTTTTGTTCGCGCCTTGGTTACGTCAAACAATCGCGGTGTGAATTTGTACGTCACGTGATCGAACAGTAGGCGCCTTAAAGACGTCACGTGATCGAACACGGTCTGGATTGGCTGAAACTATGATGACTTAAATCAACAGCTGTATGAAATTCGTAATCGGTGTACGTCATGTTTACTTAGTTACGTTTGGTTCGCACCTTGGTTACGTCAAACCATCGCGGTGTGAATTTGTAATAGTCGTTACAAAGCATTACTTTCGCTGTCTAATCAATTATGCCACCTAAACGAAAAGCTATTGGTCGATCTACACCTCAAGCACGAAAGATAAAGGCATCACGAGCTTCAGAAACAGACGAGCAGCGGAAAGCAAGATTGGAAACTGTTCGAGTCTGCACTGCTCAAACACGATCATCTGAAATAGACGAGCAACGTAAAGGAACATTGGAAACCGTTCGAGTTTGCACTGCTCAAACCCGATCATCTGAAACAGACGAGCAACAGAAAGCAAGATTAGAAACCGTTCGAGTTCGCACTGCTCAAACCCGATCATCTGAAACAGACGAGCAACGGAAAGCAAGATTAGAAACCGTTCGAGTTTGCACTGCTCAAACCCGATCATCTGAAACAGACGAGCAACGGGAAGCAAGATTAGAAACTGTTCGAGTTTGCACTGCTCAAACCCGATCATCTGAAACAGACGAGCAACGGGAAGCAAGATTGCAAACCGTTCGAGTTCACACTGCTCAAGCCCGATCATCTGAAACAGATGAACAACGAGAAGCAAGGTTGCAAACCGTTCGAGTTCGCACTGCTCAATCCAGACGAACAATGCTTGCTGATTTAAATCTTAGTGCATTCCATTATAATGCAAATTATGATTACAGTCTTCATCCAAGTGTGCTTATTGGAAAAATGGATAAATCATGCGTGTATTGCAATGTATTTGCCAGGCATGCTACCGCACGTTTTAACATTGAAAATTGGCGTACCTATCATTCTTCTCCGAAACATAAATCCACCACGACTTTGCAATGGTACCAGGCTTTCAGTGAAAAAGTTAATGAACAATATCATCGAAGCTACAATTTTAAATGGAATATTTAAAGGAGAAGATGTACTCTTGCCACGCATCCCTATGATTCCGACAGATATGCCATTCGAATTCAAACGTTTGCAGTTTCCTGTGCGACTCGCATTTGCAATTACCATAAACAACGCACAGGGACAATCGCTACAAGTGTGTGGACTAAATTTGGAAAATCCATGCTTCTCACATGGACAGCTGTATGTGGCATGCTCACGCGTTGGAAAACCTTCTGATTTATTCATATACGCACCAGACAGAAAAACAAAAAATTTTGTGTATCCAAAAGCACTTCAATAAATAGAATAGGCTATTTGACAGTATGAAAAAAATGTATGTTTGTTTGTTTCTTCGTTTGTGTCGTATGCGTTCCTATACCGTTCATCCGATTGCGATAAAACTTTGGTGAGTATCAACAGCTGTATGAAATTCATAATCGGTAGCGATTCCTAAAATTGCGTGTGTTCGGTGTGAACTGTAGGCGCCATAGATACGTCACGTGATCGAACACGGTCTGGATTGGCTGAAACTATGATGACGTAAATCAACACCTGTATGAAATTCATAATCGGTAGCGATACCTAAAACGCGTTCGGTAAGGTAACCACTTATTGTGGGCGCGATAAATACCACTAAATAATCTGAGATGCATTCCAGAAACCAGTCAAATAGTCTATTAAAACACAAACACTTTCTTTCTTTCAGTGGCATTGCAACGCATGACAGGATTAAAACACAAACACTTTCTTTCTTTGAGTGGCATTGCAACGCATGCCGGGTACTTGCTAATATATATATATATATATATATATATATATATATATATATATATATATATATATATATATATATATATATATATAAATTATACAATTTTATATATTGTACTGGCATTAAGTCCATTAGGATACAAAGTATCTAACTTATGAATCCAATAAGTTTCTTTTATGAGTCTGTTCATGTCACCATGCACAATATCTATTGGTATGAAAGAAAAATTGAGTAAAGAGTGATTATTGGTATTAAAATGTGTTGAAATATTAGAGGAAAACATAGGATTGCTATAATTTCTTATATCAAAGCGATGATTATTCATTCTCTTAGAAACTTGTTGAAGTATTTGTCCAATATATTGCACTTTTTACAGGTTATTAAATAAATCACATAAGTTGATATGCAGTTAGTGTTAACACGTAGATAAAATGCCTCTTTTGTTTTAGCACTACTGAAAGAAGTAATTTCTCTTATGTTTGCACATTGAGACCACCGGCTTCTGTTACATTTCGATGACGAAAAGTGTATTTCTTTATTATTTTATTCTGTTTAGTTCTAATTAAAAAATCTTGCAAGTTCTTGGGTCTTCTAAAAGCGAGAATTGGTTTAATTTTTAAAGTGATTTAACGCTAGTTTTATTGGATAAATTAAGGAGATTATACTATTTATTAATTATAGTACCTATCTTATGCAATGAAGGATTATATTGTATTGTGAAAGGAATTACAGCTATCACTATTTTACATTCTGCTATTTTTAAAGCCTCATCTTTAGCAAGATTTCTGGCTTTGTCCAGCGCAGAATCAACTATAAATGTAGTATAATTTCTATTTTGGAAGTAAGTTCGAAATTTATTCAAAGAATTTTGTAATTGATAATCATTTGAAATAAAACATCTGTATCTTTTGGCCTGGCTATATGGTATACCGTTTTTACATGACATGGGATGACATGAAGAATATTCCACATACTGATGACTATTAGTTTCCTTGATATGAATATTTGTAGAGATAGTGTTATCACTATTGTTATTACATTTACATCTAAAAGTGAAACCTGCGTACAAGTAAATTTATCGTTAGACGATCAACAATTTTTTTTTCAATTCTTCATTTGAATGGTTTCATCTAATAAATATATCATCTAAATATCTGAACCAAACAGATGGATTAAACTTATCGTTTTGAAGAAAATCTTTTTCTAATTTATCCATGAAAAGGGAAGCGTATGAAGGAACCATAGGACTATCCATTGCCGTACCCATAATTTGTAAGAAAATCATGTTATTAAATTGAAAATAATTGTTTTCCATGATAAGTTTTATGATTTTACAAATATCTTCACTAGATTGTGTGCTATTATTGGGATTGTTATTAATAAAATATTTACAAGCTTCAATACCATCTGCATGCGGAATGTTGGTATATAGTGATGTTACATCTAATTATACCAGGATTGAGTTATCGGATAGCTGTTGAAAATCAGTAGTATCTTTAATGTATGAATGAAGTGGTTTCTTTAAAAGTTGTAAAACACTATCAATATATTTAGATAGGTTTTCAGTATATGAATTATAACTTGATATAACGGGTCGTCCTGGATAATTTAAAGGTAAATCATGGTCAGGATTTTTATGAGTTTTGAGTAATATATAGAAATGAGGTGTACGTATGTTAAGAGGGAAAGTATCAAAATCCTCATATACAGAATTATTACTTTTAGCAATCTCATTAATACAAGTTGAAATGTTTGATTTAATTTCTGTCGAATTGTTATTGTTAAAATGTTTGTAGTATTTTTCTCATTTAATTGACGTTCAACTTCTTTAACATAATCTTCTTGATTCATAATAATAATAGTGTTTGATTTATCTGCCTTTTTAATAATTATACTGTCGTCATTCATTAGATTACATAAAGACTTAATTTCGTCCTTAGAAATATTACTATGATATAGCTTTTTATGATTATCAGTTAATATCTATCTTGTGATCTCGTCAATATAAAAATCTAAAAATGAATCACGTCCACTAGGTGGTGTAAAAGATGATTTAATTGTGTCAAAATACCCCACCCCCTTTTGTTTAGAAAGAAAGAAATCGATTTACTCTCTGAATTGTATCCTTTATCATTAAAAAATTCTTTTAATTTCAGGCGTCAAAAAACTTAAAAATTTCTTCAGCGAACGTAATTTTATTATGACATTTTGGTTTGAGACCAAAATTTAGCCCTTTGTCTAACAGTATATAGTTATTATCAGTTAATTTTCTACATGAGAGGTTTAGTACTGTTTCTTTACCTCTCTTAATTAGTTTTCTTCGCTTTAGTTCTTTTTCCACTCTCTTCTGCTCTTTGTAGAACCTCCTATTCTTTTGTATTGTTGTGTTCACTCTATTAGCCATTGTAAAATCTTTACCAGGTTTGTCAGTGACTTTAACATGGTCATTGTTTCTTATTCCCCCCGTTTTACGGCCTCTGTGTATGTCTGTTTGTTGTGTCCTGGGTTGTCAAGTTTTTTCGCTGTTGTTAATCCTGTTGAATCTTGTTTGAATTAACACAATCCCTATTCATGTTGAATCTTTGGTTTACTAAAGTTTTGGGATGTGCTATATGTTTATTACTGTTCCTTTCTGTGGTTTCTTTGGGTTTTAAACACTTCCTTTTCTGTTGTTCATTTATCTGTTGTTGTGATTATTTATTGCTTTTTTACTACTGCTTATTCTGTTGTTGTACTGTATTGCTGCTTATTCTGTTGTTGTACTGTATTGCTGCTTATTCTGTTGTTGTACTGTATTGCTGCTTATTCTGTTGTTGTACTGTATTGCTGCTTATTCTGTTGTTGTACTGTATTGCTGCTTATTCTGTTGTTGTACTGTATTGCTGCTTATTCTGTTGTTGTACTGTATTGCTGCTTATTCTGTTGTTGTACTGTATTGCTGCTTATTCTGTTGTTGTACTGTATTGCTGCTTATTCTGTTGTTGTACTGTATTGCTGCTTATTCTATTGTTGTATTGCTGCTATTCTGCTGCTGTATTTTCGATTGTTGAAGAATTATCTGCTGTTCTTCAATTTCTTAAGCTTGTTTATTTCTTTTTTCTTTACTCTTTCGTAAATTGTTCAGTTTTTCATTATGCTTCAGAAGTATATAATTCTTCTTTGAATCTGTTTTTATTTTATATACTTTTTGGTCGAAACTAAAAAGGCTTTGTTCATCTAGTTTCTACCTCAGTTGAGCCCTAACACCTTCCATCTATTTTCCGACGTTTTGTGATATTTTAATTCCAACTGGTGTCGGCATGGGGTAGCCGCAAACTTCAACGAGATATACCTGCATCAAATCGATAGGAATATGATTTATGTTCTAAAAAATCGTGAGAATAGCATTCGTTATGTCTTTAATCCGCTGATAGACGAGACGAAAGTATATCGTTGCTGAAATTTGACCTGGAAATGACCATTTGTATTCTAGTCACGTGATTTTACAAATCTCGCAACCTACATGTCATGACATCAAAGATGATAGTCACGTGCTATCGACAATAAACAAAGTGTATGTGCGTAGAATTTGGACATAATATATAAAAGCCACTTAATATTCAAAAATAATACACACTTAATTTTAAACATTTTGATTCTGTGAACAACGTCCAGAAACCTGCCAATACCGCAGATTGGTGGAGAAAACTATTTTCAAGAAGTACCGAGCACGTGCCAGCGATTTTTTTGTTTGTAGCACGCGATACATTGTACCTTGCCGTGCTCTCTGCGAAATGAATCGGTTTTCTTCAAATTGCTGCATTTATTTTACGGTTTCGGTCGTTGTTATTGCGATAAATAGTTTGTGAACTTTATATTTCTTCATTTTTCTAAACAACAATTGCCTGACGCTCAGTTTTATATTGGATTTGTTTTCCTATAACAACACTAGACATGGCGTATTGTTGATATCACGATCATTGTTGTTTTTTTATGGTTGACTAAATTAGTATTTTTATTATTCTTGGAATTTCATTTTAGTTCTTATAATTATCTTTAGATGCATACACTGCAGTATATGGATGTTAGTAGTTAATGGTGGTACCCTAGCGTTAATGGAAATCTCAGTCAAAAAGGTCATGGGCAACTCTGGCATCAAAGGAAATTTTACATTTGGAATATTTGGACCTGTCTAGCGTGAAGGGGAATTTTACATTTGGAATATTTGGGCCTGTCTAGCGTGAAGGGGAATTTAACATGGGGATTATTTGGGCATGTCTAGCGTGAAGGGAAATCTTACATTTGGAATATTTGGGCCTGTCTAGTGTGAAGGGGAATTTAACATGGGGATTATTTCTGCATGTCTAGCGTCAAGGGAAAGTGGAGAGGCTTGTTGATGCCACGGTACTGAAGATTGGTGATAATATTGCATAAATGGTAGGAACAGGTGTGCACTGGGTTAACCTCAGTGAGGAGTATATATACTCCCAATATGTACAGAGTGATAGTACACAGTCATACATACATACATACATACATACATACATGATGCATGCATGCATCCACACACACACACACACACACACACACACACATACACACACACACACACATACACACACACACACACACACACACCTACGTACATACATACATACATACATACATACATACATACATACATACATACATACATACATACATACATACATACATACATACATACACACATATGTTACTCTATCTTTGGTATCTGGATACTTCCATTCTGTTTCTAGCCTTTCCATCACAAAGGCAACATCCATCATCCAAAACCGACTGTGTCTCAGTTCGTTAAACAAGTTGATCGACATCTTCGCTTTGCTTATTTCGTAGAATGGCGCGAATGAAGGACGAACGAACGAACTTTGAATTATAGTGCTTCGTCCACTATGGGACATGTAGCACTGTTTAATGCTAGCATGGATAGCTATTTAATTACTCTCGAGGGAGCGAAATAGTACGAACTCCTAAGGGCTTTTGTGTGTTCATAGAACACTATTTAATTGGGCCGTCAGATCGGAGTCGCTAAATAGCGTCTATCGAAATGAATGGTTGGCCTTGGCGAGTAGGAATAGACCCAATACGAACTCACTTCTATCCAGTCGGATATCGCTGATGCCGAAGGCGTGCACTGCACGTGTTTGTGTCCGGTGGTGGAAAAGTGGCTTGGGCAGGTTGGCGTATACGTTGGTATACGTTGGTCAGTTGTGTTTCCTTACTCCAGGGTATCTTGTTCTAAGATTTTCCCTATTAATTTGGATAGACTATGTCCTGTTATGGATCTATAGTGTATACAGCGCGTATGGCAGCCTAACTTTGCGGTTTGTTCTGTTCCGCTGCACTGATGGATCTAGGTTCGATACCACCTTATATTTTTTAAGTTAGATGGTTAAGTACTGTCTAATAGTATTGTTTTGGTGTATCACTGTGCTGCTGTGTCTGATGGCCTTGGGTTTTTTACCACTTTATATTCATTGTTTTGGGCCCTAGGTCGTATATCTTAGTATTAAGAATAAAAAACTTCAGAGGTGTTCTTATGCGAGATCAATTACCACAATAACCAAACAGCGCTGAAACCGGTATCATTAATCTCGATAATATCACAGGACCTGGAACTCACCGGGCTGCATACGCAACTGATCCGCGTGGAATTGTTTATTTTGATTCATATGGGTTAGCGCCATCTAAAGAATTTATGCTTTATATAAATCAATTAATAATTCCGATCTGGCACTCCACGCTACTAACACAAAAAAATGACCGACCCACCAATATGCGGCCAGCAAGTATTAAATGTATTTAGCGCTATATCATCATCAACTAAACCACCCCATAAAACCGTACACGAATATACGAGTAATCGCTTTTTAGAGAGATCTTAAAATATAATGGTTGATATTTGGGGAAGATCTCTCTCAAGCCTGAAAAAAACACCGGGGAAATATCTGCAACAATAGATGTAAACAACAATAATCGAAGATGAAATATTTGAGATATTAAACCTCACAAATGTGGATCCAAACGAAATAGTCGTATTTCAAGACCGACAAGGGAAATTCAAAACGAGTAATATTTCCTTGAATGATATTCTTGTTAAAATAAATGGAGTAACCGAAAATTCCTTAGCGGTGTTTGATTCCACCGGTAAGATTAAACCAGGAGTTCTTTTACCAACTGTGATAGATAATATTAACAATCGAATAAAAACATCCGGTGACACAATGACAGGTACCCTCGACATGAACTAAAAAAAAAATAACCACACTTGGTGATCCAACATCGGACACTGATACTGTGACAAAAAATAGGTAGATGTGTTCGACAATAAACTACCGACGCTATATGGTGATCAAAAAACCGCAGATGATAAACTAACAACAAACTGAGAGTTGAGTATGATGTTCATGTAGGCGCGTATGGAAATCTTCGTAGGAATTTTAGAAAAATGGATGAGACCACAGATAATTTCTTTGGAAAACCACCAGTGATCCCCATGAAACTTTCTGATATTAAAACAACTATTGATATGATTAGACAAATAAAGGACAATATCGTTAATGATTTTCCTGCTATCGCGACCCGGCTTGATAAAATTAAAATACCACATAAACAAAGTATCAATACAGTGTACTCGATACATCATGGATCTTTCACCTGGACACCTCAAAATAACTCCATTGGAGTGTCTGCAGATGTTAAGGGTATTTATAGATTGACCCTGCTTTCGCCGTTACAGTTTAATGTGTCATCGGGTACATCTACGGGAGTTAATACTGCAAGTGATATTATAAATAAGGGAGCCATCGAAATATTTACATTAAACCCTACCACTGGTAATTTAGTTCGAGTGTCAATCACATACAACGTAGAATTTGATTTAAGTAAATAGTATAATGAATGTCCAACAATATCGATATGATCAAGTCCGTGAGTTTCAAACTTAACTAAAAAAATCTCATTGACGAATACACAACGAAGATAAAATAAAATACTGCAGGCGAATTGCTAACGTCGACATAATCGTGTATTCGGTTTCAAGTGTAATTTCTGGAACGGCTATAGTGCTATCAAGTGTAACAATGCTAGCTCCTGTAGTTGTCACAATTTGTGTTTCAACTGTGACCACAATTACAGGGATTTTTAGCATCATCACCCAAAAAATATCCACATGTAGTCAAAATAAACTACACGAGTATATAATTAAGTTACATATCGCCGAGGATGCATATTCTCAATTGTCGTCGCTGATATCATCCAGTCTCGATGACACAACAATATCAGATAACGAATTCTCCGCGATGATGAACATCTACGTCACAGTAACATCAAAATTAGAAAAACAACACAATAATAATGACATCAACAATGGCAACGCCATCGACAACGGAATTACTACAGCGGATACTGTTAATATGGCGCACTCTCAGTCAACAAATTGACGATAAGGTTGAGCTCATCATAATAATCAGTAACTTAGTGTGGATAGACTGTTGGCTCTAGTGACATGGCCATACCATTTCAGCTTTCTCTTTCTGACGGTGGTGAGGATGCTTCATATTGGCCTACTTTGTGCCTGATGGAGTTACGCACTTCTTCAATTGTGAAGTGGTCCATGTAAGAGATGCCAATGATGGTTCTGTAGAATTTCATTTAAAGTGCCGGATTATTCGTTGTAATTCTACTATCAGGATCCAGGTCTCACATGAATACAAAGAGATTGAGATAACGAGTGCTCTCAACAGCCTGATTTTAGTTTTCAGACAGATATTCTTGTCTCTCCAGACGGGTTTTAGATTTGACATGGCTGCCGTTGTTTGTGCTGATCGTGACAAACTTTCCTTTCCTGATCCCTCTTCGGTGATTATGGAGCCAAGATATTTGAATTGGCTCATTGTTTACACTTCCTGTCATCGGACTTTAATCTTGGCTGAGATTTGTTTGCCACTATTTGTCATCAGATTTGTCTTCTCAACGCTTATCTCCATGTCAAATCTGGAAGATGTTTCATCCAGGTCCTCCACTAAGGTGAAAGCTCGTCTTCACAGCCTGCCAGCCCATTAGTGTCGTCTGCAAAGCTTATTGTATGCCCCATATTAAACCATGTCTGCTTCTTAATAAACTTCCAACTTAAGAATATAATGTTTTAAGAAGTTAAGCAGGTATTAGCCAGTATGTTGGTGATGTCACGCGCTCTAAAGCTAACTGTCCCACAGTGGCTTACAAGGGCTTTACTCATGATGTGCTCAAAGAAGATGTTGAAAGCGTGGGTGACAGTAGACATCCTTGACGTACTCCAACTGTAGTCTTTAACCAGTCCCAAACAGAACAGTGAGCAAATTACTGCAATGGTAGTCTTGGCGTACAGGTGCTTGATGGTATTGGTCAACTTTTGACCCATGTTGTACTTATTCATTGTGGCCCATACTAGCTCATGTCACACTCTGTCGAAAGCCGTTTTAATATATGATAGCTGTATTGTTGATGTTGCATGTACTTTTCCAAAAGAACCCTAAAAAGTAAATATTTGTTCTGTTGTGCTTATTCCACTCCGGAACCCTGCCTGTTCTTCGTCAGTTATTTCTTCTGCTTGTGGTTTCAGTCTTTTCAAGATAATCTTCAGCATCACCTTACTAGCATGGCTGATCAAACTGATAGTTCTGTGATTTTGACACAGCTGGGGATTGCCTTTTGGGGGAGTGATTGTAGTCAGTGACTGGGTCCACTGTGTTGGCATTTAACCTGTCTGCCAGATCTTGTTGCAGATTTTTGTTAGTAGCTCTATCACTGATCCCCCACCCATTCATTCTTGATAGGTTCAGCTGCGATGTTGTCTACTGCAGCTGATTTTCTGTTCTTCAGTGCTCTTATTGATGACTCCACCTCTTCTTTGAGAATGGGGAAATCACCATCATTTGTGAAGTTTGGAACTTCAAGTACCTCTGGGTCCCCTGTGAACTGATGGTTGAAGAGTTCTTTACAATATTCAGTCCATCTTTCTGCAATGTCACTCGCTTCTGTGAGGCATTTTCCATTTTCGTCTGGTCTCGAATGGTACTGAATCTTGGATGCTTCAGTCTGGTGTGGTCTTTTACAATTTGGAATGCCTTTTTGCTGTTATTCTTGATCAGACTGCTCTTTATTTATGTGCACTTTTGTCGAATCCAACCATCTTTCGCTTTCTTCAATTTGTTTTCCTGATATTCTTTTTTATATCTCGGTACTCCATTGCATCTGTTGTGTTTCTGGTGTTTATGAGGTTTTTTTCTTTGGCGATGGAGGTCAATGATGTCCTTGGCAGCTGTTGTCATGAATGTGTTGAAAGTGTCTGTCATCACTTGAACATCAACATCCATCACAAGGAATGTAGCAAAGTTTCCTCCAATTGTAGCTTGGAATGACTTTGCAGATGTTAGGTTCCTTCATTTTTAAGATTCATTAGTAAGGTTATCGAGGCTGAATACTAATACTTCACGCCATGCACAAAAACACTACTCAGACATAAACTACAACTACTAATCCTCTCTCAAATGACTAAGCATGTGTACCTTACAATATATTGAACCCTTTATACATATAATTGGTGATCTGTATTTAGCTTTATATATTCGATACCAAAAGAACACTCATATTTATCCAGTTAAGTTAGAATAGTGTCAATGGATGCGCTGAAAAGTGTTAAAATAGTTGATGTAGGATATCATTTAATCTGGAAAACATAAATAGTAACCAATTACTTTTTGAAGTACTTTTTGAATTGGGAATAAGGAATAGAATGCCAATTGGTTGTAAATAGGACTAAGTAACCAACTGTATCTAAAAGTGGTTGAATCGGGAATATGAAATAAATAACCAACTTCAACGAAGGAATAAATAACTAATATATTAAAACTTTCTACAATCAGAACAAACTGCTTGCAGCGAGAACAGATCATGATTTCCTGCTTTCCACGAAGTCTAATGTTTAGTCAGCAATATTAAAAATAAGGACATGTATGTTTTACACAAGCTCTCCTCTGGATGCGTCACAAGAAGATCCCCATATATTATTATTATTATTATTATTATTATTATTATTATTATTATTATTATTATTATTATTTACGACTGTCTGAAAATAACCGTAAGTGTCTTTTTTCGATTCTTTCTGTTATCATAAGAATGTTGATCTTCAAAGTCAGATTTCAAAGATAGCTTTAACTTAAGAAAGATCTTTCAGGTAAGATTACTGTCAAGAAAATCACGTAACACCCTGTTTACATCTTATGCGATGAATAGGGGATATGTTTGAAACAATATTTTTCTCCTTTTTCAGGTCAGATGATTTGTATTGACTGCTATATGTAAAATACCAATATATTTGCACCACCATGTTACGTTATAATGGCATACTGTACATAAACGTATAGGATATTACATAACAAATAATGTGACTCGCATTTCCTGTAATCCGTGTGAACATTTTAAGAGCATAATCTGGCAGAGAAGAGTTTCATCAAACCATATGACTTCGACGTAAACGGTGACATTGAATCCAGACACATCTTGTCATTATGGCTTGTTTGTCGAAATACAAAGTAATATATGAACTAAAATCTCGCCAGTATGTGAAAAAGAAATAAAAACGAACGGTACTTACAATTCTTACAGCCAACTGTGTATATCGTGTACATTTCAAAAATAAGAAGCCATACATACATATTTATTTAAAGAGATGCAATGAATAATAGCATTTGCCATTGTAGGTGCATTTTGCTTTTACGTTATCAGTCTTGACATAGGTGAAAGACTTTATGTCCCGTTTTTACCTGCAACATTGCAGTTTTGCAGTGAACGGTAACATGTAAGCCGACATGTAATTGTTTCACCCTTAAGGACTTTCAAATAATAAATCTACGATATTCTTCCCAGAGACCAGAAGTTATTTCTAATTAAAGAATCTAAAAGTTTACTTTAAGCACAAAAATTAATATGTATCATTTTCTAGGCTTTCATAACTTTGATTTAAACAGACGCATTGATATAAAGCTCTATAAGAATGCATGTATCTTCACAACTTTATCGAAATGTTTAAGCCTAATTGTTAAACCTAGCAACCAACAAAATATCTTCAAACATTTAAATAGTTAAAATATTAACAGCACATTCACAACCCACACAAAAATTAATCGCTGAAATGGTACGACTTCAATATTTTCATACGTGTCTGCATTGTACTCGAACCTAACAGATAACAACAACAACATGATTATGCAAGTGATTTTCTCAATATCCATCAACCACCCGTCCCATGTGTTTGCGTGCGACAAATATTAGAAAGACAAAAAGATATGTCAGTAAACAAGATCTTTACTGGATACGGCCCATAAAGTTTTCCATGTTATACGCCGCTGTCGGAAACATATTTTGGTTCCTTTGTTTTGCTTTTGTATTTTTATTATGATAACCGTTCAACTACAAGATCTGAGTGATAGCTTTGTTTGCTTGAAAAAATACTAAGATTTATTTAACCATATCAGGTTACATCCTGTTTAAGGTGGCATGTGCATTCCAACGAGGAATGATTGAGCGATAATCACAAATGATAATAAAATCGTCTTATCATATATCTTTAACAAGATACTCTTTAAGTTAAACCATTGGTTTAATATAATCTGTAACATATATCAACGAATATTTATCAAGATATTTTTGAACGAATATTTATCAAGATATGCCATTCTGAAACAAAAGTATAGATTACATAAATCATTGCGAAATACCCGATAGAAACTTAGTTGAATTTAGATAACATGAGCAAATATGGTGCTGCATTGTCTTTGCCAAATATCAACTCGCAAATGACGCATTCTAAACAACATTTAACAATTACATTTACAAAGTACATGTTTACATAAGCAATGAAATATCATATAACCTTAAACCATTCAAATGTACATTAATAAATCCTGAAATAATAAACAAATTGCAGACATTTGAGGCTCACTTCTTTAAAGTATTAATTTTTCTAATCTAGATTAGGGATTGTGGCACAAAAACATACAATAATTCTGATTGTTTAAAAAAAAAATTTGCTACAAAAGAAATAAAAAATGTGACAAACAAACCTTTCTTGGCTTCCATGTTCTATACAATTTAACTTTTGTACTTAACGATTCAAATTCATAACATAAAAACGCATTTTGCACAATTAAAAGCATGTGCAGAAAGCAAAGAACGGATAATCTGAATCTAATGTCAAATTTGCTTTTCGTAAATTAAAGTTTAGCTTTCTTAACATATTATCATTCATATTGTAACGTTCAATTGTTAGGGTTTCTAAAGTGATTTCAATATACAAAAACCCCTAAATTTCTTAGACGTATTGTTTTGCAGCTCCAATACAGTACATATTTCTCACTTGTTCATTTTTATACTAAAGATTGTCATATTCCGTCTTACAACTGAACTTCTGAAAGTCTCTCTCTCTCTCTCTCTCTCTCTCTCTCTCTCTCTCTCTCTCTCTCTCTCTCTCTCTCTGTTTAGACAGACAGACAGACAGACAGACAGACAGACAGATAGATAGATAGATAGATAGATAGATAGATAGATAGATAGATAGGTAGGTAATAATAATAATAATAATAATAATAATAATAATACTAATACTAATAATGAGGACTTTGTATAGCGCCTAATCTTTAGAAGCTCTAAGCGCTTTACAACATCTATAATGATATGACTACAGAAAGAAAAAAACTTTTATAATATTCCAATTATATATCCATATATAATCTGAGGCGGTAAGGAAATGCAAATAAATATTATTTTCTGAAAGACATAGCTAATTCTCAGTTTTAAATGCCGCTTTTGTAATTTATCTTTATATAAATGTAACATTTAATATGTTTTGTGCGTAAACTGATTGACTTTAGAATTTGATTAAAGGAGGCAGTTGCTAAAATTTCAAAATGGAATTATTTATTTATAATTGGATTTTAAAACAGACTTAAACTCTTCTCTAATTTCATTTCAGGCCGGTTACCGATTAGATTGATGAGAAAGATTGTTTTGAACAGTATTTTGGCAACATCAGAAAATATTTGGGACTAAAAGTGCAATAACGTGAAGGCAAAGTGTCACAACATGTAGTGGTCTCTGTATGCCTAGAATAAAACCACTGACTGCTGATTTATATTCGGGAAAGTAAAAATGATGCCTTTGCTTTTTCGTTTAGTTCAAGCCATTCATTGTACGTTGGTTCAATCGACTTCAAATATTGTAACTACAAGTGGTATGATGGAAAGGATACATCAATTAAAATTGCTATAGAAACGGGTATTCTGTAGTTTTCTTCATGTAAAGTGCAACCATTAGGAATTATTCTTACTATGAAGTGTTCCAATATCGCAATTTACCAAATTCACCACATACATTAAAAATAACATGCTAGCATAAAGCAAATTGATATACCAGTACTAATGGTGTATCAGATTGTGATCCGACCCTGGCGCAATAATAGGATATCTATAAACATTATTTCATCTTGACGCCAAAAGATCAATGATGAATTTTTACTCATTCATTAATCACAAATGACATATAACAAAACCATAAAGAGTATTAATAGTCCCTGTTTTATATAATTAAAAAAGGTACACAATTTGATCGGAATCCTTTCTTTTTGTCATTCCACTCTCACCTCTCGTGCGCAAGGGACAAAAAAAAGCGAACTCTGGAGTGAGAGAGTAAAACATATTGCTCTGGACAAAAACATTGAATCTGAACTTGTACCAAGTAGCCTTTAGTAATCTTATTCGTCGTAACGGTATGTTTACGCTTTCCTTGGGATAAACAAGAATATAAAAAAATACTTGAAGAAATCAAAAGATTGGACAAAATTGCACAGAAATAGAGAGCAGCCTGAAAAAGAATAACAGCAAAAAGGCATTCCAAATTGTGAAAGACCTCAGTCAGTACCGTTCAAGACGAAAATGGAAAATGCCTTACAGACGCAAGTGACATTGCAGAAAGATGGACTGAATATGGTAAAGAAATTCTACAACCATCTATCCACAGGAGACACAGAGGTGCTTGGAGTTCCAAACTCCACAAATGATGATGAGTTCTCAATGCTAAGGTGGGTGACCAATAAGAAAACTGAAGAATGGGAATGCAGCTGGAGTAGACAACATCCCAACTGAACTTATCAAGAATGGTGGGGAATCAGTGATAGAGCTACTAGCAAAAATCTGCAACAAGATCTGGCAGACAGGTGAATGGCCAACACAATGAACCCAGTCACTGACTATAATACTCCCCGCAAAAAGGCAATCTCCAGCTGTGCCAAAATTACAGAACTATCAGTTTGATCAGCAATGCTAGTAACGTGATGCTGAAGATCATCTTGAACGGACTCAACCCACAAGCCGAGGAAATAATTGCTAAAGAACAGGCAGGGTTCCGGAGTAGTGGAAGAAGCTCAACCAAACAAATATTAAATCTTACGGTTCTGTGTTAAAAGTACTCGCAACATCAACAAGACATCTATTCTGTGTTCACAGATTTCAAAAAAGGCTTTTTACAGAGTGTGACATGAGGCATTGTGGGCCACAATGACGAAGTACAACATGAGTCAAACGTTGACCAATACCATCAAGTAACTGTACGCCAAGGCTGCAAGAACACTAAATGGTCAAGGTTATGTGAAGCACTGGTTCAATACAACAGCTGAAGTACGTCAAGGCTGTCTCCTGTCACCCACGCTTTTCAACATCTACTTAGAACGCATCATGAGCGAAGCCCTGGAAAACCACTGTGGGACAGTCAGTATTGGAGGGCGTAACATCACAAACCTACGCTTTGCAGACGACTTTGATGGGCTGGCAGGAAGTGACGACTAGCTTGCCACCTTAGTGGAGGACCTGGATGAGACATCTTCCAGATTTGACATGGAGATAAGCGCAGAGCAGACAAAGCTTATGACAAATAGTGGCAAACAAATCTCAGCGAATATTAAAGTCAGAGGACAGGAACTGGAAACAGTGAGCCAGTTCAAATATATTGGTTCCATAATAACCGAAGAGGGATCAAGAGCAGAAATTTTGTCAGGAGCAGCACAAACAACGGCAGATATGTCAAAGCTAAGACCCACCTGGAGAGACAAGAATATATCTGAAAACTAAAATCAGACTATTGAGAGCACTAGTCATCTCAGTCAATTTGTATTCATGCGAGGCCTGGACACTTAAAACAGAATAACAACGAAAAATCCAGGAACTTGAAATGAGATGCTATATAATCATCCTTGGCATCTCTTACATGGACCACATGACAAATGAAGAAATGCGTAACACCATCAGGCACACAGTAGGCCATTATGAAGACCTCCACACCACTGTCAAAAAGAGAAAGCTGAAATGGTATGGCCATGTCAATTCGAGAAGAAACCAATCAAATAATCAATTTGCTAATGCGATTGTGAACAACAAGAAAAGGCTGGAATTTCAAAACTATTTTCTACATCAAGAGTCACGTCTAATAATGCCTCACAATTTCAAGTGTGTTTCTTGACAAAGCACGGTGTTAATTTGAACCATACATCAGCCTTATATTCTCCGCAACAGTATTCCAGCATGGAATCGCTGATGAAGAAACCCCAAATCATGATAGTTTTAGATAAATATTAATAATGCAAACTGACATGTTAGTACACGTTCTGTGTCTGGATACGTCACCAGAAAATCCTCTTTTTCATTTTCTATCAACTTATAGCTAACGGACACATGATACTAGTTGTATGGACAAATGGGAACCATCATGGAAATAGATGAAGATAAAATAGGGTATATATGGATTCAGCTGACTCTTTTTGGTGCGGAATTGAAAGCACATGTTTCAAAAACATTTATGTAGTGAAGTGGGCCACTAATAGCCTTACGTGGACCTTGATGTTAAAAGGGGGTATATTAAATATAGCCTCCAAATTTTTAGCCGCACGTAGGACTTAATGCTAAAATTGGGTATATCATATATAGCCTTAAAAAAAAGAATGGGTCTTTATAGGGACAATATGAATGGAACAGGGGGTGTGACGTTATAGTACTAGACATTGGCATCAATGTGACAATGGGCTGACCTCAATCAAATGTAACAGTATAGCGAGGGCTTCGACCTAAATACGCTTTTGTAGGGACAAATAGAGACATAGGGTTAGCATTTACAAACCATTTTTAAATATTATATACAAGTGGATTTACAAGAGTAATAACAAAAAGCTGAAAGCGTGCACTTACAGGCAAGTGTGTGAAATGTGGTACAAAAAATATAAATTTGTCTCTCATGACAGTTCAAAAAAGGGTGGTGATATCACTGCTTTATTAGGAAAATTACCAGGAACTCCATTTGTTAAATACCCAGGAGACAAACATGTTCCTGGATATAATTATTGTCGTCCTGGAAACTGACTTGATATTTGACTTAACGAGCGAAATCAACCAAGATATAAAGAGTATCCAGTAAATGCTATTGATCAAGCGTGTCACGTTCATTTTGTAAAAAAATAAAGATTTGCAACAACGATAACTTGCAGATGTGAAGTTCACTCACTCGTTAAATTCAACAAACAAATCTTTCAAAGAATCATTAGCTAATTGATTGTAAGATCCGCGACGAAAGGTAAACTAGTGCTAGGGGCCGGTAATAAATCAGCTGATTAGTATTATTATATTGGAATCGAATTGTTATAACCGAAGAGGATATTGGAGGAAAAGAACAGCTTTTAGTAAACTTGCTGATGCAGCAAATGGCATACGTTCTGTTGCTGCAAGCTGGTTAGCACGAGAGGCATTATGACAAATTTGTCTACCTCCTCCTAAACTAATTCAGTACACACTTTTTTATGTCAGCGCTACTAATGAAGTTCATCAGGTGGATAGTGTTTTCACCTCGTGATACTATTTAAAATTAGTGGACGTTAATCACCCATATAAGTCGAAGTTTCTTGGCGTCATTGAAGTTTCCGATTTGACATTCAGTAAACGAGAATTTTATTGGTACATGCAAGGCCGCTGATTTCTGAGTTAGTTTTTTTCTTCTATGTGGATAGCAGTATTTTAATCTGACAGTGTCAGAGTAACATTAACGTGATGATATGACATCATAACACCATGAATGATCTAATTAACAAATACATGTTTACAAGGGGCGCCGACTGGTCTAAAGCGCTCTACGGTATGGATCACTGTCATCTCGCCTGTCTACGTGGGTTCGAGTCTCATATTCGCCAATGTGGGTATGTGAGAAAGCTTGCCAGTAGCGTCTCGTGTGTCGGTGGTTTTTAACGGGGGTTTTCCGGTGTTCCTCTTTCACCATTAATACTGGCCGCCATGTATAGCCTATCGTGTGCTGAAAATTGGCGCTAAACCCAGCAACAACAACATGATTTTAGCAGGAACATCAATGACTCTCATTCGTTCACCAACGCCTTCAAGTAACATTGTTTTGTCTGACAGAATAACAGCGATTGTTCTGCAATTAGCAGTAGCATTTGGTATTTTACGAGCCCGAACATGTATATCAACGACTGATTGCCTAGACAAATTTAAGTGATCCAACGAAAAGTAATAGATAGACCCATAAATGTCACCAAACAGTGATATGCAAGTGTAACTTGATTATTCTCAAAATTCAGTAACACTTCTTCAGATGGTTCTTGACGACTATTTATCCCCAGAGAGACTTCAGAAACGACAAGCGTGTCAAACACCATTGGGTTCGCACCTGTAAGTCTGCTCTGACGTTATCATGGAACACTATGAATAAATGTCGTGGCACCGATACTCCCTGCCGTGATGCTGTCTGGCATGTAAACAAATTCAGCAACATTAATCCAGACACTGTCGGTGGTCATCGTCAACCATGACAACCTTGACTTGCCGACACTGTCCATGAAAGAGATCAGTCGTTATTCTTCAACAAGTGATGGTGACATTGTTGGTATACACAACGTAAGTGTTGCCAGTATTACTTACCAGCATCACCAACAGGGCGCCAGATTACATGTTGTTGATTGAAATACATACACCATTATTTGCAAAACCAACTCGAACTTCAGCTGCATATGTTGTATCATCTGTTTTCAGAGATCGTCCTTTGATATCAGTGAATTCCTCGGCGGGCAGAAAATATCTGCTTGTATCTGCACTTGTAGCTCGATTCGTATACGTGCGTCAGGTACACGTACATCATAAGAATAATACTGATAATTACTGATTTATTTTTGAGGACTGGTGCGTCCTTTTCAACGTTGGATCAGATAATGTCAATGCTGGATCAGATATACGCTTGAACATTTGTATTTATATTCATTGTTGTCTAAAACAACTGTTGAGCTTGATCACTTCCCGCTATTAGGTTTGCGGTTATGTTTTCTTTCTTTCTTTCTATCTCATCGAGAGCTTGTTTTTTTTCTTCAGATATTCTTCTAA
This sequence comes from Unio delphinus, assembly GCA_029339505.1. Classification (NCBI taxonomy): domain Eukaryota; kingdom Metazoa; phylum Mollusca; class Bivalvia; order Unionida; family Unionidae; genus Unio; species Unio delphinus. The sequence goes on from JAQISU010000015.1 coordinate 6,843,074, forward strand.
CCGCTAATTTGCAGCTTGGTTTATTTTTTCCTGACACATGGTAGCATCACTTCGGTGCTGGGCAGCTTTATTGGCATGTTTGCGTACTGACTTGCTAATTGTGCGAGTCTGTCTTTGATCGCCTTACCAGCAAGATGACCAATTGTGCCAATACCCTTACCAAGAACAACTTCGATGGCTTTTATATCTAATTGTTTTGCAATCAGGATAGCTTTTGGGGCTATCTTTCTAACTAAACCTTGAATAACATCACCGAGTAAATCTTCGCAGATCATTTTATTAACCTGTAATCGTGAATGTATCACTCTGACGCTTTCATGTTCACTTTGGGCATTGTATATAATCACGTTACTTTGTTATCGCCGATCAAATTAATCATTCAATGTAGTAATCGTCGGTAATTTCATCAATCAGCGCCCGATATAAAATACTGTCCATGACACCACCTGTAAAGAAACGCTTACAAATATAGAAGCTGTTTCATTAATGACATCGTGGGAATTGTTGCCGGATCATCTTACAGCAATAATAATTTCCAGTCGATCAACATCAGCGAGGAATTTATTTTAACAAATTTTATCTTGAATAACCGGTGAATCAGCTATCACTACCAATCACATTACCACCTACTTCCTTACGACGTCGAGTGGCAAAGCTACTTCCTGTTGGCCCAGATTGTGATAGCATTTATCTCGCTTTTTCCACTCGTTTCTCAAATTCTTCAAATAAACGTTCATATTCACCACTCTTGCCAGGAGCTTCTCGTGGGTCGGTGGTTCTTTCCGTGATTTTCGCCCGGTTCTTGTTCCACCATTAATACTGGCCGCCATATATTTGTTATGATAATTTTCTGTTATGTGGGTTGTGATTAGCTTTTCATAACCTTCTTCTCATTTCTTGCTATGAGAAGGAATTACTCGTAAGTTAGGGAGCGCCAATATTCATGGTGTGTGTGTGTGTGTGTGTGTGTGTGTGTGTGTGTGTGTGTGTGTGAGAGAGAGAGAGAGAGAGAGAGAGAGAGAGAGAGAGAGAGAGAGAGAGAGAGAGAGAGAGAGAGTTCAGACTATCTTAAAAGAGTGTCACCACGATAATAAGACAGCTAAATCTGGAATGAAGAGTCAAATATCAATTTTCTGCTGATACAGAGAACTTTATTTAAAATAATTAACACACATATATCACTACATTATAGAAACACATCTAAATACTTTATAATAAAAATTCATGAAATACATATTACATTTTCCTTTTTAAGCTTTCCAACTTCATTTATTCGTATAACTTCTTCACCTTAGAATATTATACAATAGTTAATTCTCAATCAATTTCAAGATAGCCGAAGTATGAAATATAATAACTGTAATTAATGCAACAATTAATTTAAAGAAATGCATTTTACTTATTTTAAATAGAATATTGATTTAGAATATGTTGCTAGATATTACACTTTCTTTCTTAAGGAATACTTTATTTCAACATTAAATTTGAACATGAAATTGGTAGCAATTCAATTTTTACAATAAAATTTACATAAATATAATTAAATATGAATTCTTCAAAACATTTAAACATTCCATTACAATATATTATCCATAAAAGAATTCAGTAGCAATGTTGCACACAAAACAATTTTACCATTAAAATCTCAATCATTAAAAATACTTATTCCTAAAAGAAGCTATGACATATACAGTTTTCGTACCTGGAATGAAGAGTCAAATATCAATTTTCTGCTGATACAGAGAACTAAATCCAAGCCAACTGCGCTTTTGTATTTATACACATTCGGCCAGATTCAGGGTTAGACAAGGTCAAACCCTCCACGCATCAGTCAGAAAAATGCTGACTCTTCCTCAAGCAAGAACCAGTTTCAATAGGTGAAAACCAATTTATCTTACGTCATAAGATTTAGTTTTGTAGTTATTTATATTCGTTTGACGACGTTACACCAAATATGGATATCCGTTAGTTGGAAGCCATTTTGTTTCTGTGTCGTCTAGAAGTTTCCTAGAGAAATATTACTCCACTTTTATTAACCGAATTGGACTTAGGCCAATGTCAGAATATATATATTTTTACTGATGGAACCTAGAACTGTAGCTGAGCAGGCAAAATCCATGTATTATGTTTTTCTCACACAACATTGTATTTTAGCAATGTTCTTAGTTATATTTACTTGTGTTATGTAGTGTGGTTATATACATTGCCTTTTTCACTTGCTCAGCAACCATTTCTATTCTATATAGTTGTGTTACAAATTACCTTTAATATATTTTACAAACTACTTAAATATAAATAAATAGAACATTACTTAATACAATTCAAAGAAAAAGCTATCTTATTAATTTTACTAAAAATTCAATCCTAACATATTGTCTATCGTGTGCTGAAAATGGCGTTAAACCCTACAACAAAAACAACAACAATATTCACCACTAATCTGAGGTATACCATAGTAACCTTTGAAACACGAAACGAGTCCAGTGTCTTTCATTTACATTGTCTTTGAATCTAATAGTAATTGTAAACTAATAAAACTAAAACTAACCCCTTTGCAACTTTCCTGGGTCCCTCCGAACGCAAAAAGGTGTAAATTCTAAGGCACCAATGTTGCAATGGAAAAAGAAAAGTGGAACAATTCTAACAATTAACCAAGATTTTACAGATATTTTACAGATATCCAACGTCATTTGACCTGGTCGCGGGCATATGTTATACGTTTTTTTTTTTAATAGTTCAGATACATTTTTGGGGTCGCCCCCTCTCATACAAGCCTCTGGTTGGTTTTTGGATAGTTAAACGAGTCAACACTATTTGGCTAAAACCCAATTTTGCAAAACGGGACTTTGATTCAGCCGCCATCTCTCTCTCTCTCTCTCTCTCTTTCTCTCTCACACACACACACACACACACACACACACACACACACACACACACACACACACACATAGCCGCTCTTCTAAACATAAGTTCTGCTATAGATAGTCCCCGTTATAATCAGGTGAAATACTTTGAAAGTTTCAGTTTATTTGAAATGTGTTCACAATATCTAGCAGATGAAGTTTATGCGCCCTAACCCCAAATTTTTACCTGTAATTCTCATGTCAGGTAATTTTGACACCAAGTGATGTTCACAATACAAACACAAACCCTCGCCTAGATGATAATTCTGTTAAACAGTGTGTACTAAAACGGCTGCCGCAATTGAAAAAAGCTGTCATCCAATCTGTTTTTCAGATATTCTTCTTGCCCCAATCCCATGTGTTTATAGCTATGGGAGGCTAGACATTCTTCTGCCGACTATTGGTATTTCACTATCAATATCTATTTCTATCTATCCCTTAGTCTTGCCGACCGTTGGTGCACCACTGATGACCTGACAACCAGCTTTCTCCATTCCAATCTGTTCTCTGATACTCGCACTGTGTCACTCAGCTTCAGACCTGTCCACTCTGAAATGTTATCCTCCCATCTTTTCCTCTGTCTTCTTCTCCTTCGCCCTCCCTGCACAGTATCTTGCATGACTGTCTTAGCAAGCCCTGTTAATTGTGTGACATGTCCATACCATTTCATTTTGCGCTTTTTCACAATGGTGAATAGCTCTTCATAGGGCCAATGGCTTGCTTAATTCTGTTTCCCACTTCCTCACGTGACGTCACAAAACGCGTGTACTTCCATATCCGCCATTTTGAGTCACTATCCCACATAACCGGCACGTGTCATTTTGTGAGTAAGAATATAAAAATACAACACATTCTGTTGTGCATGTCAACCTCGCAAGATCGAATCGCGTGACTCTTTTTACGTGTTTTCTTCAAGTAAAATATTTATATTTCAACCATATTTGTTATTCTTTCCTAAACAAATAGATCGATCAATAAACAATAAACAATAATCAATAACAAAAACAAAACAAATAGGTCGATCAATAAACAATAATCAATAACAGGGTTACGTCTGCCACCAAATGTGTTATTTCTTAACAATTTCAGTTTTGCTGATGATATGTCATTGATAAGTCCTTCTATAACAGGTTTAAGGAAATTATTAAAGATATGTGAACAATACGCATTTGAGAATGATATAATGTATAATACTAAAAAATCCGTATGCATGGTCTTTCAGACAGATTCTTTCAAATTACCCTCTACTTCCCTTGTATATCTTAACGGCAATGCTCTTATCTATGTAAACACTTATACGTATTTTGATCATATTTTGAAATCCAATCGGTCGGATAATGAATATATGATGAGACATTACCGATCTCTGTGTACTCGAACAAACATGCTTCTGCGTAAATTCAAGAATTGTTCATTGCATATCAAAATTAGATTATTAAAATCTTATTGCTGCACCATGTATTTCGCTCCTCTGTGGACAAACTTTAGTGAATGTATGAAAAGAAAACTAGTTATTGGGTCATAATAATAGTCTTCGTTTTCTATTAGGTCTTCTAAGGTGGAACAGTGCCTCCAACATGTTTGTTAACTATAATGTATTCAGTTTTGATGAAATAATGGGAAAGTATGTATTCTCAATGATGACAAGAATATCTAATAGTAAGAACTGTATTTTGAAATCTCTTTGGAACTATGACATTCATGTAAATTCTCATATTATTAATAGATGGAACAAATTACTCTTTAAATGTGTCATTTAATTTTTATTATTAATAATGCATGACGCAGTTAATAGTTGTAGATGTTTATGTGTGTGTATATATATATATATATATATATATATATATATATATATATATATATATATATATATATATATATATATATATATATATATATACATATGCATATACATATACATATACATATATACATACATACATATACAGTGGGACCCCGCTGTAACACGGTAGTTGGGAGCCATAGAATCCGACCGTGTTATGAACCGAACCGTGTTACAAGCAACCATGTACAAAACCAACACATTTTTGGATTTAATTGGGGGCGGAGGGTACATAAAGATGGGTGCGAAAATGCATAGCACAATTACCATTTTTGATCAATATATATTAAATGAGAAAAACATTTGCTGTGGTAACAGAAATTGCAGATATAATATATATTACTTTATTCAGAGAACCATGCATTGGTACATACACGTGTCTAATTTATATATACATATATAATCTATTGCATGAAAATAGTATCAACACCGTGTACTCACCAGCGAATCTTGTAATGAATCCATAATACAAATATTTCCATCGAAAATATCCACACACGGATGTAAAATATTCAATAATTTTGTCACAGATCATTATGTGACTGAATTCAATGAAATGAAAATAAGAAAATTTACGTAACGGGTGTACATAATGAATGATGAAATAGTACATGTCTGTAGATTAAATATTGGAAGCTAAAGCGTATTCTTAAAATAGCTACATGTACATCTCAGGATCTTTCTGTCTCTGAATTCAGTAGTTGTAAATTTCAGCACATTTTCCCACCCAAGCTGCTAGTCAAAGTCCTTTGAACTTGCCGCCCAGCTATTGCATCATGTTCTTTTGATGTACTCTAATAAATACAGCAGGCAGAACTGGCTGTATTTTAACCACTGAATTATGTCACTGTAAATATCAGCACAGCTAAAATGATAAAGTAATCAACACTAACTTTGTTTCCCAGCTATTTGCATGCGTACGGATGACTCCTGCATGGAGTGATTTATGTGTCCCAGATCAAATATTTGCATTCAAATATGCGTAATTAAGCGTTTCCGAGACCTCTATGTTGTATACATTTTATACCATTACATTTCTCATCTGTCAATAGTTATTATTTTTTGAAAAACTCAGATTTTTAGCTGCTTTCTGCCAATGTCACGTTTGCTCTTGGCAAAGTCAATTATAGTTCTCAGTTGCAGAATTCGAATTTACTAGTCAACAGATTGCATAAAACAACACCCCCAAGCCACGCACACCTGTTGGTGGCTTTTTGTTTCTTTGATGCTGTATAAATCATTTCCCCCTGATTTGAACAAGTTTAGCTCGGTAGTTCATTTGATGATAAACAATGTACTTAAATTAATTGATTTATACATTCTGGTGAGAATCTTTTATCAACCGCCGCATTGGCTGTTGCTTAGTTGTGTATGAAATTAAGAGAACATATAACAGAGATTATTAGAGCAACAATTGTATTCGGAATGCATTCAAGACAAACGCAAAGTAGACACGATGGCTTCATTGCTCAGGGATCAGTAATAATAATATTGACACTTATGAGCTGTCATTTTTCAACAATAAACAAAGATCAAAGTTCTCAGTAGGCCCAGCAATTGGTTCGTATTTCTGATGTTTATTCTGGCACAAAACTAGAAGAAATTTGTTAATTTTTGAAATTTTAGGAGCCATACAACGATTATTTTATATTCGATTTTTTTGTGTGATTTCCTCCCCAAAATGATTATACATTTTCTACACATTTTTTTTTCGCACTTTTTAGACGACTATGAGAATGATAATTAAACTCTTGACGTATTTTATTTTTCATACTTAAAAGATTTTTTTTTTGGTCTTTGAGAAAAATACCTGTAATAAATTACCTGAAATTTTGGGAGCCATACCACGACCGTGATATATCCAAATTCGTGTTATAACAGGGCGTGTTATAGCGTGGTCCCACTGTGTATGTATGTATGCATGCATGCATGCATGCATGCATGTATGTATGTATGTATGTATGTATGTATGTATGTATGTATGTATGTATGTATGTATGTATGTATGTACTTTTATGTTTAAAATGTTTTTGTTCTTTTAAGAAAACTTTATTTTTTAATTTAGAGGTATGGACTTTGTAGTCTGAAATAAATTTATCTTATCTTATCTTATCTTATCTTATCTTATCTTATCTTATCTTATCTTATCTTATCTTATCTCATCTCATCTCATCTCATCTCATCTCATCTCATCTTATCTTATCTTATACAAACGCATAAACAAATGGATATACAACCAAGTAGAAACATGTAATGATTTTCGATTTTCACGGGCTTAAATAAAGCATTTTATTATCGTTACAGTTTAAAAGCCAATTGTTTATATACAATTTCATATTTCTAAAAGCATTTGAGGAAAACATCGTTTTGACATTCGAAACAACGTCATGTTCCGTGAGACACGCGTTTCGTTTGAATTTACGAAAGATGAAACTTCTTTGACCGGTTATCGCTTTCATCTAGTATAAGCCTACGTTAACCATCCCCTCCACAAATACAATATTTGAATATACTACTTAAAATGGTTTCTCAAATATTCTATAACACATGTTGTCGAGAAAAATATTTGTACTTAAAAGTTCTAGCATAAAATACATGCTATGAAATTTTAATTCGTAACTGATATTGTATCCAGAAAATCATGATCTGGAAATACTCTATCAAGATGACAAGCTTAGGGATATGATACGATTGACTTTTTAAAAACGTCAATATTGTTTGTTTGTAAACAACAACAAAAAGTTCATTTCTTAGATATCAATAATATACACGATTACGGTTCTACTTTACTATTCTGTCTTTCGATATAATAATAATAATAATAATAATAATAATAATAATAATAATAATAATAATAATAATAATGAGGACTTTGTATAGTGCAAATCTTTAAAAGCTCTAAGCGCTTTACACCATCAATAATGATATGACCACTACAGAACAACAAATGACAAAAGCAATGAAATTGGAAAACATAAAAAACATGCTGAAAAAGTATAAGATACAAAACATGATTAGGTCGCTAAGTTTCTCCCTGAAGTCGAAACAGGTGAGTCTTGAGAGCACTCTTAAAAGGGACCACTGTGTCTTTGTGTCTGATTTCAATGGGCAATTCGTTCCATGTCGCCTAGCCGTGATATGTAAATGAACGTTGTCCATATGACTTTGTTTTCACCTTGGGAACAATGAGTATACGATTATCAGAAGAAGAGCGTAATTAAGGATCTAGCTGGTGTACACACATGGGTGAGGCTGGATAGGTATGTTGGACTGGAGTCTTTCATTGAAATATAGCACAAATAACAAATTTTGTGTTTGATTCTGTATCGAATTGATAGCCAGTGTAGGGTACAGAGCAGTGTTGAGGTGTGCTCTGATCGAGGTACTCTAAAAATGATCCGTGCAGCTGTGTTTTGAACTTTTTGAAGTTTCTGGAGTAAATATTGTGATGAACAAGACAGAAATGAGTTACAATAGTCCAGTCTTGAAAGTACTAATGAACACACAAGTGTTTTCGTGGCATCAACAGAAAGATATTTACGAATGGAACTGATGCGTCTCAGTTCAAGATATGCAGCCCTGCGGATGTTCATGACATGTTGGTGCAATGTGAGAGTACTGTTGTTACGACTATTGGATTTAAATTATTTTTTTTTTTAATTGTTAAATCCAAATTTGTCACGGTTGCTTTAAAATTCATTTATTGGGAGATTTTTTTCTAGAAAGTTCAGGCTGACCATCCTTTAAATTGTAAACAAGTTTTTGACCTTGGCTTGGTTACCTCATTATCTGACCTTGCTTAAGATTGATAAACAGGCTTCTAAAAACTATTGGTTAATTTCAAGGACAACTTTTTATTTTTAGTTATTCATGGCTTATTTTCTTCTGGATCATTTTATTATTACGTTACTAGGTGAAGGTAGACTCTTCCTCTGACTTTCTATTAATTTCTAGAAAATCACGTGATCACTTGTTTACTTCAGAAAAACAGTTATATATAGCTGTGTTTTGGAAACTAACATTAGTAGAATCTTTGGGCTGTAAGTTATTAGTTGTGTATTTCATGTTTGAGTGTTAATTTTAATTATTTTGTTCTGGACTTTGTGTCAATTCGTTGGAAAAGAAGAATTATTCTATTTATTTGGAAAAAGGACATGTGTTTCATAATTTCATCTGGATGATATTAAAACAAGAACTGCATCACGTGACATTGTCAGCCATTTTGGATTACATCGTCAAGATTCGAACCTGGAACTATTAGAACATTTATTTATCAGGACTTGCAATTCCATTAGTGGATTATTTTGTGAATTCTATATTTGTTGGATTTGATTCTTTAAAACCGTAAGTTTATTTTATTTAAATAATTGTACTTAATAAAAATTATTGTTAAAGTTTTACAAGCTTGTTAGTTTTCACTCTTTCTGTGTTGCTGCTTATTCGAGCCTAAGCACGTAACACTGTCTAGAGTAACACCAAGATTCCGTACTGACTGTGAGAATTTAATGTCGGTGTTGCTGATATTTATTGTCTGAGGTAAAGGATGTGAATGAGAAAGTCTTTGTGTTGTGATCAGAATAGTCTCAGTTTTATCATCATTCATCTGCAGCTTGTTACATGGCATCCAAGATTTCACATCCGAAATGCACATCTCTACTCCATGGATGGTAGCATCAACTTCAGTTGGGTGGATAGACTTGTATATTTGGGTGTCATCAGCGTACAATTGGTGCGACACTGGGTGATGATCTATGACACTTGAGAGCGGCTGAGTGTACAGAATAAAGAGAACAGATCCCTGTGGAACACCATAACATACGCCAACTGGGCTGGAGTGTATTCTATTTGCAGATATAATTTGTGTCCTGTTGACTAAGTAGGACTTGAACCACTGTAAGGCTATATTCTGAATGCCAAATACATGCTGGAGACGGTGAAATAATATATCATGGTCTATTGTGTCAAATGCTGCAGATAAATCCAGGAGAGTTAGGACTGTAATCTTTCCACCTATCCAAAGCAGAGAGAATATCACTAAATACTTTCAGAAGAGTAGTTTCCGTACTGTGGCAAGGGCGATATGCAGACTGTACATTGCTAAAAAAGACTGTTTGAATTCAAATGAGATACAAATTGAGTTAGAACAACCTTTTTTAAGATTTTTGATATGAAAGGGAGATTAGAAACTGGGCGGTAGTTCTTTAAATCGTTATGGTCCAGTGTTGGTTTCTTCAGCAGTGGCTTTACGATGGCAGTTTTGAAAAATGATGGGAATTCCCCTGATGAAAGAGAGATATTAATAACATCAGTTAGTGAAGGCAATATTGGTTCTAAGCACTCAAGCAGCAGTGATGTCGGAATTGGATCAAGTTCACAAGGCTTTGGTGCACTTTTCATCACGATTGTTCGTACTAAATCTATAGAAACAGGTTCAAATGCTCCTAACGGTTGTCGCTGAAATTCTGCATCATACCTTTATGGTGACGAATCAGTTGAAATTGTGCTGTCGAGCGAATCTCTAATGGTTTGAACTTTGTCACTGAAGAAATTTGCAAATTGGTCTGGTAGGTCTAGTGGAGAGAAGGTCGTTGGAAGTGGTGTACATTTGTTCCTTAACATTAGTTTGTTAGTTATCTCAAAGAGCTCTTTGCAGCTGGAACTCAAGGAAACTTCAAGGGAACTTCCAGCTTTTTTTATTTTTGTGCTATGGTGCACATAATTTCAAGTATAATCTGTGTATTGTGTCGAAGAAGTAAATATCCTTATCCATAGTTAAATCAGATTATTATTCTTGAATATACATGATGACTAATGTTGACAACGGTTTGTTAGAGACTCAAAATGGCGGAAGAAGGTGCGAGAGCGTTGAATTGTGGGTATTTGCGTGCTTAATCGTGACGTCTGTGAAAACAACCCATATGTAATGCCGAGCAACCTAACAATATAGAGGTATATTACACAACATACTGTGGAGTAACTATGGAAGGTATACATGCCTGACATCAATTTCAATAAAAACACAAGCCCGAAACACCTAGTTCAGATATATATTCATATCTTTAAATAGTAGAAAATAATAGCAAAAAAATGCACACCATAGGCTTCAGTAAACAAACTTTAAAGTGGCCAATTTACGAAAATGGACCCCGCCACCTCAAAGAGAGAACCTATGTTACTACGAGTAAAAAGAAAGCATAGCAACGTTTGGGAAGGGAGGTAACTAAAACGGTTTTTAATTACGATATAATGGCTGAGGACAAGAATTTGTTTTCCAAAATACTATTTCATTTAGCACGATCCCTCGGAGCTCTAAAACCTACACCATGGGAGAAGGTATAAATATATGTATTACTTTGCAGTTATGCGTACAACAAACTTTTATAACAATCTTAGATATATGCAGTACGGCCCTGCCTATTCTGGTGGTATTTTGGTCACTTTGTGTTTATACCTCGTTCTTCATGTGGCAATGTCATTTGATTGACTAACAGCAGAGTGTGGACTAAATTGCATGGAAAAATAATTATCAGTTAAATAATGATTTGAATTTTGATGTGTTTGCAACTCAGATTATGAAAGTAAGATGAAAGTTCAACCAGTTAACATATATTATACCATGTACATATTTTATATTCTAGCATGTAAGGGCTTCTATACGTTTTTCTACAGGTTTGCTGTCGAGTACATTATTTAGTGACACTTTATATTAGCTAATTTTAATCATCCACATAGTCTTCCATACATCCACAGAAAGCATTTTGTAGGTTCTTTGTGGAAAGTATAATTCAGTTGTCCCACCTACAAAATTCACTTGTCCCACATTTTCACTGCCATACTTAGATTTATTGATATGTATGCATTGTATTCCATAAAAAGAAAAAAAAGATCTATTGTACAACAGATTTATTTCTTCAAATAGGTTAACTTTATGTTGTCAAGGTATCTTATTTACACTATTTCTCGCTCTGAAATGGTTGCATCTGTATTTCTGTCAACCAGAAATGTTGTTATTGTAGGCATAACTGGTGGAAGAAGAACAACCATTGCTTTTATTTAAGTTTGTTGCTGACTTCCTTTGATGAAAGGTGCTTTATTTTTGTTGAAGATTGTAGTCAGCTTGTGTTGATGGAGGGTGCATGTGCATTTGAAGCCACCACTAAATGCACACTTTTGAGGACCAAACAAATGCCAGTTTGTTATTGCAGCAGTAACATCAAATAAATGTAGTAAAGCACTGATTGAGACTAATTATTTTTCGTCTCATTTGATTAGTTTTTATGGAAAACAATCAGTGCTTCAAAGGTAATCAGTTTTCTTTGAGGTTTCAGCAAAACTATTTTTGGGTACATTAAAAAAAAAAAACCATCACTTAGTTGAATGCAGCCATGATTCCTGTTCCTGTCTTTGGAGGTTAATCGATTGTAGCTAATCTGGCTGCATGACTGAGTGTCTCAGAGCTTACAGTACTCAGGCTAGGTGTCTGCATAATCAGATTGTGATGTAAAATGCTCTGTTAAATGTTAAGACACATTTGTCAATATGAACAAATAATTTGTTTATGTAACAGTAGATAGCTCCCAGTGAATTTTGTACCCATGTTTGCGGTTTCCTTTCATGGTGCCTTTGAATTTCTCCATCTCAGACCCAAGATTGTGTATACATGTTTAAACAGCCAAAAACATAAGTTGCAAAAGATGAATAGATGGTACAATTTGTCTCTAATAACTTTTTAAAAAATCACACTTTTTGACATTGGCGAACCCCAGCACCATCCTTGCTTATGTCTCATCACAGAAATAGATACCTTAGACTGAGTGGCAGCCTAACATTTATCCCTCTACTTGAGTATGAATTTTTGTTATCTGAATATTCCTTTTAATCACCTGCGTGAAAGTATTTAGTAACTGTAGTTTATTTAAATTATACATTATCACCTTATTTGACAACTGCATCTACTCAAGTGATTACAATATACAATACATTACATTACTCAAGTGATTATAATATACAATACATTACATTACTCAAGTGATTACAATATAAAAACAGCTACTGAATTAGCATATTAAGTACTTCATATGCAATATTGCACATTACAGTTGATCCTCCATACAATCATTTTTAAAAAAATAAAGGGTCATTACTGTCATTTAATCTGTTCATTAAGGAAATTGACACTTATGTTGGTAATTTTAATGTCTTTAAATATTTTCATTGTGTTGATTGATTGAAATCCGCGAGTATTGGAGTTGAGTAGTCAATAATATGTGCGCTTAATCCAATATGCAGTCAAGAGTAATAAAACTCATGCACATACGACACTTATAAATGGCTACTGTTCATAGAGTAAGGGTTAAATCTGTCAAAATGTTAGTAAAAGTCAACTGGGTACCCATCTATCCGAATCATCAGTTACCAGGCTACCCAGTCAAAGGAAAATTATATTAAATGTGAAATGGATCAGATTTGTTGTAAGTTATCATATTTTTTGTACACAAAACTGCATCTTGTTAAATCCTCATTTTTCACACATAAAATTTTTTGCTGTGAGGATTTGTTTGCTATTGGGATTGAAAATATTTCTCTTTTAGTTTTACAACAAAGATTAATAATATGTATAATAATGTTACATAATTACAGAAAGCAGTATGAAAACATACATTTATTTTTGCTACTTACTTAGATTTGCAGTTAGCTAAAAGTTTGGTCACAAATTTGCTAAATCTGTGAGGATTAGTACACAAAACAAAATGATAAATTATTTATACACAACATTCACTTTAACTTGTCTACATATTTAATTTTCACTGTAAGGTCACAAAATCATTTTCGCAAATTCTGAATGCTGTATTACATATTTGTTGAATTTCTGTTTCAAAATTTGTAAAGCTCTATTGACTTTTGTCCTTTACCTGATGCAGCATATTCTTCAGTTTAACAAAATCCTTCTCTAACACTTTTTAGTCATATAAAATCCATGAGTCAAATAGGTAAAGCCCATTTAACTTAATGTTTCACACCACTTTTTTTCTCAATATAGACTGATCAGTTACTTAAGTGTGAATAAAACTATAATGAGTCTGTAACCCATCTGTTTTCTTGGAAATGTATCATGTACAGCTACCATAAATAGAAAATAAGGAAACTGTTTGACACATACATTGCCAAATGGTTGCACACATAGACAATATAAGATCAGTAGATGAAGGTCTACAATGGATAAATGTACAGCAGCCAATAGTCACGTGACATGCTCATTATTCTGTGTCTCACTCGCTCCTGATGTCACCCAGTATAATCTTTGATCTGAACTTGGAAACATGTTTTCATTGTAGTTCTTTTATACATGAACTAAATGGGCACCCTATGACTGATTTTATCACCTTGGTAACTATGAACAGGTGGGTACCTATTAACAGCTTTAATAACAGTATGTGAATGAATAAATGAAGGGAAGTAAGACTCATACATTCACAACTCCCAGAGGGCATAATGTCTAGATAAATGTTGAAAAAGTGATTTAAGTGTAAAAATTAGCACTTGTCCAACTTGTTTTAAAATAGCAAAATAAAAAGCACTTGCCCTGGACTAACGCTTTTGGCAATTTTATTTGTTCGACTTTTTAAAAAAAAAGACCAGGATGTCAGCCCTTGATTGAATCAGCCCTACCTTGCTACCAGTCTTGAAGACATGCTTGATTTCTTAGGTTTATTTTTATTAGGATCTTAATGGTTTTGATCATGACAATTAGTCTGTACATATTATATATGTTTTTTTTTTAGAAGTAATTTTTTATTGGTAAATTGTTGACATTTTACCCATATCTCATATTCCAGGTAATGAAACTTTTGAGCCTGCTTCCTGCAGAAAGCCCTCAGGGTACACTTACCTTGGATCAGAGAGGTCAGGATGCTGTTGTTGCAGTTGGGATGTACTTCCTGAAGTCTGATCTACAGGTAACTTTCATTATATGGCTTACAATAATGGATATACAGTTTTATATTAACCAAAATTTGGATCAAGGCAAAAATTGGTTAAAATCAGTTTCCCATACCTTACAACTATGACATGAACAAATGGAGCAAAGTTGGAAGGTCTGATATTAACCCGATTTTAATAAGGTATAGTGTTCAGGTACAGTAAGACTTAATCTGCTTTGGATGTTAAGGTAAGAATGAATAATTCTTAGGTAAACAAGGTTATACCCCTCTACTACACCTAGGTTTCAATTACCATTTTTTAAATATACTTTGTCAGCTTAATGGAAACTTCCATTCTAGAAGCTTCTGAGGTCAGAATCAAGACAGTATCTTTAACTCATATTTACCATTAATAATGATCTAAATATTTAATTCACAATCACAAAGAAAATTTAGTTTTGTATTCTTTTGTTTGCAAAATAAATGTCACTGGTCAGGTACACCATAAACTTAATATTGGATATTGTCAAGTACAAAATACAGATGTTCATAACATATTATTACTCATCAAAGTCAGCAGACAGTACAAATTAAATACCTGGCATGCATACAATGTAGCGATATCATTAATGTTACTAAAACCAGAAGCCGCTGGTGAAAAAGATGAAGCCAAGGTATTGATCTCTTATCTTATCTCTGTATTAACTTATATATGGATGAAAGATAGGACAATTACAGAATTAGTGAATTTGATATATACTCTGTATTAACTTATATATGGATGAAAGATAGGACAATTACAGAATTAGTGAATTTGATATATACTCTGTATTAACTTATATATGGATGAAAGATAGGACAATTACAGAATTAGTGAATTTGATATATACTCTGTATTAACTTATATATGGATGAAAGATAGGACAATTACAGAATTAGTGAATTTGATATATACTCTGTATTAACTTATATATGGATGAAAGATAGGACAATTACAGAATTAGTGAATTTGATATATACTCTGTATTAACTTATATATGGATGAAAGATAGGACAATTACAGAATTAGTGAATTTGATATATACTCTGTATTAACTTATATATGGATGAAAGATAGGACAATTACAGAATTAGTGAATTTGATATATACTCTGTATTAACTTATATATGGATGAAAGATAGGACAATTACAGAATTAGTGAATTTGATATATACTCTGTATTAACTTATATATGGATGAAAGATAGGACAATTACAGAATTAGTGAATTTGATATATACTCTGTATTAACTTATATATGGATGAAAGATAGGACAATTACAGAATTAGTGAATTTGATATATACTCTGTATTAACTTATATATGGATGAAAGATAGGACAATTACAGAATTAGTGAATTTGATATATACTCTGTATTGACTTATAGGCTAGCATATACGGTACTTGAATGATTTAATTCAGAATAATGAACAGATTTTATTTTTTTCAAATAAGGTGCTTCATTAGTACATGGAAGAAAAATCATGCAACATTGGGATTACTTGTTTAAATTTCATAATGAGTGTAGATTATGAATGATTATTTATTCTGTTGTAGACATGCAGAACACACACACACATACACACACACACATATGGAAATTGAAACTAAATTTAATTTTGTTGAGATATGACTCTCCTAAATGTACATTCATATCTATATCATTTATTAAGAATTTAACTCACAGAGTCTCATACTAGCACACATATTCATGTGTTGTTTGCACACCCTTATAATTTAGTATTTAAGGGATAGTCTAATCTTATTACGTGTACCTTGCCCATGTGACCCGGTCCCTTTCCAGGTGACAAAATAAGATACCCATAGTTTAATCTCTGAGCAGATTTGGATTAAGGTCTTCAGATATGCATAAAGCTCATGGTGCCATTCCCAAGAGAAGATGTACCGGTATGTATCAACCCCAGGGTTCTTTGGGTCTTAGAGCAGGATTGGAAAGGGTCCTTTTTGAGATACATCACTCCCAGAGTCCTCTTCAATGGTAAGAATTGAGTGGGATGAAGCTAGTGGAACCTAATGATCAGTTACATGGATACCCGATCAAAAGGAAATTATTTGGAAATGTTTGCAAGTTAATGTTAAGTCCAGATTTTTTACAGTTCACAGTATCTTATAAATATCATTGTCTGATGTCATCTGGTACAAAGGCCAAGAATTCATCATCGTTGCCGGAGAAATGTTTGAAATTCTCCCTCACTGTCTAGCAAAATTGTCATACCCTCATCATCCTAAATATCATCTGACTCCCTTTCATTGGCCTCACTGTCATATTTGGATGCTTTAATCGTACAATTTATGAAATCTATTCAAGTTTGTAAATGAACGCATGTCAAGAATAAGAGAATAATTTAGCTATGTATTAGTTGTTTACAATGAATAATATAAAATAGTCAATTTTGGTCAAGCAGAAATGAACTCAATTTTGGACAAGGTCAAGTCAACACACAATGTTACATTACAATTACATCTACAAGAACACACAAAAAATAAAACAAACAAACAAAGCAGATTAAATATACATAACACCTGTTTGATCAGTCCCAAAGTTGATGTCACTCAGTCAAATAAAGCATTTAGAATATATTTTCTTTTGATAGTAACATAAATTTAATTGGATCAAGTTTGAATGCTGTTCTGATTGTTCTACTGTAGATGACCAATATTCATACTGTTATGTGCTTAGGCTCCAATAAACAGTAACATAGAAAGAGTGAAAATAACAAGCTTGTAAAACTAATTAAACAATTTATTGAGTACAAATATTTTTCAAAAATGAAAAATAAACTTAGTTTTAAGAATCAATTCCAAAATTAATCCAAAAATAATTCAAAATATTATCCACTAGAGAAATTGCAAAAGTCCTGGTAATAAAATGTCCAAATAATTCTAAGTTCGAATTCCAGCAAAGTATCCAATACGAAAGACAATGTCACTTGATGAAGTCAGTTCTTGATAATAAAATTTATATGAGCACAATTCTTTTCCAGATAAATAACAAAATAATTCCTCTTGATCCAAACGATTTGACATAATTTCCATTACAAGGTAATTTATAATAACTCAAAAAGACACAACTTAATATTCTAACAGCCCAATTTCTTCTACTGAATAGCTTGCTCTCAAAACATAGTATATATATCTGTTTTTACGTAAACAAGGAAGGGGTCACGATCTTCTAGAATCTCTCAGAACAATTTTATGTTCAAGAAATCACATAAACAGCGTATGACCCAACTAAAATAGAAAGATGTTTATACAAAACTCCATTTTGTCCTTCGAACCAACCAATCATTTTAAAAGCTTGTTTACAACTCTGAAACCAGGTCAGAAATGAGGTCAACACCTGGTGTTTACTCTGTAAAGTACAGGTCACCCCCCCCCTTAATGACCAAATCTTAAAACTTAAAATGCCAAATTTAAATAACAAACAAACAAACAAAAATAAAAATAAATATAAATGACATATCAAATATACTTAACAACTTCCCACATAAAAAATAAAAAGAAAGGTTTATATGATAAAACTTTCTTTTTATCACAAACCAATTTACACCTGAGGTTAAAATAAACTTGTATAGATTACAGTGTATATGATATATTGTCAAACATGGGAAAGAGCATCAATTGGTTTAACTTGTCCATGTCCCACAATATGTCCTAAGAAAGTCACACAAGCATGGCAGAACTCACTTTTAGATAAATTAACTGTCAAACATGCATCAGTGAGTCTTTCAAAGAATTTTCGAATCACTGCTAGATGTTCTATCCAGGTGTCATTGTAGATGATGACGTCATCTATATAGGCATCACAATTTTCTAGACCAGAGGTGATCATATTTATGAGATGTTGAAATGTACTTGTTGACCCTTTCATCCTGAATGGCATTACTTTTTTATATTGGTAAAGTCCATCTGGAGTCACAAATGCCGAGATTTCCTTTGCTCTTTCTGTTAGTGGAATCTGCCAAAATCCTTTCAGAAGGTCAAATTTGGTGACATACTTGGCACTCCCGATTTTATCAATACAATCGTCAATTCTTGGTGATGGGAATCAATCAGTTTTTGTCACACTGTTCACCTTCCTATAATCAGTGCACATACGGAAAGTTTTATCTGGTTTTGGAACAAGTATGCATGGTGAACTCCAATCACTTTTACTGGGCTCGATAAAATCATTCTCCAGCAAATATTGAATTTCCTTTTTTAAGCATTCCTGTATGAGTGGATTCATCCTGTATAGATGTTGTTTGACAGGTTTGGAATTTACAATTTCAACGTCATGAAAAATTTTGTTTGTCTGTGTAGGAACATCTGGAAATAAGTGCTCATATTCAAATAATAACTGTTTGAGTTTATTTCTTTCCTGCACTTGCAAATGTGAATGTTTCTGGTCTTGATCTTTCATAATTTCTGAATTACAAAGATTCGTCATTTCAGTATCAATAGAATCTGATGATATTTCTTCACTGAGTGGGACAGGTACAACTAAATTAAATACAGGTTTAACATGGCTATCTCTTTCAATATACTCTTTTAGCATGTTTATATGGCAGAGTTGTTTTTGTTTGCGCCTCCCAGGAGTATTTATGATGTAATTTAAGTCATTCATTTTCCTGTCAACTGTGTAGGGACCATAATATTTGGCCTGAAGAGGATTTTGTGGCATTGATAAAAGAGCCAGGACTCTTATCACCAGGCTGAAATCTCCTTTTCATCGATTTTTTTTATCATATCTTGATTTCATTTTAGATTGAGCAGAGTGCAGATTTGCTCTTGCGACCTCACAAGCCTTTGACAACTTGCATCTAAAATCGGAAACATAATTAATTTAAGAAGATTGATCTCGGTATCTTCATTAGAGAGAAGTTTCTCTTTCAATAACTTCAATGGTCCACGCACAGTGTGTCCAAAAACCAGTTCAAAGGGACTGAAGCCTAAAGATTCTTGAACTGATTCTCTAACAGCAAACAATAGTAAATGAATGCCTTCATCCCAATCTTTATTCGTATCAAAACAATATGATCGGATCATATTTTTCAAAGTCTGATGGAATCTTTCTAATGCCCCTTGGCTCTCAGGGTGATAGGCAGAAGATTTGAATTGCTGCATGCCCAATTCATACATAACTTGTTGGAAAATTCCAGACGTGAAGTTTGAACCTTTATCAGACTGAACAGATTTGGGAAGGCAATACATGAGTAAAAACTTTATCAAAGCTTTTACTATTGTTTTAGATTTTATATTCCTTAATGGAATTGCCTCTGGAAACCTTGTTGATGCACACATAATGGTCAACAGGTATTGGTTACCTGACTTGGTCTTGGGTAAGGGACCTACACAATCTACCATAATTCTACTATATGGTTCTTCAAAGGCAGGAATAGGTTGTAGATGAGCCTTAGGTATCTTCTGATTGGGTTTTCCTACCATTTGACAAGTATGACAAGATTTACAGTATTTGGCAACATCACTTTTGATTTTTGGCCAATAGAAGTGAGTCAAGATCTTGTGATAAATTTTATTAATCCCTAAATGACCAGCCAAAGGAGTTTCATGGGCCAGATTAAGTATTTCCTGTCTGTAAGGTTTTGGAACTACTATTTGATAGTTCACCGACCACTCATCACCAGCAGGTAACTCGGAAGGTCTCCATTTTCTCATAAGAATTCCATTTTTAATGAAATAACAGACAGGAACTTTAGTGGCTTCAGTCTCACTTATGGCCCTTTGAAACAAACAGGAGATCTCAGAATCTTTTTCCTGTTCGATGACAAGTGACTATCGTTTATCACCCTGATAGAATAAAGAGAATGAGTTGTTAAAAGAGGATCACTATGATCAATACCTTCTGATTGATCCAAACAAGGAGTAAAAGTGACCTCATCAAAAGCCTGACCTATATATGTGTCAGCTCAAGGAATACTGGCTTCATCAACATCATTCTCAAGAGCTTTCTTTGCCATATCTCTGGTAACTGCACAAGCTTGAAATATATCAGGGAATTCTTTTTCAATTGGATCAACTGTGTGATCCAAATCAGGCTTGTCAGTTACAAGTGGATTAACCACAACCTGGTCTCCAGCTAAGTCATTGCCTAGCAATAAATGAATGCCCTCAATGGGTAAAACCGAGATTGTTCCAACTGTTACAGGTCCTGACACTAATTCTGATGACAAATTTACACAATGGAGAGGAACATTAACAAAGCTGCAC
Organism: Unio delphinus; assembly: GCA_029339505.1. Lineage (NCBI taxonomy): Eukaryota > Metazoa > Mollusca > Bivalvia > Unionida > Unionidae > Unio > Unio delphinus. Next base: position 6,864,011 of record JAQISU010000015.1, read on the forward strand.
TCTACTCCCTGAATAAGAACACTTTCATTAGAAGAAGACTTCTCAGAAAAAGGCAAAGTACCTGACAATAAAAGACTCTGAGAAGCTCCTGTGTCCCTTAAAATTTTAATATGGAAGTAATTGGCTGAATCACCCAAGAGTGATACAGAACTCTTCAATATGAATGGTTGATAATTCTCCATAATAAAATCAGACTGGGATTTATTAGACCCAACAAATGTATTGCTTTCAATACATGACCGTGACCTTGACCTCTTAGAAATAAGAGCATTTGAAACAGGTCTGTCTTGATTCTGATGCTTATTTTTGAATTTGTAGCAATCAGATATAACGTGTCCTTTTTTCTTGCAATAGGTACACGTCGGAAGAGACAAGAATCTAGAATCAAGCTTCTCTGAAGTTTGATTTTTGAAAGTTGTGCTAGTTTGAGTTTTAAAAGGGCTGGTATTAGGCTGAAATACTTTTCTACCAGAAGACTGTTGAGTAGAAGTCTTGTTATCAAAATTAACTTTATGTGTCAAAGAATATTCATCATCAGCTCGAGCAGCATTCTCCAAGGTTTCAAACCTATGCTCATCGAGATAAGTTTTAACGTCACTATGGACACAGTTTTTGAACTCTTAAATTAATATCATTTGCTTGAGATTTTGATAATCTTGTTCGACTTTCTTGGCTAAGCACTATCTATCAAACAACTGCTCTCTTTCTCTAGCAAATTCGACATGAGTTTGTCCAGCTTCTTTTCTGTAATTTCTGAATTTTTGCCGATAAGCTTCAGGGACTAACTCATAACCCCTTAGAATGCATTCTTTAACCACATCATAGTCACCACTTTGGTGAACAGACAGTAAAGTGTAAATCTCACTAGCCTTACCAGTGAGTACACATTGAAATAACTGAGTCCAATGCTCCCTTGGCCACTTTAAATTTTCTGCAACTTTTTCAAAATGAATGAAGTATTTGTCTACTTCTTTTTCTCTGAATGGGGGCACTAATCTAATATTTCTTGCTAAATCAAAACTTAAATTTGGATTTGAAGTATGATGGTGTTTTTCACTTGCCAACTCTGATTCTTTCATTCTATATTAATATTCCCTTTCTTCCCTCTCTTTTTGTCATATTGTAATTGTCTTTCTTTCTCCTCTTTTTCATATTGTAATTGTCTTTCTTTCTCCCTTTCCTGAAATTCCAGCTTCTTCAACTCTAACTCCATCTTGAATTTTTATTCTAATTTCTTCATTTTTATGTCGGAGTCTGATGCAGACTTACTGGCCGAAATCAAAGCACTTTTTTCAAAAACATTCTTTTTTACCAAATATTGGACAAAAATCTTTTTGATATCTTGTTTCGTTAAAGAAGCCTTGACTTCAGAAAGATCATATTTTTTGCAAGTTGAATCAACTCATCTTTTTCGAAAAGATCTAATTGCTCCTGAGTAGGATTAGAAAGAAATATTTCTACTTTAGATGTCATTTTAACACAAGCCTGTCAATGTCACTAAAGATTTTAAAAAATTTCAAAAACTAGGGGAATTCAAGTTTAAAACAATAGTTTTCTGAAAAAATTCTTGCCAAATTCCAATTTATCTCAATCCTGGACGAGCCCCCAATTTCTGTTACGTGCTTAGGCTCGAATAAACAGTAACATAGAAAGAATGAAAATAACAAGCTTGTAAAACTTAATAAACAATTTATTGAGTACAAATATTTTTCAGAAAAGAAAAATAAACTTACGGTTTTAAGAATCAATTCCAAAATTAATCCAAAAATAATTCAAAATATTATCCACTAGAGAAATTGCAAAAGTCCTGGCAATAAAATGTCCAAATAATTCTAAGTTCGAATTCCAGCAAAGTATCCAATATGAAAGATGATGTCACTTGATGAAGTCAGTTCTTGTTAATAAAATTTATATGAGCACAATTCTTTTTCAGATAAATAACAAAATAATTCCTCTTGATCCAAACGACTTGACATAATTTCCATTACAAGGTAATTTATAATAACTCAAAAAGACACAACTTAATATTCTAACAGCCCAATTTCTTCTACTGAATAGCTCACTCTCAAAACATAGTATATATATCTGTTTTTACGTAAACAAGGAAGGGGTCACGATCTTCTAGAATCTCTCAGAACAATTTTATGTTCAAGAAATCATGTAAACAGCGTATGACCCAGCTAAAATAGAAAGACGTTTATACAAAACTCCATTTTGTCCTTCAAACCAACCAATCATTTTAAAAGCTTGTTTACAACACTGAAACCAGGTCAGAAATGAGGTCAACACCTGGTGTTTACTCCAAAAAGTACAGGTCACCCCCCCCCCCTTCAGTGAACGAATCTTAAAACTTAAAATGTCAAATTTAAATCTAACAAACAAACAAACAAAAATAAAAATAAATATAAATGACTTATATCAAATATACATCACAATACCTTTACCTCTTAGTTCTAGGTGCAGCACACTACCAGTATTTAGGGTCAGTGAGGGAGGTACATATGAACTGGGTCAAGTTAATCATTTAGCTTAGTAATATTGTTATATGTATTTGTAGTATAGCCATTATTATTTACATAAAAAATTCTGTCATGTACACAGCTCTTGCAATTAGAATCAAACCCAACAATGCCACATTTGCATGAGGGGTTTTCAGAAGTCATTAGACATACACAATTGCAATGTTCACAAGACTGAATATTTGTTGAATGTGATAATGGAAATGGCTTCTTGACCATGAACCTAATTTTGTTCATGGGACATGGATTGCTTGTGGCTCAGGAAATTCCAAATGAGTGACATTTATGTTGTTCCTTTTGTTGGCAGTTGAATGTAGAGGGGTTTCTTTTAAAACCCTTGAACCACAGCTTCTAATACTTTTCCACTTCCTGTATTTGCCAACTTGAATTCTTACATTGTTGTTGATAGTTTTTGTTCTGATCCACCTTGTTAAAGAACATAGATAGAAATTGTCAACCAATCTCACTTTTGGGCAACCTTTGTTGATATCATCTAGAAATCAGTTACTTCACAAGGTGATAGGCATATTCCATCACTTTTAAAGTAGTGCAATATTGGGTTGCCCTCTTTTTTGTAAAAATGATTGATAACAATGTTCACATAAGTCAGACCATTAGATCTGGTTGTTACCTGTTATTTTCTTTTTCATACAACATGATCTAACCTAATTTGTATTCCATTTTCGTAGTACAAGGATCAGCTTCTGCCATCTCTTCTGGGAGTGTTGAAAGCTCTGCCAAAAGCAACATGGGTGGAGAATCCCAAGGGAATGATCAAGCATAGTAAGTAGAAGGGAAATATAAGTCATACATTTGGAATAATAGCTAGACACTCTTTTTTAAAAATCATATTTAACCTGGCATACAAATTTTGGGGTTTTAATTGATTTGTAGAGTTTTAAGAAGAATAAAAAAGTATTCTGTAATCAGCCAGAATAGAATTATAGTTTTTGTACGTGCTTTATTTGGAATGGTTACACAAAATCATTTACAAAATTTCTGCTTGGCCAGATTATCATTTAATATATTTTTCAATTCAGTCATATAACACAAGTTATTGTCTGTATAAGTTGATGGCTAGAAGTGTAAGAAAATGTCTTGGTATTGTTGACAATTTGGATATTTGATTCCTTCACATAGATCATTTCTTAACTGAAAATGTTAAAAAAACACAAACATTGTTGTCATCTTTAATTTGGTTATTTCAGGTTGTAATATGTATTTCAGGGCTACCTGCACCAGAGTGTTTCAGTTTCTCTCTCAACACAATACTCAGTGATGTGGCACACAGAGATGAAGCCAGTAGAGGAATGGTATGTATGCCTGTCATATATATGTATTGCTGGATCACTCCAAAGAATAATCAGGAAATAAAGGTAAACTAATTACTACAACAAAATTATTTAATTAAATGTCTAAACCTTGTTTTTGTGCTCATGCTTTTTTGCTAATATCCCCTGGAAATCATTAGTACAACTAGTCCCACACTTTTTAATGGACTGACATAAAACATAGTAAATATTAAGCAATATATGACAGTCATATTAATACAACTAGTCCCACACTTTTTAATGGACTGACATAAAACATAGTAAATATTAAGCAATATATGACAGTCATATTAATACAACTAGTCCCACACTTTTTAATGGACTGACATAAAACATAGTAAATATTAAGCAATATATGACAGTCATATTAATACAACTAGTCCCAGAGTTTTTAATGGACTGACATAAAACATAGTAAATATTAAGCAATATATGACAGTCATATTAATACAACTAGTCCCACACTTTTTAATGGACTGACATAAAACATAGTAAATATTAAGCAATATATGACAGTCATATTAATACAACTAGTCCCACACTTTTTAATGGACTGACATAAAACATAGTAAATATTAAGCAATATATGACAGTAATATTAATACAACTAGTCCCAGAGTTTTTAATGGACTGACATAAAACATAGTAAATATTAAGCAATATATGACAGTCATATTAATACAACTAGTCCCACACTTTTTAATGGACTGACATAAAACATAGTAAATATTAAGCAATATATGACAGTCATATTAATACAACTAGTCCCACACTTTTTAATGGACTGACATAAAACATAGTAAATATTAAGCAATATATGACAGTCATATTAATACAACTAGTCCCACACTTTTTAATGGACTGACATAAAACATAGTAAATATTAAGCAATATATGACAGTCATATTAATACAACTAGTCCCACACTTTTTAATGGACTGACATAAAACATAGTAAATATTAAGCAATATATGACAGTCATATTAATACAACTAGTCCCACACTTTTTAATGGACTGACATAAAACATAGTAAATATTAAGCAATATATGACAGTCATATTAATACAACTAGTCCCAGAGTTTTTAATGGACTGACATAAAACATAGTAAATATTAAGCAATATATGACAGTCATATTAATACAACTAGTCCCAGAGTTTTTAATGGACTGACATAAAACATAGTAAATATTAAGCAATATATGACAGTCATATTAATACAACTAGTCCCAGAGTTTTTAATGGACTGACATAAAACATAGTAAATATTAAGCAATATATGACAGTCATATTAATACAACTAGTCCCAGAGTTTTTAATGGACTGACATAAAACATAGTAAATATTAAGCAATATATGACAGTCATATTAATACAACTAGTCCCAGAGTTTTTAATGGACTGACATAAAACATAGTAAATATTAAGCGTTATATGACAGTCTTGTTAGTACTACAGATTTAAGTCTACTGTTATCATTTAAGTCACAGATTTAAGTTTACTGGTCATCATTTAAGTCACAGATTTAAGTCCACTGGTCATCATTTAAGTGACAGATTTAAGTCTACTGGTCATCGTCCCGAAATAAAAGTTTAGTTTGTAATATCATGGAAAGAGATGCCATGATTATGTTTATGTGTATGACATCTTCAATGCATACTACACAAATGTGTATGACATCTTCAATGCATACTACACAAATGTGTATGAAAACTTCAATGTATACTACACTAATGTGTCTGACATTTTCAATGTATACTACACAAATGTGTATGAAATCTTCAATGCATACTACACAAATGTGTGACATCTTCAATGTATACTATCTTCAATGCATACTACACAAATCTGTATGAAATCTTTAATGTATACTACAGAAATGTGTATGAAATCTTTAATGTATAATACACTAATGTGTATGAAATCTACAATGCATACTACACAAATTTGCATGAAATCTTCAAAGCATACAACACAAATGTGTATGAAATCTTCAGTGTATACTACACAGATGTGTACAAAATCTTAAGTGTATACTACACAACTGTGTATGAGATCTTCAATACATACAACACAAATGTGTATGAAATTTTCAACGTATACTACAAGAATGTGACACAAATGTGTATAAAATCTTCAATACATACTACAAATATGTGCATTAAATCTTCAATGTATACTATCTTCAATGCATGCTACACAAATGTGTATAAAATCTTTAATGTATACTACAGAAATGTGTATGACATATTCAATGCATACTACACAAATGTGTATGAAATCTTCAATGCATACTACACAAATGTGTATGAAATCTTCATTGCATACTACACAGATGTGTATGAAATCTTCAATGAATACTACACAGATGTGTATGAAATCTTCAGTGTACACTACACAGGTGTGTATGAAATCTTCAGTGTATACTACACTAATGCATATAAAATCTTCAATGCATGCTACACAAATGTGTACTAAATCTTCAATGTATACTACACAAATGTGTATGAAATCTTTAATGCATGCTACACAAATGTGTATTAAATCTTCTATGTATACTATCTTCAATGCATACTACACAAATGTGTATGAAATCTTTAATGTATACTACAGAAATGTGTATGAAATCTTTAATGTATACTAAACCAATATGTATGAAATCTTCAATGCATGCTACACAAATGTGTATGAAATATTCAGTGTATACTATACAGATGTGTATGAAATGTTCAGTGTATACTACACAAATGTGTATGAGATCTTCAATGCATACTGCACAAATCTGTATAAAATCTTCAATGCATACTATACAAATGTGTATTCAATTTTCAATGCATGCTACACAAATGTGTATTAAATCTTAAATGCATACTGCACAAATGTGTATTAAATCTTCAATACATACTACACAAATGTGAATGAAATTTTCAATATGTACTACACAAATGTGTATGAAATCTTAAATGCATACCACACAAACGTGTATAAAATCTTCAATGCATACTACACAAATGTGTATTAAATCTTAAATGCATGCTACACAAATGTGTATTAAATCTTCAATGTATACTATCTTTAATGCATACTACACAAATGTGTATGAAATTTTCAGTGTATACTACATAGATTTGTATGAAATCTTCAATGCATACTACACAATTGTGTATGAAATCTTCAGTGTATATTACACAGATGTGTATGAAATCTTCAGTGTATACTACACAAATGTGTATTAAATTTTCAATGTATACTACAGAAATGTATATTAAATCTTCAATGCGTACTACACAAATGTGTATGAAATTTTCAATGTATAATACACAGATGTGTATGAAATCTTAAATGCATACTACACAGATGTGTATGAAATCTTCAGTGTATACTACACAAATGTGTATGAGATGTTCAATGCATACTGCACAAAAGTGTATAAAATCTTCAATTCATACTACACAAATATGTATGAAATCTTTAATGTATAACACTACACATTTGTGTATGACATATTCAATGCGAAATACACGAATGTGTATGAAATCTTCAATGCATACTACACAAATGTGTATGAAATCTTCATTGCATACTACACAGATGTGTATGAAATCTTCAATGAATACTACACAGATGTGTATGAAATCTTCAGTGTACACCACTCAGATGTGTATGAAATCTTCAGTGTATACTACACTAATGCTTATAAAATCTTCAATACATACTACAGAAATGTGTATTAAAACTTAAATGCATACTACAAATATGTGTATTAAATCTTCAATGCATATAACACAAATGTGTATGAAATCTTCAGTATCTGTGTATGAAATCTTCAGTGTATACTACACAAATGTGTATGAGATCTTCAATGCTTACTACACAAATGTGTATTAAATCTTCAATGCATACTACAAAAATGTGTGTTAAATCTTCAATGCATACTACAGAAATGTATATTAAATCTTCAATGCATGCTACACAAATGTATATGAAATTTTCAATGTATACTACACAAATGTGTATAAAATCTTAAATACATATGACACAAATGTGTATTGAATCTTCAATGTATACTGTACAAATGTGTATGAAATCTTCAGTGTATAATACACAGATGTGTATGAAATCTTCAGTGTATACTACACAAATGTGTATTAGATCTTCAATGTAAACTGCACAAAAGTGTATAAAATCTTCAATGCATACTACACAAATGTATATTTAATCTTCAATGTATACTATCTTCAATGCATACTACACAAATGTGTATGAAATCTTTAATGCATACTACACAAATGTGTATGAAATCTTCATTGCATACTACACAGGTGTGTATGAAATCTTCAGTGTATATTACACTAATGCATATAAAAGCTTCAATGCATGCTACATAAATGTGTATAAAATCTTTAATTTATACTACAGAAATGTGTATGAAATCTTTAATGTATACTACACAAATGTGTATGAGATCCTCAATGCATACTGCACTTATGTGTATAAAATCTTCAATGTATACTATACAAATGTGTATTCAATTTTCAATGCATGCTACACAAATGTGTATGAAATCTTAAATGCATACTACACAAATGTGTAATAAATCTTCAATGCATACTACACAAATGTGTATGAAATTTTCAATATATACTACACAAATGTGTATGAAATCTTAAATGCATACCATACAAATGTGTATAAAATCTTCAGTGCATACTACACAAATGTGTATTAAATCTTCAATGCATACTACAAATATGTGTATTAAATCTTCAATGCGTACTACACAAATGTGTATTAAATCTTCAATGTATACTATCTTCAATGCATACTACACAAATGTGTATGAAATCTTTAATGTATACTACACAATTGTGTATGAAATCTTCATTGCATACTACACAGATGTGTATGAAGTCTTCAGTGTACACTACAGAGGTGTGTATGAAATCTTCAGTGCATACTACACAAATGTGTATAAAATCTTCAATGCATGCTACATAAATGTGTATTAAATCTTCAATGTATACTACACAAATGTGTATGAAATCTTAAATGCATACTACACAAATGTGTATTAAATCTTCAATGTATACTATCTTCAATGCATACTACACAAATATGTATGAAATTTTCAATATATACTACACAAATGTGTATGAAATCTTAAATGCATACCACACAAATGTGTATAAAATCTTCAATGCATACTACACAAATGTGTATTAAATCTTGAATGCATGCTACAAATATGTGTATCAAATCTTCAATGCATACTACACAAATGTGTATTAAATCTTCAATGTATACTATCTTCAATGCATACTACACAAATGTGTATGAAATCTTCAATGTATACTACACAATTGTTTATGAAATCTTCAGTGTATATTACACAGATGTGTATGAAATCTTCAGTGTATACTACACAAATGTGTATGAGATCTTCAATGCATACTACACAAATGTGTATTAAATCTTCCTTACATACTACACAAATGTGTATGAAATCTTAAATGTATACTACATAAATTTGTATGAAATCTTCAATGCATATTACACAATTATTTATGAAATCTTCAGTGTATATTACACAGATGTGTATGAAATCTTCAGTGTATACTACACAAATGTGTATGAAATCTTCAATGCATACTATACAAATGTGAATTAAATCTTCAATGCATACTACACAAATGTGTTTTAAATCTACAATTGCATGCTACACAAATGTGTATGAAAGTTTCAATGTATACTACACAAATGTGTATAAAATCTTAAATGCATACAGCACAAATGTGTATTAAATCATCACTGTATATTATCTTCAATGCATACTACACAAATGTGTATGAAATCTTCAATGCATACTATACAAATGTGTATGAAATCTTCAGTGTATACTACACAGATGTGTATGAAATCTTCAGTGTATACTACACAAATGTGTATGAGATCTTCAATGCATACTGCACAAATGTGTATTAAATCTTCAATGCATACTACACAAATGTGTATGAAATTTTCAATGTATACTACACAAATGTGTATGAAATCTTAAATGCATACGACATGAATGTGTATTAAATCTTCACTGTATACTATCTTCAATGCATACTACACAAATGTGTATGAAATCGTTAATGTATGCTACAGAAATGTGTATGAAATCTTTAATTTATGTGCTACACAAATGTGTATGAAATCTTTAATATATGAAATCTTTAATGTATACTACACAGATGTGTATTCAGTATGGAATCTAGGTGTTGCACTAGACAGTACTCTCACTTTGCAGCAACATATCATAAACATATACAAGGCTGCATATCTTGAATTGAGACGCATCAGTTCCATTCGTAAATATCTTTCTGTTGATGCCACGAAAACACTTGTGTGTTCATTAGTACTTTCAAGACTGGACTATTGTAACTCAATTCTGTCTGGTTGATCACAATATTTACTCTAGAAACTTCAAAATGTTCAAAACACAGCTGCACGGATCATCTTTAGAGTATCTCAGCAGCAGAGAGGGTGAACAGACCACGATTTCAAGCAAAAATAAGGCTTCCAGATCATGTTTTCGAGCAAAATATGGCCTATAGATAACGTTTTCGAACAAAATATCAGGTTTCCAACAAATCTCATTTAACCAAAAAAAAAGTCTCCATTTTTGCAAAAACGGAGATTTTACGATTTTGCTCGCAACGATGTGGTCATCCACCCTCTCTGCTGCTATGGGTTAACAAAAAATAATAAATGATTTCAACCGAATATTTGATCGAGTCTTTAGGACTTTACAAACAAACTAATCGCTAACACCTCTTCTTGTAAATCAATCAGATTATTTGACTGGTCGGTAAGTCGGAAATTAATTCTCGTTAACGAATTATTATGGCATCGCATGTAGACAGGATTAATTGGGTTTTCAATAATTAGGAATCCTGGAGGAGCTATTGGTGCAAACGAATAAAGAATATATCCCTGCTGAGCTTGATTTGATTGCTCTAGATTAATCTGATAGCTTCCTTCGATAACATCACATACTAAATTAAGCGCAATCACCGTTGAAATATTCACGTTGAACGGAGCGATATGCCTACCACCACCATCTGGATCATTATTATATTTGAGGAGGACAGTTGAATCTGATTTTTGTAGCGCTTTGATATCGGTTTTAACAATTCTTGCTAATTCATCAGCGTTGTATTTCGGAAACTTGAAATTACGCAGATTGTCTTCTGTGATATTGTAATCGGTTAGGAATCGTTGTTTATTGTCGCTGTTGTCATTAATTATTGTTTGAATAATTAGTTCATAGATATATTCCATGTCCGATATAAGTTGATTTATTATTTCAACGTGTTTTTGCGATCTTGTTTTCCGTAGTTGTTCTAGTTGTGTGTCATATAATTGTTTAATCTCATTAAAATAACCACGGACGTCAGTTAGCGTAAATGAAATAGTAACAGATGAGTCGGTTGTTCTTTTAATGATAAAATCCCATTGCAATGTGTCTTTGTTGGTGAATATAAATCTATCGGCAATTTTTCCTTTTCTTATATCAGATAAATCATCTCGATAACTGGGATTGATTTCATGATATGATTGTACGTCCGTGGTTAAGTCGGCGGTGGATTTTTCCGGTGGTTTTTCAGGCCATCCTAGTACGGTTCTAATAGAACTCTGATAGATATCTACGACGTATCCTTCTGTGCTTATCTCAATTGCGGATGATAGCGTCGGCTCATGAACTGTTATAGCGATTTTTGATTCTTTTCCAGTAATCGATTTTATTCTACGCGCGAATTCATTATTGATTTGTTCGATTTGGTATGATCCGGTTGGTATGGAAACGACGTTCCAGTCTGGGGTTCCGTCGGGTTTATTCTTATTTGCAAACACTAAAGAATTATTCGGTTGTTGACCACCAAATGATTTTGATCTGATATTAGGCCAACTGTGATACACTCGTAGTTTTGCTAGCGCTATCTCCTTCACGGGGACTGGGCTAGGGAAATTCACACTAAACTCGGGTTCCGTTGATGTTATTGATATCATACTTGTTTGTACTGGGTTCGTGTTCTCCACTATTTGTTGAAGTAATTCCATCGGTGTCGTCATTGTTATTATACTCATGTTGTCGCTCTAATTTTGACACCGCGGAATCATAAATACTGACCATCACTGAGAACTCACAATCTGGTATGGTTGAGGTTATTGAGATCATTCTGGTTTTTGGGTTCGTGTTTTCTAATTCCATCGGTGTTGTCATTGTTATTATATTCATGTTGTCGCTCTAATTTCGATATCGCGGAATCAAAAATACTGACCATCGCTGAGAATTCACTATCTGATATAATTGTATTATCGAGTGACGACGATATCATCAATGATAATTGCGAATATGCGGTTGATGCAATATGAAATTGAATTAAGTAATTCTGCAGTTTACTCTGGCTGCATGATGATATCTTTTTTGCTATCCCGGTTGATATACCCCCGATTGTAGCCACCGCAGAAATGCAAATTGGAACTACGACCGGGGCAATCATTGTAACCGATGCAAGTATTATTCCGGCGCCAGCGAGAACGCTTGACACCGAGTACATAGTAATATCAATTGCGGTGATTCTTCGTCGGTATTTTTTTATTTTTATTTGATACTCCTCAGTGAGGGTTTTGAGTCTAGTCTGAAATTCTCTGACCTGATCATAGCGACATTGCGTTGATGAAATCATTTTTATTTTAAAAATACTAGTGTTTTCAATTATTTGCCATCGTTAGCGGGAATTGCTAGTACTTCAGCCGGAAAAATGAGCTACGAGTTCTATACACCAGGCTATTTTTGATCTAATGGTGGAGCTATTAACCGCGACGAAGTGAAATTCTGGTGTTATGCCAGTCTCGATAATTAACGTCGCGACGCCACCAGAGTAGGTTCTATTGTCTATGATCATATTAAATTGATCGTTAGAGGCCCACGTTAACCTATAGATACCATCAACCTTCGCTTCCTCCTCACCCCTCAAGAGATCGATGGTAATTCTAGGATTTCTTGTCTCTCTTATCCAATCCACGATTCCATGTTTGACCGTATACACGATATTTTTAATGCGCTTGTGCGGAATCCTTACCTTTTCAAAGTTTTCTTTTAGTTTAAGAAGATCGTCGGAAATATCGAGATAATTTACTCTGATTCTGGCAGGATCTATTGTTTCCCCCCTCTCCTCCTTGTTAGAAAAGAATGAAACCAGAAGTTCGTTGATTCTAATCCGTGCTTGGGTTTTAATATGGTTGTCGATGTTAGAAAATTTTGTCGTGATATCTTGGAGGCTACTGCCCTCAAAGAAATTTTTAACAAATTCGTTGGTGAGTTTTTGTTCGTCAAACGCGCTTTTAATTTCAGCGAGAGTCATGCCTGTCAACGATGTGGTTTCAGATTCATCACGTGTTCTCCCCAAAAATCTATCCACGATGGTATTAAGTGTTGTTTGTCTCACCATAAACCTAATAATATCGTTGAGAGTCATCGTAGATGTAGCGGGGACACCAAGGAAATTATTAGCGACGTAGGCATTGTGAGTATGCCTGATAATAAACTCGCTGATTTCAGCGAGAGTCGAGTCTGCCACAGGTGGGGATCCAAAAAACCTAACAATGACGTCGTTAGTGGGTTTTTGTACCCGCTCAACATTTTCTATTATTTTAGAAATATCATTGTAAATATCGAGATAATTTGCCTTGATTTCATTTTCATTCATCATCCTTCCCGCGTCCTTGTTAAAAAAGAATAGCGATAGATAGTTTTTGATTTCAGCGAGAGTCATGCCAACCAGAAGCGGGGTTCCAAAGAATTTATGTACGACATTTTTACGAAAAACTGAAAACTGTTTTCCGTGTTCTTCAATTTTAGATTGAAGTGTTGCTAGTTCTAACAGAGAATTATCCAACTCATGGTCGTGGGCGGCAATCTTGTCGGTGATCGTAGACACAAGTGCACCTGGTTTAAGTCGTCCGTCGTTGGAATACAACGCAATAGAGTTTTCAGTGGCGTCTTGCTGCCGTATCAAAATGTCATTCAATGACACATCACTGGATTTCAATTTACCCTGTTTGTCCTGAAATACAACTATTTCGTTCGGGTCAACATTTACTAAATTTAACGTCTCAGCGATTTCATCTTTGATTAGTTTTTTTACATCACCGGTTGCAGCGTCATCGGGTTTGGGTTTCAAAGATATCCCCCAAATATCAATCATGTTATTGTAAAACTCTTTCTCTCTCTAAAATCGTTTTTGACGACTTCGTTGAAAAATCTTCGATTTTCTCCAGCGATTACTAGTGTATTCATTCACGACAACATGTGGTGGTTTTCCGCTTGGGTTACTCAAGGAGTTAGAAATAGCGTTAAGGACATTTAATACTTCGCTGCCACATATTGGTGGGTCATTCATTTGTTGTGTTGGTAGCGTAGAATACCAAGTCTTCATTGGAAGGGTTTTTATATAACGCATAAACTCTTTTGCTGGTGCTAATCCATATGAATCGAAATAAACAATCCCACGTGGATCAATAGCGTATGCAACCCAGTGAGTTCCAGGTCCGGTGCTGTTATCTAAATTAATGATTCCGGTTTCAGTGTTGTTTGGTTGATGTGGTAATTGATCTTTCATAAAGACACCTCTGAAGTTTTTAATCGCTAGTTTTTTTAGCAGCATCGAGTAAATCAAAATTGGACATGGGAACCATCGAAGATTTCTGAATTAATAAATCGTTCCTGGTAGTCTTAGACCCTTTCCGCTGTACCACGAATACGGGGTTCCTGGTAGTCTTAGACCCTTTCCGCTGTACCACGAATACGGGGTTCCTGGTAGTCTTAGACCCTTTCCCTTTTTTTTATATCCTTTCCCAGTTGCTTTCTTTAGTGCCATTCCTGCTGCAGTACCAACGGCTCCTAACGCTGCCGCTTTAGCCACCGCTGGGGCTGCTGCTGCAATCAATGCTGGTTTTGCAGCTAACAATGGAAATATACCGCCTGTTTTAATCATATTTTTGATAGCAGCCACAGAAAGAGTAATCTGAACACCTTTTTTGGCTGCAAGTGCATCATTGAAATGTTTTATTTGACGAGTTGTCAGTGATAATTTATTTGCACCACCAGTCATTTGGTTGGGTTTCAACGTGATTGTGGTTCCACATTTTTTAGCCGATTCTGATTGCAATTTTTTGATTTGACCAGGAGTTAACGCAACACTAATAGCACTATATGACATTATACATAATTGATTGATTCTAAATCGTTTACAATTTCAATTACATGTTTTCCACTGGTGCATCTACCACTCTCATTCTTCCAGCAACACCTTCGAGTAGCATTGATTTGTCGCTGAGAATGACAGCAACCGCTCTATAATCAGCAATAGCACCACGAGTCACATTAGCTCTAAAATGTATATCAACAACAGATTGTCTCATCAAATCGAGATGTTCCAGTGAAAAGTAATAGATCGGATACAGATTTTTAAAATCATATTGTGATATTTGCAAACCAGTATCCACATTTTGATCGCGTGCCATAAATGACAACAGACGATGATAAACTCGTGCAATATGATTTTCTGTGTAATTAAGTTGTATATCCTCGGATGGTTCCTGTTGGCCGTTTATTCTCAGTGAGACGTCTTTCACACCTAATTGATCAAATATCATATGACTGAAACGTTGATCGCCAACTCGTGTGTTATCCTGTAACGCAATAAATATATGACGTGGCGCAGAAACGCCTTGTTTTGATGCTAGATTCCACGTGAATAACCCGTTCAGATTTGATTGCTTCACATCTGTACTCACGGTTAGCCAACTCAACAACGACTTTCCTCCTTGGTCCATAAATGATAGTAATCGTTCTTCTGCGGTGATTGCTGGAGTCAACACTGGCATCCACAATGATATTTTTGTTAAATTGACTTTACCGGCATCAGCATTTGGATTTGCATTGTCTGCTGGAATCCTCCAGATTGCGTCACTATCATCACTCTTTCGTACAAGCGATACTGTGTGCTTCGCTCCATAAATAACTTTTCGGACGTTTCTACAGAATCCAAATATATGATGCAGTGGAATCGCGCATGAAAATGATTTACGCGCTCCTTGCAACATTGAAATACGTGTTGCAGCTCCTAGATTGAAATTAACATCATTGTTTATAATCATATTCTCGACATCAGCATCACTATTATCACGTTTTTTTGGTCGTCTTACAACAAATTGATTTCCACCAGCGGTATTTGTAACATCTTTTGCAAACATCATAGAGGGTCCTGCTGATCTTGTATAATCATCGGAATATCTCGCTAACCCTATTATTGTTGTAGCCACATCAACATCACGATCTATGGACTCGATTTCTTTTCCATCAATGAGATATCTAGCACTCTCAAATAGCGCCATGATACCATTATTGACAAACCCGACTTGAGTACCAGCTGGATACGGTGCTGGTACAGCAGGAGTATCATCAGCTGTTACAAGTTCTCCTTCGATTTCGATAAACGCTTCACAGGGTAAAAAGTATTTACTGGTATCATGGACTTGAAGATCAATTCTTGCTCGACTATTTGAGTCTATGGCATGATAGGCGTAATATTGATAATCGCGAACAGAATCATCCTTGCCAACTGGGGCGTCTATATCAAACGCTGGATCACGTGACTGTTTGAACATTTTATTCTATTTATCAGAGTCTAAATCGCGATTTTCCATTTTCATCGTCGTAGTTTTTTAAAGCCACTTCCTGCTATCATATTTGCAATATTGCTTTGGTCGGGGGTTAAAACCATCGACGCTAATTTTTCATCTACTGCGTTATTTATAATTCTACTAACACTTGCAGGCATTTCCGCTGTAGACGGTAACGGTTTTGAAAATCCTTTGGATTTCATCCGTGATTTCACTAATGATGTTAATTTATTCTTCGCAGTTGAAAACGCTTTTCCAGCAAGATCTCCAACAGCACCAATACCCTTATCACGAATAACATCAATTGCTTTCATTCCTAATTGTTTAGCCAACGGCATCACTTTTGGAGCCATTCTCGCAAATAACACCAAAATGGTATTGCCTAAACCATCTCCGTAGTATGCTCTATAAACTGGAAACCGTGAATTAACTACGTAGACGGGGGTTGGTTTATCATGATTGTAGTGTGTGATCATTATTTGAAATCAGAAACAATTTTTCAATTGACTTTTCAATTCAGTCACTATGATACCCACTTTCCACTAACTCGCCAATGAAATCTCGATATGTGCTGATATCCATGATACCACCCTGAAATAATCGTCTACAGATATCAGCTGCTTCATTAATTATTTCCGGTGAGTTATTTCCGGCTCGGAACCCTCCTACAAGAACCTCTAATCGTGATATATCACTGAGAACACTACCAGGACATGAAACGCTAGCGTTTCCAACTAGACCACTCCCCAGAAATTTCTTCTCATCGTATGGCTGTCTTATTTGGAGTTGAAATTTTCTCTTGAAGTCTCTGTATTCCTTCATCCTTCTATCTAAACTCCCAGTATTTATTTCATACACTATATCAGCCCATTCATTATGTGACATTCTATAATTCGAATAATTGTCCGTGAAAAACTTCTCTTGTGAATCATAGCTGTTAGCAGCGAATTCACCTAAATTGTCTATATCCTCGTTGAGAATTTGTTGTTTAGCGCTCTCGGTAAATATAATTGATTTAGTTAGTCCACTAACTAGTTCTTCCTGAAATCCTTTAAATTTTCGTTCTGAAGCGGTTGATATATCCTGAAGAAGTGATTGCAAGGATTTTTTTGTTTGTTTAGTTCTTTTTGCTATTTTTTCTAACACAGGAATAAGACCCTCTTCTTTTCTTTTACCGTCAGGATCATCTCCCAGTATAGCACGCTCTATCTCCTTCGTTGCTGTGGTTACTGGTTTAAACAATTCTTCAGATCCCGCAGCAAAATCAGTCTGAAGACTCTGTCGTTGTTGTAGTTTATTCCGTACAGAGTCACGAATTGGTACAAATCTCTTAATTGCATCCAGTCGTTCACGAGTCAATCGGGTTGTTAATGCTTCATTGACCATTATTTAAAATCAGAAACAATTTTTCAATTGCAAAACAATTTTCCCGAACCTGACCTAACAGACGAAAACATTTGACATGTCGGATTTTGAGGGCGAAAACCCGAGGTATTTTACACAGGATTTTCGAGATTTTTTATCAAAAAGGGCTAAATCAAGCAAATCCTACATGAATTTCCATCAAAAAATGCTAAAAATAAATGAAAATCTGATACGAATTATGGCTAAAAAGTGTAATCTGATAAAAAATCTCGAAAATCCTGTGTAAAAAACCTCGGGTTTTCGCCCTCAAAATCCGACATGTCAGACATGTAGGATGATTTTTAACACGATCATAGAAGCGTTATTTCATCCTATCAATGATGAAGGAAGTGTGGAAACTGCTATAAAAATAATTAATATCACACTTCCTTCATTCTATTTTTGATCAATCCGAACCAGCCATCAATTTTTTATTCACTGTTTTTGACATTGTCAATCAAAAAATGCTAAAAAAATTAAAATCTCTATGAGGGACGGTCACAATCAAATAATGATAAATGGTTGGTCAATCAAAATTGTTCATTTTCTTGAATTAACGCCCGTAGGTTTCTAACTTTAGAATTAACCTCCTTTTTCAATTCGTATTCGTACCCCAATTCTTTTCGTATTCGTTCTACGATGGTATACAACGGAGCGAACACACTTACGTCACTGGAAAATGCGAGAGAGTCCCGAATAGAATTCTGAATTCTCTTGATGAGCGCATACTTCTTTGGTAGCATATACTTGTTAGTGCTAACTCCGTATTCTATATCCTGAAAATCAGACATGATTTGATCAGGATTTAACCCATCTGATAGTTCAATATCCCAACTTTTCAATTTTGAAATCTCGGATAAAATGCTATTCATGTTTTCAGAATTCATTATTCTATAATAATGATATATTTCTAAATGAAAAATATGACGCATTAGACGTAACTAAATTGAACTTTTTGTCCCGTCCTTTTTAAAATAGCCGATCGATAAATCCCCTCTGCAACTTTTCGTACTGAGGGTGGACAAATATCGAAGTGCCTACCGGCTTCATATAATGATTGAAATATTTTTTCTTCGTTAGTTGTTGTATTCAAAGATTTTACTGGTCTCGCTTTTTTTGAGCATTTTCCAGTCTCTCCTCTTTTCAAATTCTCACTTTGTGTGATAGCCTGCAGATTTGATAAAGAATTGTTTTTCGGATTAGAATCGATATGATCAATAACAAAATCATCCTCGATCAATCCATGGAAACACTCGTACACGAAACGATGGCAGTAATATTTCTTCTTTCCAGCACCAAACATCAAATATCCATGATTATTCACATCACCAACTGGTTTCTTCAGTCTGCGGTTTCTTACAACACCATCACTGGATGCTTCATAATTTGTGATCACAGGGTGTGGTCTGAATTCTTGGTTCATTTATATACTAAATACTATTTGTCTAATTCATCGTTTGGTTTAATGATTACATCACTGGGGAATCTTTCGATGTAGTCTTGAGGAGTTCTTATGATTTTATCCTTGATGTTGTCAGGGTCAAGGACCTTTTCAGGGTCAAAATTTCTGATTGATTGTCCATTTTTTATTCTTTTATCATAATAACGCTTCAATTCCCTGTATCGCTTACCACCGCAATTTAGACACAACTGAGATTTTCCCCTGACCCCAACCCCACATAGAATACAGGGTAACGGACCAAGGCTTCCACGTCGAAAGCTTTGCATATGATACCCACAAAACTCATTTCTGCATGATTTGTTACACGGGGTTACTGATCCAATCATAAGCCACTTGCAGTGATTCATTATATAAAAATCTTTCATTTAAATGCTTGTTTTAATTATAGCATGAGGGAATTAAGGAGAACGCCTTCGAAAAATGCTGATAAGGAGTTTAAGAGATTATTAAAAATCAATCCTAGATTTAATCTCGATAGACCCAAAAAACGTCCAATAGACGGAAACATGAAAGAGTTTAAGAGATTATTAAAAATCAATCCTAAATTTAATCTCGATAAACCCAAAAAACGTAACAAACGTCCAAGAGACGGAAACATGAAAGAGTTTAAGAGATTATTAAAAATCAATCCTAGATTTAATCTCGATAAACCCAAAAACGTCCAAGAGACGGAAATATGAAAGAGTTTAAGAGATTATTGAAAATCAATCCTAAATTTAATATCGATAGACCCAAAAAACGTAACAAGAGATTATTGAAAATCAATCCTAGATTTAATCTCGATAAACCCAAAAAACGTCCAATAGACGGAAACATGAAAGAGTTTAAGAGATTATTGAAAATCAATCCTAAATTTAATCTCGATAAACCAAAAAAAACGTCCAAGAGATTACCCTGGAAAGATGCTCAATTCAATCTCGATATAGTTTCTAATACACCAAAGAATACAATTCTTGATAAAGCCATGATTAGTAAAATCAGAGACTGTTTTAATGAATTCAAGCGTGATGGAGCATCTTATTGTTGGTCAACATTTCGAATTGATGGTGTTGTTGATGCTACCATGAATGATGAAAAAGCAGCAGTGATAATTTCACGTGTTGGGGAAAAACGGCATTTTTTCCGAATCAAATTCATTATCGAAGTCGATGGTAAATGGATTATTAGGGATAAATTTGAACCAATCCTCAAGAATAAAAAAGCTGTCATTGTGAGTAGAGATTCCAAACCAGGAATTCTAACCGGCATTGACAAACCATACTACGAAAGATCTTATCCCGTAACAGCAATGGTTATGGGATATATCCGTTAAATGATAAACCCGATATCGCAAAACTAGCTCCTATGAAATATTCTAGTTCACTGAATTGTGTAGCAGAACGAATAATAGAACACTTCACAAATGCATCCCGAGGAAATAAACTAACTGATCTGCGACGTAGGAAAATAACCGAGTGGGAACTGACAGTGAAACAGCATGGTGCAAAGATTTCTGATATAGCTAAATTAGAAGCATCATTAAAATTCCCAATATCAGTAACAACAATAACCGGAGAAGTATTATACGAACCGAAATATCAATCGCGAGGAGCCCCAATACAGATTATTGATCATAACAAACACGCGTGGACACCTGCGGTAACAATATTTCCACGAGAACGAACCGTGAAATATATCCCCCCAGAATTTTCCGGGGATGTTTTCTATGAAGAGAAATTATTCGATGCTATTCATGCGTTGTGTAAGGATGATCCTGTGTCAGTGTGGTTACTTAGAAGTGATGAAGAATTTGATCAATTTGTAAGACCAAATGGTGAATTATATCGCGTTGAAGAATTAGATAACAGAATGAGAAAAATCGCTAGTGATTTTTCACCGGAGAGTTTCCATGAAAAACTACTCACGGATAGTTTTACTATTCCATCAGTGGTAGCTCACTTCGCAAGAAAAAAAAACTCATGGCGTCCAACACGAAGTGATTTTCTCGAGGATGTTAAATTGAGTTGCGTCGAATTTGGTCATGGAGGACTGTGGAATACGAAATACTCACGTGATGGTATGATTTCAATTGATATATCCGCGTGTTATCCCGGAAGTTTTCTCGGATATGGGGAATGTGCTGAGTACTTCAAACGATTTGGACACCCCACGCATGAAATGACTCGTGTTGCGATTAATGGACCATTGCCTGATTTTGATTTAACCGGATTCGCTCGTGTGATATCATTTGAATTAGCGTCAGGATTACATCCGTGTAGTTATGTTTGGCTCGGTAGACACCTATCTGAAAAACACTGGATGCCAATAGTGCTATTGAGATATATGATTGATTGTGGTATGCTAATATCGTTGATTGTTTCCGAGGCTATTATATGCTATCGAGCTCAGAAAGAAGTTTGGCTACCACAACCCGATCTAGATAGAATAATCAACGAACTACGAAAACAGTTTCCAGATTTCAGTGAAGAAGAAATCATAAATTGGTCTAAGAAGTTATTTGAAATTAAAAAAGAACAAGCAAAAGATCTCGGAAGAAGAATAATCGGTAAATTTACCCAGGGTGGACGATACGACAACGCAAAATACTCTTCGCGGTTGATCATAGATGTCGCTGAATACGATTTTATTGTAGCGGATTTAATGAAACAGGGAAAACTTGTATCCCGTAAGGATGCTTTTCTATCCAATGGTGAGAAATTAGGTACGGTTGTTACCTACTGTGATGGATATAATTCCCAGTACACACATTTGAGAAGTTCAATGCTAGCCTATGCTTCTATTAATCTATTTTCGATAATAAATAGATTTCCTAATACCGCGGTTAGAGTGGCCACTGATTCGATGTATATACACAATAAGTACAAATCAGCTGTAGCGGCATTCACAGATCCCGAAGAAAATTGGGGGCGTTGGCGATTTAAAAAGGAGATGCTACATGAGTATTGTGAATCCGCAGACGTTGCCATGGATGATAAATATCTTTCATATAACCGTATTGAAATTCAATCAGAATTTTCTAATGCACCACCGGTATCTGATCCAGTATGTAGATACAAGACAGTTTATTTAAACGGTTGTGGTGGGTCAGGAAAGACAACTCGTGCAATTGAATTATTTCGTCGTGGAAACGCTAGCGTTTCTAACATGATTGTGCTAACACCGACTCACAGACTCGCCAGAGAGATGATACAACGAGGGGTAAATGCTTGCACTTACCATAGTTTCTTTCGATGGAAGGGTGACAAATGGACTCCTGAGCGTATGGGTGATAAATTCATTCCTGAAATCTTAATTTGGGATGAAATATGCACAGTGTCATTAGATGTATTAAAAACATTTCTTGAATGGTTGTTAAACAAAAACACAAAAGTCGTCATGTGCGGTGATCACGGCCAACCACCACCATTTGTCGGTGCATCTCCACATGAATGGCTAAGGGGTTTTGTAGACTATTATGAAGAAATTACCACTGATTATAGATCAATTGATGAACGATTACGAGAATTCAAAGCGCTAATTAGATTACAACCGGATAGAATCCAATGCGAAATAGCGCGTGAAGTGATTTCAGAAACTCCAATGAATGATTTCTGGGAAACATGGAGACCAAATGATTTGATAATTGCAAGTAGAAAAATAGTCAGGGACACACTTCAGATGAAGCTATTTGAATTGCATAAAGAAAAATTTGCAACGCTTCCAGTACCCCTTTGTTATAGGCCATCGGATACACGAAAACATAACATTGAAGTTGATATTACAGGACAGAGTGAAAAACAAATTCTCGTATTAAATGATATTGTGCTGGTTGATATCAGCGTCGTCGAAAATGCATTGCGTGCTAATAAATCCCCGTGGACGCTAGGATACGCAGCAACAATACACTCTTCACAGGGATTGACTATATCGGATACAATTGTTTGGATGGTGGATAATCACATCAAATGGTCGAATTTAGTCTATCTCGCAGTATCCAGAGTACGAAAAATAAACCAACTTCGAAGAGTTGTTTTCGATGATGAAATCATTGGTGATGATAATGACACAACAATAAGTGATATTGATGTTAGCATCATTAATAAAAAAATCTCCGGTTACAAACAACAGGACAAAAAAAAAACAACGAGAATTTGATATTGATGCTAAATTAATAATTACACTGAAGAAACAACAGAATAATCACTGCGCGAGTTGCAATTGTATAATGCATTGGCAGTATTCGGATAAGGATCCTCGCCAATTCACCGTAGACAGAAAAAATAACAATCTCGGTCATGTCAGAAATAATGTGATGTTGACTTGTCTTGAGTGCAATAGACGCAACGGTGCTAGTTAAGACCATGCGGTGGCAATTGAGTATCCTCGGGAATCACTTGTAGTTGTTGTCGAGTAAAACCCCGCTGAGGGGCAGTTGAATCCAGTTTATAGACTGGAGGTCTACCAGTTAATCGTGTTATACTAGATATCTTATGCGTAGTGACGCTCCAAATAGGATCAGTAGCCCTTTTTCTACCCCCTTCAAGCTCTCCTGGTTCGTATAAGTACCTCACAATGACATTACTACCAAGAATTGGTTCTTTGAAATCTTTTTGTGGTTGTACGGGTATTGACTTCTTTTTAATCGCGTTGATAGGTTTCATGTTGATTGTTCTAGTAATCTCGTTATTCAGTGCAGTAATCACAGATGGTAATCTTTTAACCCATTCACGGGATCGCTTTTCTTGAATGAATTCTTTTGCGTATTGATATCCAAATAACCGCTCAGCAATCGTCCGATTAAATCGTTCTACAATGGCCTGATCGCGATGTAGCGCAGTATGCCCTCGTCGTATGGTGACATTATGATGTTTCATTGTTGATAACACTACACCCTGAAATTCCTTGCCAGGATCAACTTGCAACAGATTTGGCCAGTGCAGAGGACCTCGTCGATAAATCCTTTCAAATGCAGAAGTGACTTCAGTGGCTGATTTTGTTTTTAACGGTTCTGCTTCTTTGTATCGACTTGCAATATCAACTACGGTTAAAGCGTATTTGTAACCACGATCATGTGGCAGAAATAATATATCAGCCTGATGAACTTCATTAGGAGCGGTCACATCAAAATGCGAGAATTGAATTTGTTTAGGCGGTGGTAGATAAATTTGCCATAGTGCCTGTTTGGATAACCAATTAGCCGCAGTGGTTTTTTTCACTTTTGCAGCGCTAGCGAGTTTATGGACTGCTGATTTACCCCTCCAGTATCCTCTTGGGGAATAATAAATTGATTCCATATTATTAATTACCAGCACCTAACATCAATTTACTTTTCATAGCCGATTTTATCAAAAATGAAGACAATTTTTCTTTGAAGGATTTATCAGGAATAGCATTTATTGCATGAATTAATTTCACATCTGCGAGATGCCTGTGTTGCAGATTGCTGCTTTTATAAGCAACATCATGAAGGTGACAGGCCTTGTCAATGGCGTTTATTGGTTCTTCACCGGGTCGGGACTGATTTTGATCATTGAGTCTGATATCAAGTCTGGTTCCCGGTCCACAGTAGCTATATCCTGGAAGGTGCTTTTCTCCGGGGTACTTTGCCCATGGGGTTCCAGGGAGCTTTGCCAATTTGGCTGCGATATCACCTCCTCGTTTTTTTTTAAATCAGATCTCATAGACACAAATCTAAATTTCTTTGTACCACATTGCACGCATTTACCAGAAAGCGCTGATCGGTTATTTTTAGTTGTAATCGTCGTCAAGTCATCTGTGCCAGTACGCGTTTTACACTTCACACAATATAGATCCATAATTTATGTATAGAAATATGGATATAATTGATTTTTCAGCGACTAAAACAAGAGAACCAGTTAAGCATCATGCAGCGCTACCAAACTCTATCCGGATGATTATAATCGGGCCATCTGGATCCGGTAAAACGCAATTGTTGCTCAATTTAATAATGAGATGGATGAAGTGGGATAAGTTGTATTTAATTGCCCCTAGCGTAGATGATCAACGATGTTATGAAGTGCTAAAAGATTTTAACGAGAATGCATCAGAAATTAAGGGTGAGAACGCCATTGATTTTATAACCGATATCGATGAAGCACCGAGCATTGATGATATTGATGGAGATATTAACAATTTAGTCGTATACGACGATATAATGTTGGATAAACAAAAAAATCCTGATAGAATATTTTCCCGTGGGCGTCACAAAAACACTGACGTGATATATGTCACTCAACGCTACACTCAGGTTCCAAAAGTCATCAGACATAACTGCAATGTTCTTTCTGTATTCAACGGAGTTGATACTCATACTCTTAGAAATATTTGGCAGACATGGTGTTCTGATATGGACTTCAATCAATTTCGAGATTTCTTTAGTCATGCTCAGTCGACTCCGCACGGATTCGCAACAATAAATTTGCATGATCCTCGGACACGATATCGTATCGGACTTGATCAAATATTCGGTTAAAATCATTTATTATTTTTTGTTAACCCATAGCAGCAGAGAGGGTGGATGACCACATCGTTGCGAGCAAAATCGTAAAATCTCCGTTTTTGCAAAAATGGAGACTTTTTTTTGGTTAAATGAGATTTGTTGGAAACCTGATATTTTGTTCGAAAACGTTATCTATAGGCCATATTTTGCTCGAAAACATGATCTGGAAGCCTTATTTTTGCTTGAAATCGTGGTCTGTTCACCCTCTCTGCTGCTATCTCGATCAGAGCACACCTCACCACTGCTCTGTACCCTACACTGGCTATCAATTCGATACAGAATCAAACACAAAATTTGTTCTCTGTGCTATATTTCAATGGCAGACTCCAGTTCAACATACCTATCCAGCCTCACCCATGTGTATACACCAGCTAGATCCTTATGTTCTTCTTCTGATAATCGTATACTCATTGTTCCCAAGGTGAAAACAAAGTCATATGGACAACGTTTGTTTGCATACCAGGGCCCGGTGACGTGGAACGAATTGCACATTGAAATTAGACGCAAAGACACAGTGGTTCCTTTTAAGAGTGCTCTCAAGACTCACCTATTTTGACTTCATGGACAAACTTAGCGACCTAATCATGTTTTGTATCTTATATTTTTTCAGCATGTTTTTTATGTTTTCCAATTTCATTGTTTTTGTCATTTGTTGTTCTGTAGTGTAGTCATATCATTATTGATGGTGTAAAGCGCTTAGAGCTTTTAAAGATTATGCACTATACAAAGTCCTCATTATTATTATACTACACAGATGTGTATGAAATCTTCAATGCATACTACACAAATGTGTATGAAATCTTCAATGCATATTACACAAATGTGTATGATATCTTTAATGCATACTACACAGATGTGTATGAAATCTTCAATGCATACTACACAGATGTGTATGAAATCTTCAATGCATACTACACAAATGTGTATGAAATCTTCAATGCATACTATACAAATGTGTATGAAATCTTCAATGCATACTGCACAAATGCAAAAATCATAAATAACACTACTACTGACCCTAGCATACAAGCTGTTCTTGACAATCAATCACCTATTAAATGCCCAACTCTCAAACTGAAACTTGCAGAACAACAAATTGTGAAAATCCTTGATACAGGGATATCTGCATGTGTTGACAACATACCAAATAAATTGCTTAAATTAAGCACATTTGTTTTATGTTTTATGCTAGAAATTTAGCAAATTTTTAAAATAAATTTTGTTATTGACAAACAGACAATTTCAGATTGTCTTAAATAAGCACAAGTAACCCCAAGTTACAAAAACATCTGATCCTATGGATAAGGGCAACTACAGACCAGTTACCATATTACTTTGAAACTACAGAATTATTGAAAGGCTTTATATGTAATCAGATACAATTGCTTTTCAATACAAAATTTCATTGTTTTCTGTCCACCTTTAAAAAAGGGTATGAATATCAAACATCTCTATTGAAACTGATGTAGGACTGGTGGGGCACACTGGATAATGGCTGCAGTGTGGTTGCAATACTCTATTGAAACTGATGGAGGACTGGTGGACACACTTGATAATGGCTGCAGTGTGGTTGTAATACTCTATTGGTATAACGGTACCAATTGCGCAAGTCCAGGTGGGTGGAGCTTTAAGGTGTAGGGTCCATTGTATTCAGAGATAAACAACAACACTAGCTTTGATTGGTGGATTATGTAAGAGTTGTACTTTCTGTTAGGCTTAAAAAAAAGTTTAGCCTCTTGGCAACATGTGAATTTATGCTAATTCCTAAATAGATCAAATTTTTTATTTTTTATGATTTTTTGAAAATGTAATACACATGACTGAAAATAGGCATGTTGTGACTAGATAACTCATACCCCTGTCTAGTTCCAGCAGAGTTATCTCTCTTAAATGCAATGGAGTACCTGGTTTTGTCATCGTCAAATTGACAATCTAACATTGTTCTCTATAAAAGTGTGTGAGATGCACGCTAAATTAGGATAGAAAATATATTTATCTCTCCAAATATTAGCATTGAGGTCTATGGAAAAACAATTGGTACCGTGATGTATGACTGGTGGGGCACACTTGATAATGGCTGCAGTGTGGTTGCAATACTCTATTGAAACTGATGGAGGGCTGGTGGGGCACACTGGATAATGGTTGCAGTGTGGTTGCAATACTCTATTGAAACTGATGTATGACTGGTGGTGCACACTTGATAATGGCTGCATTGTGGTTGCAATACTCTATTGAAACTGATGTATGACTGGTGGTGCACACTTGATAATGGCTGCATTGTGGTTGCAATACTCTATTGAAACTGATGGAGGACTGGTGGGGCACACTTGATAATGGCTGCAGTGTGGTTGCAATACTAATGGACATATCCAAGGCCTTCAGATTTCTGCACAACCTCATCATAAAAAACATGAAAGTTTACAACATTGATCTATGTCACAGAATTAGGCGAAAATTGAATTTATTTCTTCTTGAATTACAAACTAATTTCACCATTGTTTTTGTTTCATCGTACATGCGTTACCTGGGGTGAATAAGTGGGTTTTTCAAGGTAAGCGATGTGTAATGATTTGTCTGTGCCTGACTACGAATCACTTGAAGTCCGGAACATTAGAATCACGGGGTGCACGGGAATTTTGCCGTGAATTCAGCTCACCTATTTGAGGATATATAAGGTAGAATAATTCTGATAAGATTACGGGTCCAAAAGTATCTTATCACATCTTTCTTTCTCCAGCCAAAGGGGTGAGTGTTACATTTATATTTCGTTTTATTGTGAATTTTATTCAGTTTATCATTTCATGTAATGATGCCTTTATTACAATGCAGATTTAAAACGTGGAATATTTGGAATACTAGTCACTATTAGACTTTAAATGCAATAGCGTAATCTAAGTTTTAGATTGTTTTAGAAACAACTTTTATTAGTTCGGTTTCTTTATTGTAGCTGATTTGTAGCGGAACGTTTCTGATTTGTAGCGGAACGTCTCTGATTTGTAGCTGAACATCTCTGAATGTCTCTGAATTGTAGCTGAATGTGATTGATTGTGCTGTGATTGTGCTGTTTAATTGTGGGATCAAATTGAGGTATCTGACTGTCTGTCTTACGGATTGTCTGTCCATCTGCGTCTGTCATGATGTGTAAATATCCGGAAATCTAGAAGTCTTAATGTCCGAGTGTCAGAGCTGTCTAGAGGTGTAAACATCCAGGGTGGCATCTAAGTATTTGGGACCGTTGGTTCTAGTAGATGCTGTATGCAGTCTGTACATATAACTGTGGTGGATCCGTGAAGGGCAAGTGACCGATAAAAGTATTGAGTCAACCCTAGTATTCGGAGAAGCTGGGCGGCGATTCAACAGTGGGTGAATCGTACAGTTGTACAGGGTCAAGACACATGTGTGTGTTGCAATTGTAGTTACAATTGAATACATTGTTATATTTACACATAGTTTCTTTGAATCACAGTAGTATTTCAAGGGATTACATGAATCTCAATAAAAGTTAGCAACTTGATTAAATACATGTATATGTTTGTGCTAGTTGTCGCAATGCATACGTGTGATAGTATAGCTTGATGTTTGTATTTGTTATCGCAATTTATACTTGCATTAATATAACTGTTGTAAAGGTTTCCTTGGATCTGTGTATAGTCCAGGAGATTCCTTGGATCTGTGTTTATTTTGTATTAATATTTGATTATTTTTGAATTGTGAATAGCTGTGAAACATGATTGTGGGTTAAATGCATGAGTTATTGTGATGATACATCATTATTTTCCATTAATAATTTATTTCATAAATTTACATTATCTTTCACATATTGTGTTTGTGTTGTTCATTTAATCCACCATCCACTCGGTAACAATTCTGTTACAATCTAAACTTTATCAAACTATTTGAAAACTGTTTTTATAACCAAGAACAGTGCATTAAAGTGAGATCATCATATAGTAACTGGAAAATAACCTCCAAAGGCATACCACAAGGCTCAATACTTGGACCTCTGATATTTTTAATTTTTTTTATATATGACATATTTAACTTCACAAAACAACAAAACACTATTTATGTTGATGACAATAACATATCTT
The DNA here is from genome assembly GCA_029339505.1 of Unio delphinus. Lineage (NCBI taxonomy): Eukaryota > Metazoa > Mollusca > Bivalvia > Unionida > Unionidae > Unio > Unio delphinus. The sequence continues at coordinate 6,894,051 of JAQISU010000015.1, forward strand.
AACATCCATAAAGATCAAAATAATTTAATATCTTATCTACAAAATGAGAGCAAGGGTACTGACTGACTCAGAAAGTTTCAGATAATCATGGGGAAAGCATGTAACCCGTATCAGTGTAGAAAACCAGGAAATACCATGTAAGGACTCTTTGAAACTCCTTGGAGTAAATATGCATTCTCAACTTAATTTTAGCAACCAAATATCCAAGATCTGTCCAAAAAAAACCAAGTCAATTAAATGTCTTTCAAAGACTCGACCACTATGTGTTCACTAACACTAAGCTACTAATCTAAGCTTTATTAGGTCACATTTCAACCACTGCCCCTTCTGGCATTTCTGTAGCAAACACAACTCAGACAAAATGGGAAAAGTACTGTATGAGGCACAAAATCCAGTGTTTAATGATTTTACTAACTCATATGATTCTATGCTAAGTAAACCAAACCTTCCCACTCGTCACATTAGTATATTAAGATATATGCCACCTGAAGTATACAAGATATTTCATAGCAAAAAAAGTCTGATCAGTTTCAAAATCAGGAAATACAATATAAGAAACCAAAATCTGGCAACAGTACAATTACTGGATAGGGTAAGCTCTCTTTCAGAGTTAATGCTGCCAGCATCTGTAATAGTCTGCCCAATGAACTAAGAAAATCTATAATTTTAATGAATTCAAAAGGCTGATTGATACATGGTCTACGATTGCACTGTATATATGCATTATGTCTTTCTATTTTTCAGTCAATGTCACTTCAGCTATAGGGCTGTCTTCTTCGCTCAGATAGTCCAACTTAAATCCTGCTACAATAATAACTGTCACATTCAGTTTTAACTTTTAGCATTCATATTTCTTCAGATGTCACATTTCTTACCCAATGAACACTTTTAGCTACATGCGATATACTAATGTGTTGTCATTTAGTCAGCTGTAATCACTGACACTGTGCATGCCTTTAGAAAAAAAAATCATATTCCATATTTAGATTGTTGTTTTCTACTGTGCTGTAAGTAATTTATTTTGATGTTGTTTGGTCTTTAATATATTGTTGTATTGTCTTTTAATCCGCTGTTTCCATTGGTACTGTAATGTCTACATGTGTATTATTACACTGTTAATCTGTATTATCAGTGTACCTTTCTGTTGAATCATGAAAAGCTGTTGTTATGTCTGTGAAATAGCTCATACAGAGATAGTGTTTTATGTATTTTACTCAGACAACTGATGTAAAATAAAATTTCTTGTATCTTGTACCAGCATAAGTAGTATACAAATTGAGAGTGCTAGATCATAGTATAGTAGTATACAAATTGAGAGTGCTAGATCATAGTATAGTAGTATACAAATTGAGAGTGCTAGATCATAGTATAGTAGTATACAAATTGAGAGTGCTAGATCATAGTATAGTAGTATACAAATTGAGAGTGCTAGATCATAGTATACATGTAGTAGTATACAAATTGAGAGTGCTAGATCATAGTATACATGTAGTAGTATACAAATTGAGAGTGCTAGATCATAGTATAGTAGTATACAAATTGAGAGTGCTAGATCATAGTATACATGTAGTAGTATACAAATTGAGAGTGCTAGATCATAGTATAGTAGTATACAAATTGAGAGTGCTAGATCATAGTATACATGTAGTAGTATACAAATTGAGAGTGCTAGATCATAGTATACATGTAGTAGTATACAAATTGAGAGTGCTAGATCATAGTATACATGTAGTAGTATACAAATTGAGAGTGCTAGATCATAGTATAGTAGTATACAAATTGAGAGTGCTAGATCATAGTATACATGTAGTAGTATACAAATTGAGAGTGCTAGATCATAGCATACATGTAGTAGTATACAAATTGAGAGTGCTAGATCATAGTATACATGTAGTAGTATACAAATTGAGAGTGCTAGATCATAGTATACATGTAGTAGTATACAAATTGAGAGTGCTAGATCATAGTATACATGTAGTAGTATACAAATTGAGAGTGCTAGATCATAGTATAGTAGTATACAAATTGAGAGTGCTAGATCATAGTATACATGTAGTAGTATACAAATTGAGAGTGCTAGATCATAGTATACATGTAGTAGTATACAAATTGAGAGTGCTAGATCATAGTATACATGTAGTAGTATACAAATTGAGAGTGCTAGATCATAGTATACATGTAGTAGTATACAAATTGAGAGTGCTAGATCATAGTATACATGTAGTAGTATACAAATTGAGAGTGCTAGATCATAGTATACATGTAGTAGTATACAAATTGAGAGTGCTAGATCATAGTATACATGTAGTAGTATACAAATTGAGAGTGCTAGATCATAGTATACATGTAGTAGTATACAAATTGAGAGTGCTAGATCATAGTATAGTAGTATACAAATTGAGAGTGCTAGATCATAGTATACATGTAGTAGTATACAAATTGAGAGTGCTAGATCATAGTATACATGTAGTAGTATACAAATTGAGAGTGCTAGATCATAGTATACATGTAGTAGTATACAAATTGAGAGTGCTAGATCATAGTATACATGTAGTAGTATACAAATTGAGAGTGCTAGATCATAGTATAGTAGTATACAAATTGAGAGTGCTAGATCATAGTATACATGTAGTAGTATACAAATTGAGAGTGCTAGATCATATAGTATAGTAGTATACAAATTGAGAGTGCTAGATCATATAGTATAGTAGTATACAAATTGAGAGTGCTAGATCATATAGTATAGTAATATACAAATTGAGAGTGCTAGATCATATAGTATAGTAGTATACAAATTGAGAGTGCTAGATCATATAGTATAGTAGTATACAAATTGAGAGTGCTAGATCATATAGTATAGTAGTATACAAATTGAGAGTGCTAGATCATATAGTATAGTAATATACAAATTGAGAGTGCTAGATCATATAGTATAGTAGTATACAAATTGAGAGTGCTAGATCATATAGTATAGTAGTATACAAATTGAGAGTGCTAGATCATAGTATAGTAGTATACAAATTGAGAGTGCTAGATCATAGTATAGTAGTATACAAATTGAGAGTGCTAGATCATTTAGTATAGTTGTATACAAATTGAGAGTGCTAGATCATATAGTATAGTAGTATACAAATTGAGAGTGCTAGATCATAGTATAGTAGTATACAAATTGAGAGTGCTAGATCATAGTATAGTAGTATACAAATTGAGAGTGCTAGATCATATAGTATATAGTAGTATACAAATTGAGAGTGCTAGATCATATAGTATAGTAGTATACAAATTGAGAGTGCTAGATCATATAGTATAGTAGTATACAAATTGAGAGTGCTAGATCATAGTATAGTAGTATACAAATTGAGAGTGCTAGATCATATAGTATATAGTAGTATACAAATTGAGAGTGCTAGATCATAGTATAGTAGTATACAAATTGAGAGTGCTAGATCATATAGTATATAGTAGTATACAAATTGAGAGTGCTAGATCATAGTATAGTAATATACAAATTGAGAGTGCTAGATCATAGTATAGTAGTATACAAATTGAGAGTGCTAGATCATATAGTATAGTAGTATACAAATTGAGAGTGCTAGATCATAGTATAGTAGTATACAAATTGAGAGTGCTAGATCATATAGTATATAGTAGTATACAAATTGAGAGTGCTAGATCATATAGTATAGTAGTATACAAATTGAGAGTGCTAGATCATATAGTATAGTAGTATACAAATTGAGAGTGCTAGATCATAGTATAGTAGTATACAAATTGAGAGTGCTAGATCATATAGTATATAGTAGTATACAAATTGAGAGTGCTAGATCATATAGTATAGTAGTATATAAATTGAGAGTGCTAGATCATATAGTATAGTAGTATACAAATTGAGAGTGCTAGATAATTTAGTATAGTTGTATACAAATTGAGAGTGCTAGATCATATAGTATATAGTAGTATACAAATTGAGAGTGCTAGATCATATAGTATAGTAGTATACAAATTGAGAGTGCTAGATCATAGTATAGTAGTATACAAATTGAGAGTGCTAGATCATAGTATAGTAGTATACAAATTGAGAGTGCTAGATAATTTAGTATAGTTGTATACAAATTGAGAGTGCTAGATCATATAGTATATAGTAGTATACAAATTGAGAGTGCTAGATCATAGTATAGTAGTATACAAATTGAGAGTGCTAGATCATAGTATAGTAGTATACAAATTGAGAGTGCTAGATCATAGTATAGTAGTATACAAATTGAGAGTGCTAGATCATATAGTATAGTAGTATACAAATTGAGAGTGCTAGATCATAGTATAGTAGTATACAAATTGAGAGTGCTAGATCATATAGTATAGTAGTATACAAATTGAGAGTGCTAGATCATATAGTATAGTAGTATACAAATTGAGAGTGCTAGATAATTTAGTATAGTTGTATACAAATTGAGAGTGCTAGATCATATAGTATATAGTAGTATACAAATTGAGAGTGCTAGATCATAGTATAGTAATATACAAGTTGAGAGTGCTAGATCATAGTATAGTAGTATACAAATTGAGAGTGCTAGATCATAGTATACATGTAGTAGTATACAAATTGAGAGTGCTAGATAATTTAGTATAGTTGTATACAAATTGAGAGTGCTAGATCATATAGTATAGTAGTATACAAATTGAGAGTGCTAGATAATTTAGTATAGTTGTATACAAATTGAGAGTGCTAGATCATATAGTATATAGTAGTATACAAATTGAGAGTGCTAGATCATAGTATAGTAATATACAAGTTGAGAGTGCTAGATCATAGTATAGTAGTATACAAATTGAGAGTGCTAGATCATAGTATAGTAGTATACAAATTGAGAGTGCTAGATCATAGTATAGTAGTATAAAAATTGAGAGTGCTAGATCATAGTATAGTAGTATACAAATTGAGAGTGCTAGATCATAGTATACATGTAGTAGTATACAAATTGAGTGCTAGATCATAGTATAGTAGTATACAAATTGAGAGTGCTAAATCATAGTATAGTAATATACAAATTGAGTGCTAGATCATAGTATAGTAATATACAAATTGAGAGTGCTAGATCATAGTATAGTAGTATACAAATTGAGAGTGCTAGATCATATTGTATAGTAGTATACAAATTGAGAGTGCTAAATCATATAGTATAGTAGTATACAAATTGAGAGTGCTGAACCTTTGATATTTGCAATAGGAGTCTTTACATGGACAAGGGACTGTGGGATATGTCATCTTAGGTTGTTTGTGTTATATTTCTCAGAAAATAATCCTCTTCTTTGATAACTCTTTGCAGATAATTGCAACCCAAATGGAAGTTATGCAAGTCCTGGCAGACATATGTGAAGGAAGTTTTCAAGTTTCCAATGGTAAAAGAAGTTAAATGTTTTTATTGACAAATACCTATCCTATCTGTAAAGCATATATTATGCTGATGTATGTTTTGGGTTAACTAGAGTCAGAGTTTGGAAATAGCTAAATCTGTAAATAAACCACCCTTAGGTAATTCTGTATGTGACAATGAAATCAGAGTTTATTTTCATTCATATATAATTTTTTTTCATTCAATGACACTGGCAGAGTAGATAAATTGTAGTGTTGTGCAATGTCTTGTATTAGATATATGGAATAATCATTGCTCAAAAGTTTCAGGATGGGTCAGGAGTTGCAGCTGTTAACTGAATAAGATAAATTGCTGTATGCACGCAGATCAGTGCATCAGTCATAATTTAGAAAAAAGTATTTTTTCCATGTCATTTTGAATAAACTGTCCCATACTTATTGTGTTTTGTGGTATGCAAATATTAATATAAAACAAAAAAAATAAAATAATAGTGTTTAGTAAAATATTGTAACAGAAGTAGTTACAGCATTTAAAACATAGTTTAGTATTTTCTTCACTGAGGCCTGCATGTATACTCCATTATGTCTTTCATTCCTCACAAGCTGTTGTATGATGGACCATTTATTAATTAAGGTTGTGTATGCATGTGTTTATGGAGAACTTGGTGCAAAGTGAACATAGTCATAATTACCAGTCTCAAGCTACTTAACCTTTTTAGTGAGTTGCTTCATCTTACATGGTACCAGAAAATTGCAAATCACTTTTTTGTGGGAATTCAGTTTTCTTATTAACATAATCACTTGTCAGCATTCCGTTAACAAAATCTATTTAAGTTTTAATACACTTGCATATATTCCAACTTTAAGGTATTTTAAAACGACATAAATCTGTTTATTATCATGTGTAGGTATATTTACTTCCTTGTTTAGGGACTAACTATTGCCATAATATACACATCTTTCCAAATTATCTATTGCCATAATATACACATCTTTCCAAATTATCTTTTGCCATAATATACACATCTTTCCAAATTATCTATTGCCATAATCTACACATCTTTCCAAATTATCTATTGCCATAATCTACACATCTTTCCAAATTAACTATTGCCATAATATACACATCTTTCCAAATTAACTATTGCCATAATATACACATCTTTCCAAATTAACTATTGCCATAATATGCACATCTTTCCAAATTAACTATTGCCATAATATGCACATCTTTCCAAATTAACTATTGCCATAATATACACATCTTTCCAAATTAACTATTGCCATAATATACACATCTTTCCAAATTAACTATTGCCATAATATACACATCTTTCCAAATTATCTATTGCCATAATATACACATCTTTCCAAATTAACTATTGCCATAATATACACATCTTTCCAAATTAACTATTGCCATAATATACACATCTTTCCAAATTAACTATTGCCATAATATACACATCTTTCCAAATTAACTATTGCCATAATATACACATCTTTCCAAATTATCTATTGCCATAATATACACATCTTTCCAAATTATCTATTGCCATAATATACACATCTTTCCAAATTATCTATTGCCATAATCTACACATCTTTCCAAATTATCTATTGCCATAATCTACACATCTTTCCAAATTAACTATTGCCATAATATACACATCTTTCCAAATTAACTATTGCCATAATATACACATCTTTCCAAATTAACTATTGCCATAATATACACATCTTTCCAAATTAACTATTGCCATAATATACACATCTTTCCAAATTATCTATTGCCATAATATACACATCTTTCCAAATTATCTTTTGCCATAATATACACATCTTTCCAAATTATCTTTTGCCATAATATACACATCTTTCCAAATTATCTATTGCCATAATCTACACATCTTTCCAAATTATCTATTGCCATAATCTACACATCTTTCCAAATTAACTATTGCCATAATATACACATCTTTCCAAATTAACTATTGCCATAATATACACATCTTTCCAAATTAACTATTGCCATAATATACACATCTTTCCAAATTAACTATTGCCATAATATACACATCTTTCCAAATTATCTATTGCCATAATATACACAACTTTCCAAATTAACTATTGCCATAATATACACATCTTTCCAAATTAACTATTGCCATAATATACACATCTTTCCAAATTAACTATTGCCATAATATACACATCTTTCCAAATTAACTATTGCCATAATATACACATCTTTCCAAATTATCTATTGCCATAATATACACATCTTTCCAAATTAACTATTGCCATAATATACACATCTTTCCAAATTAACTATTGCCATAATATACACATCTTTCCAAATTAACTATTGCCATAATATACACATCTTTCCAAATTAACTATTGCCATAATATACACATCTTTCCAAATTAACTATTGCCAAAATATACACAATCTTTCCAAATTAACTATTGCCATAATATACACATCTTTCCAAATTAACTATTGCCATAATATACACATCTTTCCAAATTACATAATACCAATGTCACTCATGCAAGAGACAAACTATCAAGGCAAATTACAGCCTGTATCAGGGTTTTCATCCTTTTGATTCTGAAAGTATATTGCTAGTCTGTCAAATTTTTTGCCTGTGTTTCAGTGAATATTTTAATAATCACCAAATCGCACCATATTTATTAACTAACGCAGCTTATTATTAATGTTGTCATCATTGAAATGTTTGCCCACCAGTAAAACTGGTTTATTGGTCAAGTTCACCATATTTGCAATTACATGCAATGGAGAGATCATTTTTTTAAGTAGAAAAGCTCTTATTTATCAGTCACCAATACAATTTAGTTTTGAAATAATATGTGATAAGAATGAATGAATAGTTGGATTTAAAGTGAAACCAGCCACTAGGGTCATATGTTCACTATTTTGCACTGCCATTTATTTACATGGCAGTGATTTAATTTATCCAAGAAGATGGAATGGTGCCACATCTTTCTTTCATTTATGCGCACAGAGTGCGCTATTTAATTTGGTCGTCATATCATACCCCTAAAAAGTGGCTAATGATATGAATGTTAGACCTGGGTGAGTGGGAATAGACCCATCACACACTCCACCTATCAACCAATCGAAAGTACGTACACTTATTCCAAATTCAATCCAGTTTTTCTAGTGGATTTCCCTATGCCAAAATTGTGTAAGCCACTGATGCAATTCATCAAATGGTAGAGTTGAAGAATTAAATTTCATTCCTAACTATGCCAATTTTCTAGTACAAAAGTGTACATATTATATGTCCCTAACAATTTCTTTTGCTAATATGACTAAACGTCATTTGAAAGGTAGCCACTGTCAGAGAGATATAGATTGTTAATTTTGAGAGGTGGGTCCGAAAATGATCAAGTTAAGCTTTTTGGATAGAGCTTGTCAAGGAGGGCTCCTGTAACCAAGTGGGAGACCCTATTAAGGCAATGAAAGACAATAGCCCTAAAAAGGGCTTATTTTTTGAGGATCCCATGATCACTTGTTAGTGACCGATTATCCCTCTGCTCATGTGGTTGGTCCCTGTGTACTTCTTGAGTGTCTTGTTTGTCCCTCTACTCACTCGATGATTCCCTGTATACATCTTGGGTGTCTTGTTTTGGATCCTCAATCTAAACATCCTTGCTCCTTCCTTAATTTGCTTCTATATTTTCCCTATCAATTTGGAATTCTTTGTGCTGTTTTTGAGTAGAATATATAACCCCATATGACAACTCTTTGCATTGTTAGTTAATGCATGATGTTATTAGGTTACTGCAAGGCCTGATAGTTTTGGGGTTAACTATCTTTATAGTGTATGAATTTGAGGTCATTTTCTAAATTAACATATTTTTTGGTTGCAACCTTGTGTTGCTGGGTCTGATAGTCTTGGGGTTGAGACTATCTTATAAGATCTAATTTGGGGTTATAACCTATGCATATATGATGAGGTTTTTAGTTGCAACATTGTGTCGCTGGACCTGATAGTCTTGGTTTTGAGACTACCTGATACACTCTAGTTGGGACCATAGTTAGGGGCGCGTGTTAGTGGTTATACTTTAACCACAGCGGTATCGCGTTTTTTAGGGGCCTATAATACCTTCATAATATTAAACTGAGTTATGAGATGTTGTCAATGGGGTTATATAGAATGAAGAATTTAGAAGCATAAGAGAAGAAAAGAGGTAAGATGCTTGCCTTATTGATTGATTAACTGGTAGTTAATATAACTTTTGATGTTTATACCTTTATGTGTTTCTTTTATTTTATTTTTTTTTTTTATTGTTCCATGTTATATTAGGTTAGGTTGCTCTGGATCCGCCATGGGAACGTTATACCCAGCGTAGTGTAGGTGGGCTCCCTTAAGGGTAACGAATCCCTTTTGGCCCTGTTCGCTTCCCTCCCCTTAGAACAATATTATTTTATATGCATATTTAGGTACCAGTAAAGCATTCATTAATTTCATTTAAGGATGATATGGTGTTATACTTATATTCTATCCATTAGCCCTGTAGTTCTAATAAATTCAGTTATATTATAGTATGTTCTTTGAGGGTTTTTGTTGCATAATTGAATTATTTCTGGATATGTACTTGGTGCGGCAAGTTCTAATTGTTTAGTTATAAATAGGTCTCTTTCCTTTTTGCGTATTGTTACAGATATTGAATATATGGTACAGATCTTCTTGTACGTTACGGTGGAAGCAGTTGATGTTGTGCGGAAAAGGTCCTATATATTTTCCAAAACTATTAGCTAATTTTGTTTTTCCAAGAATTATCCTATTTATTTTAGATTGTTCATAACTACTGCACCTGGGTATCAGGATATTTCTATTGACTTCTTTGACAATACTATGTAAAAATCTCCCTTGTTTATTATGGTTCCAATCCTTTTGCCACTTTTGATTTATCAGTGTATAGATTAAATTTTAATTTGTTAATTTCTGTTGGACTATACTTCAGTGGCATGTAATTAGGTTCAGTGAGTTTACTCTTGGCTAATCGGTCAGCTAATTCATTGCCTTTTATGTCGATGTGAGATGTTATCCATAGAAACTCTACTGTTATGTTTTGAGTATTTTAATTATTTGGTTAAATTGATTAAGAATGTTTTCTCTTGATTTAGTATTATTGCATTGTATTGATTTTAGGACACTTAGTGAATCACTAATAATCAAGGTCTTATCTGGTTTGTTTTCTAGTATCCAATTTAAAGATTCCAGGATGGCCCAGAATTCAGCTGTGTAAATGGAGCAGTGATCCGGTAGGCGGCTGCCCATTTTGATATTGAGTGCTGGAATGACCCAAGCCACAGCTGTTTTAAAGGGGTTGTTAATTTTGGAACCATCTGTGAATATATGAGTATAGTTTTTATACTGGTTGTTGATTAGTTCCATTGCAGCTGTTTTAAATAATGTTGTTGATTTTCTTTTTTACCTTTGTCTATAAGGGAGATGTTTACTTTAATTGATGTATTATTCCAAGGTTCCTTATCAAACATTTGGTTAGTTTCCACTTGGAATATATCTACTAGGAGTTGTAGATTTAATTCATGTACTATATTGCCAAAGGATGACTTATTTTTAAGAGTATTCCTAAAAAGAATTTTGCATTTGTTGATAGCTACTAGAGTGGGGTCTGTTTTATTGTGGGTGGAGTTCCTGCCTTCAAAGCTGTAATGGCGGTTCTCCTGTTAAGACCTGCAACTCTGCTGTAGATGTATATGGTAATGCCCCAGTTGCTATGAGTAGGGCTTTCCTCTGTATTTTATCTAATCTATTAAGTTGGGTTATGGAGGCCGTGTTGTAAATTTGGCATCCATAGTCGAGTTTAGATCTAATTAAGGCCCTATATAGAGTCATTACTGTTTCTTGGTTAGCGCCCCACTGGGTTCCTTTGAGGCTTTTAAGTAAGTTTAAGTCAAGATTGCACCTTTTAACTAAGTCATCAATATGAGATACCCATGTTAGGTGCTCATTGTAGTACAGAAATTTGGCTATTTTAACGAATTTAATTTGTTTATTTTGAATTTGGAGTATAATATGTTTTTTATATAAGGTGAGAACAATACAGCTATCATTTTTTGGTGCGACAGTTTAAATCCCCATTTGTCAGCACATTTACCAATGTTATTTAGCCTTATTTTCATTTCAGCCATATGAGTGTGGTTGGAGGGTTTCCTGCTCTCCATAGTCCACTATCATCTGCAAATTGTGATAATATTATTGAGGGTGAGGCGAGATTAGAGTCAAGATCATTAATCATGAGGTTGAAGAGGGTGGGGCTGAGGTCACTGCCTTGGGGAGTCCCATTTTCAAGGGAGTGTTCTTCAGAATAAGTAGCCCCTACCCTAGTTATAATTTTGCGGTCTGTTAAAAAGTTTTGTATAAAATTAAATATGCAACCAGTAATGCCGTAATGATTTAATTTGGCCATTAATCCTTTGGTCCACACCAGATCAAACACTTTTTCAAGATCTAGAAAAAACACAATTAAGTTTCTATTAATTCTCTGTTTATTATTAAATGCTAATTTAATGGCGGACTCCAATTTAATTAATTGATCCGTAGTAGATCTTTTATTTCTAAAACCACATTGGTTTGGAGATATCAAGTTATTGCTCTCCAGGTGGTGTTTGAGTCTGTTAGTGATAATTGTTTCCATGATTTTGCAGATATTGTTGGTAAGTGAAATTGGTCTATATGAGTTAATGTTATTCCTATCTTTGTTAGGTTTCAAAATGGGGATAACTATCGCTGTTTTCCATTTTTTGGGTAGCTCCCCTGTTTGCGAAATTATGTTTAGCATGTTTATTATTATCATAACCATATTGCTCGGTAGGTTTTTATATATTATGTAACCTATTTGATCTTCCCCAGGTGAAGTTTCATGTTTGGATTTGAGTGCCTGGGACCATTCATATATGGTAATATCTTTGTTGAGTGATTTATTTATGGGTCCCTGGTCTTGAAATAGATGGCAGAATTTAATTTCAGTTTTAGTTCTATGGTTTTGGAATTCGGTAGTGTGGTTATTATTGCTGCTCATATTTTTAAAATATTTTGCTAATGATTCAGTTTGTTCTTTCTGATTGCAGGTATTATTGATTTTTGGGGTGCCATTTATGTTCTTTCCCTTTATGGCCCTGATTTTATCCCACACTTGTTTAGAGTTAGTTCTAAAATTAATAGTGTTGCAGTATTTTTGCCAAGTTTTTTCTTTAGACTGCTTTATTAGATATTTGAGCTTGTTATCAAAATTTTTGTACTTTTGGAAGTGAGTAGTAATATTTGATCTTTTAATCTTTTAAATTTATTTAAAGCTCTAATTTTGTCCTGACTAGTTCATTTAATTTCTTCTGTCCACCATGGCACACTAAGTTGTCTTGGTTTCCACTAGTTTTGGGGATAGAGTTGGTGGCAGCTTCAGTTATGGCCTTAATTAGGTTATCATAGTAGATGTCAATATCTTTGGATTCTATATCTGACGGGCTAACATTATTGAGTATTTCCCGAAAAGTTTCTCAATCAGCTTTTGAGTACCGGTAGTTCCACCTGGGTATTTTACCATTGAGTTCGCACTGAACAGTCATCTGTAGAGTGGTGATTATTGGGAAGTGATCGCTCCCAATGGGGTCAGATTGCTCCACCTCCCATTTAGCCACTTATGCCAGTCTGGGTGTCTCTAGGGTGAGGTCAATGGCGGACAGGGTGCCGTCAACCGGACTAAGTCTGGTCTTAGCACCATCATTAAGGATAATAAGGGTGGAGTCATTGATCCATTCTTCCACCCATGTACCCCTCCTATCCATCACCTCTCCCCCTCCCCCATAGCTTATTATGGACATTAAAGTCTCCACAGATGACTGCAAGCCTGGTCCCAATGATTTTGGTTATTTCTTTAAACGCTAATTTATGTTTAAGCTTAGTACCCCCTCCTGGGTCATATACATTTATGATTTGTAATTGATGGTTTCCTGTATTGACTAATAGGGATTGTATTTCTATTAGTGTGTTACTAATTTCCTGGGATGTTATAGATAGTAGCGTAACAGATGGTAGAGTGTTTTTTATAAATATGGCTAAACCACCCCCCTGACCTTCCTTTCGATGTTGGAAATAGCCAGGAGAGTATCCTTGTATTGATGGCAATGTTTTTGAATTTGCAGAAAGTTTAGTTTCTTGAATGCAAATGATGTCAGGTTTATAGCTAGAGTCAATTATTTTGAGTTTAAGTTCGTTAATATTTCCTGACAATCCTCTTGCATTCCATTGCCATATAATAACGTCCCTTTGAGTTGAATTAGCCATTTTTATTAGGGTCTTTTATTGTAATCTGGTGCTCAATTTGGGTGCGAACATTATTGATTGATGATAGGATAGTTTTATGTGTTATAGTGTCAAAGTTGATATCCTCAATCAATTTGTTCAGTCGAGTGATGGCGTCACCCAGTTCTTGGAATTTATCAGCCTGATGGTTGTTTTGTTGGTATTGTTGTTATTGAGCCTATCGTTTGTTATGTTCAGTTTGGGTTGCTTTACTTGTTTAAATAGGATGACATTGTCAATTTTGGTTTTAGCTGTGTTATAATTGCAATGTTCTGTGTCCATTATACCTACTATGGCTTTTTCCCGTATTGTTGAGGGACAGGAAGGAGATTGTGGTAAATGCAGGCCTCTACAGTTAGCACATTTTGGGATATCTCTTTTACATTCCCCTTTATGGGCCCCCCACATTTATTACACTTGGCCTCAAATTTACATTTAGCCTTGTAATGGCCCCAATGTTGGCACTTGGGGCAGAATCTTGGTTTATTTAAGTATGGTTCGATCCTATATGTGGTACCTACTTTTCCTAATTTAATTAATGTAGGCAGTGGGGTTGATGTTTCCAGTACAGTGCTGTTTGGTTTGGTTTGTTTGTTTCCTAAGTGGTGATTTTTCAAAATTTGGTTTCCTACATTCTTTAACTTATGCTCTATCTCCTGATTGTTTAGTACACCTAATGTACCTGTTAATTTTAGTACTGATTTATAAGTGCACCATTGTCTGATTTCATTTGTGGTGGTGGTGGCCTTCTTGGATTTTTGGGTCTTCTTGTCAGTATGAACATTAAAAAGAGCTTTGGAGCTGTTTATGAGGTTCTACGGTAACTGGGATACCACAGAGCTCTTGGATTTCAAGGTATTTTGCTACTTGGCCTCTTGTACAACAATGTAGGATGATATATTGTTGATTCGGCCTAATTATTTGGCACTGTCCTGGGTGAATTTTAAGTATGGCTCTGTCCAAGCTGTTATTGGTTAAGTTGTGAAATTTAGATGTTTTGTTTTTATGTTTCACATCTGAGGTTGAGTTGTTGGATACTGTGTTGATACAAGTTGAAACCATAGTGGGATTGCCATATATGCCTGATTTATCGTTTGCCGATTTTGTTGTTTATTTGGTTTTTTTTTGTTTTATGAGGGCCGTTTTTTTTTTTGGTTTAATGGTCCTTTGCCTTTACCTATTCCTTTCCATGCCTTCGATTTCCTATTGGTTGGTGAGGAGGGTTGTTTTTTAGGGTTTTGAGAGGGATATATCAAATCTTCCTCTGTCAGTAATTTAGATGGCCCTGGTGTTTGACTTGAGTGCACTACGGTAGCTTTAGCAACCTTGTGTGCTTCAGGCATAGTGCGAACTCCCTTAGAAGCCTTTGTCTTCAGCTGGCACACATGGTTCACGTTAGAGTTAGTGACCTGGGTATAAGTGGGCTTATACAAAGTGATTCCTACTGTTTTTTTCGTAGGGGAGGCAGCCATGATGGAATATTGAGGGGTTGGTGTATTGTGTACACTGGAGTTTGCTTTGGAGTAAAGTGGCATCCAGTGCTTCATCATTAATGGTTTTATCATATAAATTAAACTCAATTGGAGAGAGAGGATTAAGTTTCTCTGCTTCCTTTTTGATTAGGTTGAGGTCTTGTATAGAAATGAACTTTAATTGAGTTTTTTTGCACCTCTTTTGTCCGCGTGTTTCTGGTAAAGTCAATTTGCCCTAATTTAAGGTTGGTCAAGGCTTCTTTATCCAATTTTATGTTAATTTGAGTAACCCTTTTCTTGAGAATGTTACCGTTAGATGTAAGACGGTTTCTAGATCTAAACGCTTGTTTACAGAATTTATTTTTCATTGTTAAGCCAAAGTATATTGAGTTAAAAATAAGGTTTTTGATTATGGCAAGCGTCAAAAGGAAGAATTCAAAGCAAGATGAAGAAGTTATTTAATTTGCTTGAATTGTCACACGAGATTGTAAAGTGTAACAATTTGACAAATTAAATGAAGGCAGCTTAGTGATGAAAGGCTTGAGAAAGAATTTTCAAGTTAAGGCAAAAACAGCACAAAGTTTGAATTGACCCGAAATCTTAATAAAAATACCTGATAATTAATGTTGATAGTTGAAGTAACTTTAATTCAGTATCCATGTTGTAGTTAGGTTGAGGGATATAGTTGTTCAGTCAGCGAGGCTGGAAACGGGTTGGGTGGATGGCTGGAGTAGAGAACAGTTTGTTCCCATTTATTATAGGTGATGTTTCTGACCTTCGTAGTGCAAAAGGAGAAATTATGACTTTAGATGTTGATATAATGGAGTTATAAATAGCCTTCACAAAATCAAGCTTGAAGTAAATATTTCCATATAAATAATATAAAAGTGAAGTCAGTCAATTACAGTATTTATTCATTTTCGATAAATATCTGAAAATAATATTTGATCTAACCATGATTAATGATTGTCTAAAATCTTCATTCATAAAGTATTTTCTTGGATATTTGGTAATGATAGTGCAAACCCTGGGAGCAAATTTGTTTACTAAATTGATTTGCCTTACTCTGGATTTTTCCAAACACTTAGCAAATTTGTTTACTTTAATTGAGTTGCCTTACACTGGATTTTTCCAAACACTTAGCAATTTGTTTACTTTAATTGAGTTGCAGTACACTGGATTTTCCAAACATTAGGATCAGATAGGAGATGGATCAGCATGTTTCTCCTTTGGTTGTAATGGTAGTCTGAAAATTTGCTTCATTCAGAAATTTTAAAAAATTACATCCTAGTGGTAGAATGTTTAACATACATTTGTTAGCTAGCTCAATCCCATGAATCTCAGTTTGTGTATTTTTATTTAAAAATGACAAGTAGTGATGTCAATTACTGTTTAGAACTTGCAAACATTTCAGTACAACTGAATATCAGGTATGTCTTGTAAGTATGTCAGCATAACTGAATTCCAGGTATGTCTTGTAAGCATGTCAGTATAATTGAATCCATGTATGTCGTACAAGCATACCAGTAAACCGAATTCCAGGTATATCATATAAGCATGCCAGTATAACTGAATGTCAGGCATGTCTTGTAAACATGTCAGTATAACTGAATATCAGGCATGTCTTGTAAGCATGTCAGCATAACTGAATCCAAGGTATGTTGTATAAGCATGCCAGTAATACTGAATTCCAGGTATGTCATTTAAGCATGCCATATATATATATAATATAAAAGTGAAGTCAGTCAATAACAGTATTCATTCACTGAATATCAAGCATATCTTGTAAGCATGCCAGTAAAACTGAATTCCAGGTATGTCATATAAGCATGCCAGTATAACTGAATATCAGGCATGTCTTGTAAGCATGCCATTATAATTGAATTCCAGGTATGTCATATAAGCATGCCAGTATAACTGAATATCAGGCATGTCTTGTAAGCATGCCATTATAATTGAATTCCAGGTATGTCATATAAGCATGCCAGTATAACTGAATATCAGGCATGTCTTGTAAGCATGCCATTATAATTGAATTCCAGGTATGTCATATAAGCTTGGTAGTATAATTGAATCTCATGCATTCCTTGTAAGCATGCCAGTTTAACTTAATGCATGTCTTGTAACTATGCCAATATAACTTGATTCCAGTTATGTCATATAAGCATGCCTATATAACTTAATCTCAGGTATGTCATATAAGCATGCCAATATAACTTAATCTCAGGTATGTCATATAAGCATGCCAATATAACATAATCCCAGGTATGTCATATAAGCATGCCAATATAACTGAGTCCCAGGTATGTCATATAAACATGCCAATATAACTGAATCTTAGGTATGTCTTGTGAAAATACCAGTAGAACTGAATCCCAAGCTACTCTTGCAAACATACCAGTGTAACTGAATCTCTGGCATTTCTTGTAAACATACCAGTGTAACTGAATCTCTGGCATTTCTTGTAAACATACTAGTGTAATTGAATATTTGGCATTTCTTGTAAACTTTTATGTATAACTGACTCTCTCACGTTTTTAGACTGTAGAAAAGATTAAGTACAGATACTCAGACTGTTTCCTTAAATGAAAAGTAAAAGAATCAGTAATAATGTATAATATTTAAAATGTTCTCATAGAAATCTTTGTGACAGTATCATGCCATAACTTATAAATGTTTAAAAAAGAGTGAATGTTGGCTGTTTAACAATTACTTCCCATAATCAGATACCTCTGATACAAAATTTAACTGCTGTTTAATGATACATTCTGCATGCTGGAATGGGATGGGACATTATACCGCAGAAATGATATGTGATGTCACATTATCCTGACATAAGACTGACCAGCCCTCACACTAACCTTTTAATGCTGAGCGTCTAGCAAAGTAGCTGTACCAATTTTATAAGTCTTTGATAAGACTTTGTCTGGGTTGAAACCTGCAACATCTCGAATCAAAATTAGATACTTGAACCACTGACCATCTGAGCTGTGCTTTATTGTGGAGCATATCATATTAAAATGTCTGCCCATCTGTCCTTTCCCTATTTTGTTTCTGTGCAATAACTCAAGTTCTCCACTATCAGCCATGACCAAACTGTATAGTTTTCATTTGGAGTAAGGAAGAAGCTCATGAAGTTTGTGGTCAAAAGGTCAAAGCCACTGTGACTGAAGATGACAAATGATTCTGCAAAACAAAATTAATTACACTTTACAGTCTTGGACCAGTCTTATAGCTGGCTTGCACTTAGTTAAAGAAGAAGCCTAACAATTTTGGATTCAACGATCAAAGGTTAACTCATTAACCCCTGGAGGTTTTTGCTGTTTTCGCATGAAATGCGAGTAGGAAACACATTTTGGGGGCTATTTTTGAATATATCATAATACATCAACTTCCAAGTAATTTTCCATTAGCCTAATGCATAGTTGTGTTGAAAACATTGTTTTCCATTTGTTATTTTGCTTGCGCATGAGCAACAGGGGAAAAGTTGGAGTGGGTTTTTTTGCTTAATAGACCCATCTTTTTCATGTGGAGACCACTTTTTATTAAAAATACCCATTGTGTCCTACTTTTTGCACAGGTTCACCTGTGTGCAGTTCAGACTGGTCTGCCTTAGATCTGAGGCCAAAAGTCTAAAATCTGTATACAAAATCGGATTCCGACCTCTGTATTATTTGGTGTCATGGTAGAGCAAAATATGTCTACCTTTCTATAATACCACCCACTTTAGTGTATCATTCATGACCTTGACCCTACAGAGCTTGCCAGTAGGCTACTACCTCCTGCCCTGTACAACACGGCGCCAGGGGTTAATGTGTTTAGGTGATCAAGACTAAATTAAGAAAGAATTGTTTTCAAATAATGTTAATTCTACATGACAGACCTGGAGTAAACTTCGTGGCTGACTTGCACTTTTGAGTAAGGCAAGAGTCTATTCAGTTTTGGATCAAATGCTCACAAGGCAAGGTCACTGATGCTGAAAAGTGATGAATGGTTTCTGCACAAAAGCAAAGTTTTTGGAATGGCTTTAAATTAGGGTATGAAAGGATACTATTAACCTTTGGATTAGTCACAGTTTCAGGTCATGCAGGACAAATCCAAATAATGCATTCATTCATAGCTAATGTTCTTGTGCAGTTATTTACATTATCATAGTATCATCTCCAGAAGAATGCAGTTTATTTTTTAATGAGCCAGTCAAAACTGAGTGTTTTTGTCCTTATGCAAGTGGTCTTTCAAAAACCATATCGGAGGTCAATATCTTTATTCTAATATGAACACATAACCAACCTAAGATTCAATGATTATCCAGGTAGATTTCGCTTCAAGGGAAGTTGAGCCTCAGTTGAACACTGGCAGGATTCAAAATGCAGATATCAGCAGCATGTTTTAATAAAATAATATTTCATCAGATTGAAGCAAGTACATTTTGTCAGGGGGTCATTTGGCCTGAGAAATGCCTTTTACATTATAATCATTGCATAATGGAAGCTGTGATATTAAACCTTTTTTCCTATCATCATACAATCAGACTAAATTATCTGTGTATGTCTTGCCATTCTATTCCAGAAACTCTATGCAGAGCCACTGTTCCCATTCTCTTGGGGATGGCTCGAGCAGTTGGCAGATCCAGTGATGACCAAAAGCCCTTTATCTCAGTTTTGTATTCACTGGATAAAGAGATGTCATTGCCAGTTTTGGATGAGGCTGAACCTTTCAAGAAGTCCTTTGCAACATTTCGTTCCATTCTTCCCAGGACTTTATCTTCACATGTCATAACCCCTGACAGCCCCTCAACCCCTTCAGTGCACCATGCAGTCGAGTTTTCAGAATATTATCGACGTGAGAGGTCTCCTTCACCAAAAGCTGCCACAGCTCGAATATCCTTAGCTCCATCAGATGCCAAGATAGATCCAAAAGTTCACTACTTTAACAAGGTTGGTTCCAGTTTTACACACACCAAGCCATGGGGATTTGAAATAATACCAGAGCAAGACCATTTGAAGTTTGATGTATCCCATCTACAGGCTTTACTTGCAGTGGTAAGTTCTGGCAAATATGATTGTAATTTGTCTTTCTGCATTTAAAGTAAAGCATTTGTAACCATATATACTGATTTATAAGCCGAATCAACTATAACTTCACACACACACACACACACACACTCCATTTTAGAGTGACAAAAAAGCCGATTTCTGTTTGACCCAGCTATAAGTTTGTGTGTATTTTGCAAAATAGGTAAAAATAAAGACTAAACAAGTATATAATAAAATTATATTCTTCAGTGAAATAGGATACAAATAAATTGACAACTTAAAACTTATCTAACTGTGTAATAAAATACATTAAAATCCATAGTGCTTGGCATTTTAAACCCATTTATGAATTCAGTTAGACATCCATACTGGTATAAAAATTGTAGTAAGTCTAAGAATTGAACCTCATTGTCTAATAAAGTTCTGAAAACCTCCATCATTATCTAGTCATTGTAACTCATCATCTAATCATCGTGAATATCATCCTATTCCATTTCTTTGGCTTCACTGTCACTTGCAGCTTATTTACATACTTAGGCTTTATGAGTAACACATTGATCATACAGTCTGTGAAATTTTTTAAAGGCTGCAACATAACATGTGTCAACTTTGTGGCAAGATCACAAGGTGCTCAAAGAACCACCCTATGTTACATGGCTGTGAGCACCACTCTATGTTACTTGGCTGTGAGCACCACCCTATGTTACTTGGCTGTGAGCAAGTATCTACTTGTGGCTTGATCAAAGGGTTGTAATGTGGAAAAACAAAAGAGAACACTCCCTTTACAAGCCAAGTGATTATGGTCAGAGGAAGTTGGAACTCTACTTGGCACTGAACAAGTAATACAAATTTTAATTGTCAGTTGTCAAAGTGAGTTCTGCCATTACAATCCATGGACTTATTAGCCAACATACACAGGGAGAACAATTTGGAAATATCACTTGGGAATTAAATCTAACTTATGGAAAGGAATATATGGATTAAATCAAAGTTCTGTTGCATCAAACAGTGTTTATACAGCAAGCACAAAAATTGATACAAATACATGTTGTGTGGAATTGGGTGAAAATGGAGCAACATACTTGCTGTTAAAAACACATGGTAAACAATATTGTCGATACTTTGTGATGTGTTGTATTTAATTTACTAGTAATATTTTTAAAATTATTAAAATCCAAATAACTGTAGATACTTGTATTGTGTATCTAATACTGTCATAAAATGGATAAACAGCGCATACCATATATACATTTGTAAATGGAAACAGTGGCATGGAAACTTAAAAACTTTAAAATATTTAAATTGACAATATTTTTATGTACTGCAAACATCAAGTTAACAACATAACCCCTAGATTAATCTTTATTTAATGTCTCACTTATAAGACAACCCCTACTCTACCTGAATGAATAGTTGACTTTTGAGTATATATGGTAAGATATTTCAGTAAAAATAGTTGACTTTTGAGTATATATGGTAATATATTTCAGTAAAAATAGTTGACTTTTGAGTATATGGTAAGATATAAACATGTTTACAAATGCAAACTGTCCAGTTATTCATTGTTGCAAACATGTCCATGTATTGATCTATGTGTTTGTCCAGCAGTAGGTTCTTCTGTTTAAACCATGATGCTTTACAAAGTCAAGTACTTGGTGGTGAATTAGAGCCAGGATGCAACCATGAGAAGGGAGAGGGGGTCAGTTGAGGGGGAAAATTAGCATTTTTGTAGGCGATTTTGACTTTTCCTTGTAATATGAATTCTGTATACATCAGTTGAAGGAGAAAGATCATATTTCAAGCCCAGAATGTGCCGGGCAAAGGTGCTACAGCATAAATAAAATTGAATGAAAAATGCAGTGCTGATATTTGCAATGCTTTCATCTCAAGTTTGTTTTTTAAAAAAAGTAATATTAAATATAAAATTAAGGGTATTTTCATTCATTAGCTTTTCATTTACTCTGAATGCATTTATATAAAAAGCTTAAATCAAGTCATCAGAAAAATGCAGGTTTATCATTGATTATACTTTGCATAATATTATCCATAGTATTACCTAGATGTAGTACATGATATAGGTCTTGATAAAAAATTTGTACTATATGTATTCCTGCTTATAATGCAAGTAAAACTGCAAACAACAAAGATCCTCATCTGACATACCATAATGCACATGCAGACCAGGGTCTATGCTGTTTGTTCTACTGATTACTCCTAACAAACTGCATAGAGATAGATCAGCTGGTGTATTATGCAGTGGCATATCTGGGTCTGTGCCGTTTGCAGTTAGATTTTACTTATAGGCATATATATAAATGGTAAAGCAGAAAACAGACACTCACTATATGAATGAAATTAATTTACTGGAAAATGTATATATTTTATTTTTGTATTTCTTGGTGAATTACAGAAGATTGTGAATTATAAGTTACAGGATCACTGTCTTTACTGGAAATGATCTGTCGAGAGCTTCTTGAAGTGTAGGAGAAGCACTTTTGCATGTCTTCAGCATCAGTGTTCTCACTTTCTTGTACAATGTCATTCACTTTGATTTTTCATCCATTGTCATGTTAGGGTTTATTCATTCTTTGATTTTATGTTATGGTTGGCTGTGTATACATTTATTAAACAAGGAAACAATTAAAACTTTTTTTCTGAAGGTGTTAATGAACTTTTTTCTTATTATTTATAATAAATAGAATATAATGTCAGTATAGATTCCCTGCTCAAAGTCATGACTATAAGACTATATACTTATGAATTATTCTGCACAATCACTGTGCTGTATTTAATGTCTTTTAAGTATATATGTAATTATCATGGTTTAATGTCTTTTAAGTATGTATGTAATTATCATGGTTTAATGTCTTTTAAGTATGTATGTAATTATCATGGTTTAATGTCTTTTAAGTATGTATGTAATTATCATGGTTTAATGTCTTTTAAGTATGTATGTAATTATCATGGTTTAATGTCTTTTAAGTATGTATGTAATTATCATGGTTTAATGTCTTTTAAGTATGTATGTAATTATCATGGTTTAATGTCTTTTAAGTATGTATGTAATTATCATGGTTTAATGTCTTTTAAGTATGTATGTAATTATCATGGTTTAATGTCTTTTAAGTATGTATGTAATTATCATGGTTTAATGTCTTTTAAGTATGTATGTAATTATCATGGTTTAATGTCTTTTAAGTATATATGTAATTATCATGGTTCATATGGACTTGAAAAATCTTTGAATTTGAGTGGTTGCCATGCAAACTGATGAAATTTGAATTTTGAGGAATTTATTTTCGTCTTTTAAATGTCTTTGGATTTGTTGGAAAATCTCTTTTTAATATTTCCATTAACATCTTGAGTTTATCTGATTGAATAATGTTACAAGTAATATATCACTTTTTAAATTCAGAATCTGTATTGTGGACATATTTTCTGAGACAAATAAATAGTGGGATAAAATTAGGTCCATCAAAATGGTACATGACACAGTAAGTTACCTTATGGAGCAATATCCCATTACCATTGTGGCATGATAATTAATTGGGTGTTGTTATCTTTTACTTTTGTACATATTTATGCAGTGATAAATAATGTAACTACATTTTTGGTAAGAATAAATGCTTCTTGAAAATGTTTGGAAATCATTGGGAACTCCTTGGAAAGTCCTGGAAAAAAAAAGTTGCTGAAAGGTATGAACCATATATAGTTTAAGTGAATTTCACTTAATATCTTTGTAGGCTAAAAGATTACTAAAGAAAGAATTACTAGAGTCATTGGACAACAAACTGGATGATGTGTTCACTACAAGTGAGGTAAGTAACTGCATTCAAATCAGATGTATGAAGTTGAAATAATATCTTGATTTACATTTAAGCCAGATGGAAAAGAAATATATATTTTCTATCAGCATTTTTCCATAAATTATAATACCAAGGTTTAAGCATAATTGAATTAAAATTTATTGAGAAATATTTCTTATTCCTGTTCTTTTCATGAAAAGCAGGATAAATGGTATATACATTTCCATCCATTTGTCTGCCACATTTATGTTTCTACTATTCACCTCTAAGCTATTTGGGATAATGGAGTGAATTTTGGTATACTTTTATGTCATTATCATTTACTCAATAAGTTTAGTCATTTGAGGAATGAAATTATTTTTAGACATTTATATGACTGCCTGTGTCACCCTAAATTTTACAAATCCCAATATTTTGATCATTATAGCTGGGGTTGGGGGCAGCTCCACCAATATTATAATTAGAATGTGGCTTTTGTCCCACTATCTTCAATGTGTATTTTTAGTTTTCCATCACACTTAAAAAATTTACTGTATAACCATAAAGCTGTTACAAATTATGGTTTGAAAGTTGGTATAATTATGTATCATTAGAAAGTGTTTCAAGCTCAAGGCCACAGTTTGCATTTTATGTTTGCTTTTTGTTGTTATTATATCTAAAAAGCTGTTTGAAGTTTTTGTATGAATGATGGTACACAGTCCAGATTTAATTCAAATTTAAGGTCACTGTTCTGTTCTGTCCCCATTTCTGCACTTTTAATTAAATGACCTGTTTTTATAGGGCCATACAATTTGTTTCCTAACCATAACTGTCCAGTAACTCTATAGTTCTGTTACAAGTGCCAGTCAGATTTCATCATTATATAATTGTGATGACCTCACCCTGGCAACAGTAAACAAAATTGACTGAATCCATTTGTCTTTATGATTTTGTTCTGCAAATTATTTCCTCCAAGGTTATGTTGATGTAAGGTTTGACTGTCACAGTCTGTGTAAATACTGCCTCACTGAATCATGAGTTTGTGTGTGTGTGTGTGTGTGTGATTAAAACTCCATTCAGACCAATTGAGGGAGAGTGATAAAATTGTGTGCCATGTTTTGTTTTTAACAAAGGCTTTATTTTGAGAAGTAGTAAGATCGAAGGTAATATGGTCTATTCCTTGTGACCAGGATTTAATCGACATGAATTGAGTGAGAGTGAATGTTTCAGATGATAGATGACAACAAAGATTCCAGGAGGGTTAGGGTAGGCATGCAGAGGGTATAAATAAAAAAAATGGGGATATTTGTGACGTTTTCCTTCTCAAGTTATTTATTTATACTTGTGGTCTGTATACACATTTGCTTCTATATCTAATTTATTTCTTTACTGGAATATACATTCAAGTTTTACATTAAACTTGAGAAAATCAGGTCATGGCTCTTTTTTGGCCACTTTGTTTGATTTTAAATTATTCTTTTTTATTTATTTATTAATAGTCTACTCAATATCTGAATAATCTGACTCCAAGGTAATGACTAGTTTTCATCAGGTTCCATTATATTTCTAAATGAAATAGAGAAAGAAGGAATGGAGAGAAGGATAAGAAAAAAGAGAGGAAAAGAAGATAATAAATTCTGAATTTAGATATAATAATGAAGACTTTGTATAGTGCCTAATTTCTAGAAGCTCTAAGCACTTTACAGTATTAGAAAACACCTATAACATAAAAAAACATATAATGTATAACTATACAAAAATACACAATGAAATTAGAAAACATAAAACATGCTGAAAATATTTAAGGTAGGAAACATTATTAGGTCTTTTAGTTTGTTCTTGCAGTCGATATGTTACTTGTGTAACTGGAATAATTAGTAATAAATGACTGAACAATAATATTAATAGTAATTATTATTATTATTATTATTATTATTATTATTATTATTATTATTATTTTTATTATTATTATTATTATTATTATTATTATTATGTTACAGAATGGACACATGGTTAGGTTTGCATACAAGACATTTAGTGAAGCTGTAACTCTTGTGATTGTCACTTTGCTGAGGGATGTGCTGGAGCAGGCAAAAGGTATGCGTGATTGGATTCCTGATAGAATATATACCCTGAATACTTTAGTTCATTTCAGAAATGACACATAATTAATATCTTGATAGATTTATTACATCATATATTGTACTTAGAAAAATATTGTCCAGAAAGAGATAAGTATTTTTTTAGTATAAATATCATATTATTAATTTAGAATGTAATCTTTACGACAGTAAAGCCATCCAGGCAATAGAAGTTTACTTAATCACTTGCCCATTTTATGATTTATTTGACAATTAGTGGGCAAAGTATGTAATCTGCAGTGGTTACACACCAAGTATGTAATTTGCAGTGGTTACACACAAAGTATGTAATTTGCAGTGGTTACACACAAAGTATGTAATTTGCAGTGGTTACACACAAGAAAATATCACTTTTCTACTTGCCTTCTCAACCAATGAAAGGAAGAGAAGCAAATTTGAGTAATTTTCATTTCTAAACTGTGGTTACTACATTCTTTTTATGTATAACAATATAATATATATATAACA
The DNA here is from genome assembly GCA_029339505.1 of Unio delphinus. Lineage (NCBI taxonomy): Eukaryota > Metazoa > Mollusca > Bivalvia > Unionida > Unionidae > Unio > Unio delphinus. The sequence continues at coordinate 6,920,692 of JAQISU010000015.1, forward strand.
ATATAATATATATATGCAATATAATATATATATAACAAGATATATATATATATATATATATATATATATATATATATATATATATAGACAAGTTTGAGTTAGCTTTAGAATTACAGTAATAATTGTAATGGATACAAAACCACTACAGAATAATCATTCTCACAGTCATGTAGAACCAACAAAAGAACAATTTGATTTACTTTTTCTTTTTCTGCATATTCTCAACGCTTTTCCATATACACAAAAAATATATTCAGTTTTTATTAATTTTGAGCAGTGTTTGTGTCTTCTGGCAACATAGAGTCTTGCTTGTATATTCACATAGATGTGCCCAGCAGATTCATGAAAGAGGTGGAAGTGTTCGTAAAATCTTTGTACATGGTTGGACAGCAGGAACCAGACAGGCGTCGACACTCCCAATACCACCAGCACAGCAGGGACTCTTATACTTCTGGAGACAAAAAATGGGATGTGAACCCATATGAGTTGATGGTATGCAGCAGTGCTGCGTGTGTTGACCTTTTGTATTGGGCAGTCAGAGATGAGTCAGGTATAACTATCTTATCCTGTTTCGAGATAACCACTTTCCAATCTCATCTTACTGAAGTTTTTGTATGATTGAATAGATCATTTAATTTTCACACCTTTCATGCGATTCCACAAAATTCCATCTATTGATTTCATTATAAATTGTCAAATTTAATATTTGCTTTCCCAGCATTGAGTTTTAACTTGGTTGTGTTGCTAGATGAGGATGTTTTCCATTATCAATGTGTTGGGTTCATATCTTTCTGTGTGTATGCAAATCAGAGTATTTTGGACCCTGCAAAACTATTTTTTACTAAGCATCAAAATGCAAATCTCAAGGTTTATGGAAAAATTGAAATCTTTCTTTCTTTACGTTTTGCTAGTTTGAACCCTTTGTTGTATTGCATGTCATCAGATATAAACTTTTTACTCCTTTGCTTGACACCAGATATGAGCCTTTTACATCATTCCATGACACCAGATATGAGCCTTTTACTCTATTCCATGACACCAGATATTAGCCTTTTACTCTATTCCATGACACCAGATATTAGCCTTTTACTCTATTCCATGACACCAGATATGAGCCTTTTACTCTATTCCATGACACCAGATATGAGCCTTTTACTCTATTCCATGACACCAGATATTAGCCTTTTACTCTATTCCATGACACCAGATATGAGCCTTTAACTCTATTCCATGACACCAGATATTAGCCTTTTACTCTATTCCATGACACCAGATATGAGCCTTTTACTCTATTCCATGACACCAGATATGAACCTTTTACATCAATCCATGACACCAGATATGAGCCTTTAACTCTGTTCCATGACACCAGATATGAGCCTTTTACATCATTCCATGACACCAGATATGAGCCTTTTACATCATTCCATGACACCAGATATGAACCTTTTACATCATTCCATGACACCAGATATGAGCCTTTAACTCTATCCCATGACACCAGATATGAGCCTTTTACATAATTATATGACACCAGATATGAGACTTTTACATCATTCCATGACACCAGATATGAGTCTTTTACATCATTCCATGACACCAGATATGAGCCTTTTACATCATTCCATGACACCAGATATGAACCTTTTACATCATTCCATGACACCAGATATGAGCCTTTAACTCTATTCCATGACACCAGATATGAGCCTTTTACATCATTCCATGACACCAGATATGAGCCTTTTACATCATTCCATGACACCAGATATGAGCCTTTTACATCATTCCATGACACCAGATATGAACCTTTTATGCTATTCCATGACACCAGATATGAGCCTTTTACATCATTCCATGACACCAGATATGAACCTTTTACTCTATTCCATGACACCAGATATGAGCATGACACCAGATATGAGCCTTTTACATCATTCCATGACACCAGATATGAGCCTTTTTCTCTATTCCATGACACCAGATATGAGCTTTTTACATCATTCCATGACACCAGATATGAGCCTTTTACATCATTCCATGACACCAGATATGAGCCTTTTACATCATTCCATGACACCAGATATGAGCCTTTTACATCATTCCATGACACCAGATATGAACCTTTTACATCATTCCATGACACCAGATATGAGCCTTTAACTCTATTCCATGACACCAGATATGAGCCTTTTACATAATTCCATGACACCAGATATGAGCCTTTTACATCATTCCATGACACCAGATATGAGCCTTTTACATCATTCCATGACACCAGATATGAGCCTTTTACATCATTCCATGACACCAGATATGAACCTTTTACTCTATTCCATGACACCAGATATGAGCATGACACCAGATATGAGCCTTTTACATCATTCCATGACACCAGATATGAGCCTTTTACTCTATTCCATGACACCAGATATGAGCCTTTTTCTCTATTCCATGACACCAGATATGAGCCTTTTACTCTATTCCATGACACCAGATATGAACCTTTTACTCTATTGCACGACTACTCGATATTATGGAGAAAAAGATGGTGTCTTGGAGAGACATGTTAAAAAGTAATAATAAATGTTGGCATTGAAAAGAAAACACTGTTGTTAAAATGTATCACTTCCTCATGTATCACTTCCTACTAGATAGATTTTTGAATTGTGAATATAATATGAGATGTATCACTTCCTCATAGATTTTTGAATTGTGAATATGATCTGAGATGTATCACTTCCTCATAGATTTTTGAATTGTGAATATAATCTGAGATGTATCACTTCCTCATAGATTTTTGAATTGTGAATATAATCTGAGATGTATCACTTCCTCATAGATTTTTGAACTGTGAATATGATATGAGGCAACAGAAGATTATTAAAAGTGTCTTGCAATATGTGGATGAAAATTTGCCCATGAATCCATAAAACATTAAAGTCTGAGACTGAAAATATGCTTCAAGCTTTGTTATTGAATAGTTATGTGGCTATTGGTAAATATGATGTTCAATACTTCAATAAATTTTCTTAGCAGTATGCCATATTGTGTCATGGGTATTGTATCCAGATATTCATAATTAGATACCGGAGTAAAATTTGTTTACAAAGCACATATTTCAGATGTATCTAGATTTACTGTGAATCTCCAGAACTGTCAAGTCACTCATTTTAATAGGATGCATGTTAACATTCACATTTTACAAAGATCTGCAACCATTTTTGTGTCTCATAAAATTTTAAGAGCATGATAATACACTGTCTGAAATCCATTAAATCCAATTTGCTGAAATTTAAGTCTTACTTAAAATTGGCTATTCAGTTATCTTAAAAATCACCAGCCATACTCAGACATTATTCTTTTTACATCAGATTTGCTTTTTATAATTAAAAGTAGTTATACTCTCATAAAAATTATCAAGTGTAAAGAAGAAATAATAATTTAATTACTCAAAATATAAGAATAAAATGCTGTTAATTATTCATAGCTACAATTTCTCATCTAAAGAGGATGCCAACCAGAAATGATAAGCATTTATTCCCACATGACAAAATACATGCTTCTTGTTGAAAAATAAAACATTATCATCTATGGATAGGGAAAATTTAGACAAAGATATTGAAAACTAATTTACTGTTAAGCCTTATATCGATGTGCATACACAATGCACTAGATTGTGTTGCTTTCAAAACTGTTTTCATTAATACATGTAAAAAGGAATAAATGATTGCTTCCCTGTCGGTTGACTTTGCAAAAAAAAAAACATGAAATCGGCACACTTAAAACAAAAGGAACCAAAGCTGGCTGCCTTATGTTGGCCAACTTAAAAAAATCAGCTCATATACAAGAATCCAAAGTCACTTTCCAGGATTGGCTTGCTTTGTAATAAAATAACATTTGTATGTAATATCCTGTTTGTAAGTTTGAGCAAGGAGTTTATTGCTCAATGCCAGATGTGTTTATTCATCACACAGGCTTCAATTTGTTTGTCATATGTATTCATAATTGATATCTGCAGGGTATATAGTATACACATCAATAACATGTTTTAATAATACTTTTATAATCCATACTAGCGAAAAGATTATCATTTGCACTCACAGTGAATGTATTTTCAAATAATGATTTTTATTTGCGAGATGCTGTCATATAATTAACCTGGATATAAAAAAGTCTTGGTCATTTTGCACTATATAACTTATCATGCGTGAATGGCAGGTGTTTTCAAGCATTCGGGTGATATTCTCATATTGTAATCTGACATAAGCAATACAGATTACATTAAAGATGCATATGACAACTGGCATCTTCTACATATACAAAGTTCATAGATATATGTTTTTCTTTAATAAATTTTGCATGATGAAAAAAGAAGGAATCAATGATAACAATGCAATGTTTGTTTCTTTCATTTTATTTTCAAATAAGTGTTTGTTTATCTTTTTTATTGTACTGTGCAGCTGAGAAGGGGGTCACAAATTGAACACAAATTTATTTCCTTATTTGTATGGAGTAATGGAGCAAATATGATTGATGGTATTGACTAATAATGACAAGCTTTCAGTTTATGCGCACACACACAAAGACAACTTGAAAAATAAAAACAAACAATAAAATTACTTGGTAAGTGCTTCATAATGCATCTACTAAACACTGACAAAATGCTCCATTTTATTCTCTCTCTCTCTCTCTCTCTCTCTCTCTCTCTCTCTCTTTGTGCAATTGAATGTGTATTATAAGCAGCAGCATTACAACCCAAAGCAAAAAATTAAATATATTTGTATATAATATCTTGTGTACAGTATCGCTACATTTAGAAAAATTTATACATATTCTGTAGAATTTTATCTCATTAAGTATTATTGTTTTATAAATCAATATTGAAAGACTTAAATTGAGAATGTCATTGTATATTAACATATAATCTGAAAGAGCAAGATGTCAGTTTGTGTTTTCTCTCATATATATATATATATATATATATATATATATATATATATATATATATATATATATATATATATGTCATGAAACTTATTTTTCTTGTAAAGAATATAGTTTAATTTCTTTAAATTTGTTCAATTCTTTCCTAAAACAGAATCTGTTTTACATCCTAACAAAATTGTCAAAAACATTTTGTCCTACTTTTATATTGTCTTAATTTTGTCCCAAATTTCGGATTGTCTTTGGGCCAAATTGACTATAATGTGGCATAAATGGTACAACTTTCCCATCCCTCACCATATTTGATCCCACAGCTTCAGTCAACTATTTCTGATACACAGGGTATTTTGTAAAAAGAAAGAACCCTTCCTTCCCATCATTTCTCTTTTTTGTTACATCCATATGCAACACAGTGCATGAATTTTGTGGTACAAAAGCACGATTATAAGATATATCACATAGACATTTGTGGGTAGAAATGAAAGACTTAAACAGCTAGGTTGAGTAGAAGGGGTAAATGTACATCATATCTAATTTTGGCAAACAATAACTACCAACTGTTTACAGACTTTTTAATCAAATATCTTTTATGGTGTGCATACATAAGAAGTGCATTTTTATGACTATAATAATATCACACGTTTGTACAATATATGTGGCCAGTGACTTTTAAGTCATGACTTAACTCTGGGTCAGTCATTATAAAGTTAGCACCAGGACCAGAAAATGCAAGACATTAGTGATTAAAAATCATAGTTACTGAGATAACACTAATGCAAGTTCATGATTGTGTAAAAGTAGACAGAATTCTTAAAGTTTGAAAGAATATGTGTCCCTTCACATAGTGGTGGATATTGTGATACCCTCAATCTATCAATCCATCTGGCCATTATACATACTTATCTAAACTGCACTGTGACAATTTATGAAAATTTATGTTGTCTTTTGGGTAACCATCTTCAAGAGTGGAACTCGTCCTTGACTGAGTCATTTGAGGAGGTCAAATGTCAGATATACACAAATTTCAAGTTCATTGACATTTGCAGATATACTATGACAACACTGGGTTTATGTAATCATGTCAGGAAAGCATGATATATCTGGTAGATTTTTTGGTAGGAAGTCAGTATCACTGCCTTGTGGGGAGGAGATGAGTAATAGGAGAAATGGTTGAATAGGTAATAATAGGTTTTGTGATTTGTGAGTGAGCCATTGCAGTTGCTCTAGTTTTTGTTGTTGCATTACAGAAGCCGAGAATCTGTGCCTGAAACTCACAGAAAAAATTAGCATGAACACAGAGAAGGAACTGCTGCTTTCCCACACACCACTGTTGATAGTGGCTTTAGAGGTATATCTAAACATGTCTCTCATTTATATTTGCAACATTACAATGGTCCATTTCATACACTGAAGATAATAGATGGCTAAATTGCTTGGGATCATAATGAATTTTCCTCAGAATTTAAGTAATTGACCAGAATAAGTTCCAGTCTGTATTGCATGATATTAAAGTCCTTTTAATTACAATATATGATATCTGTTAACTGGTGAACATTAATTTTCCATGTGAACTACCAGATTGTAGACAGATCTAAAACACAGTTCCACAATTTCAAGACTATATGTATTGCTACAGTGACTTTCATGAATTGTTTATTATAACTTTGTTTTAGTTTGGAAACTGTCTGTAATCATTAAAATAAAAAGATCAAGCTTCGCTAATCATTTTTCACTGTTATTGTGCTTTTAAACATTTTTTGTCAATAGTTCTTCCTCATTTCTTATTAAATAAAACATGTGTATGTACATTCCTATCTAATTGTTATTACAGTCATTAGGGAAGTTGGCAGTAAAGTTTCCAAATCTGGCTTCCAGCATGGTGAGTTCCTTAAGAGACTTTTTGGTTAGTCCTTCACCCATTCTCAGCAAGCTGAACAAGTATGCTACTAGTGAGGGAAATATTGAAATTACTGTAACAGATGAGAGTAGCAGAGAAACAAAACAATTGGACAAACTTATGAGAGCACTGGAAAATCTTCGAGACTGTGCGATCATGAACATCTGTAGGTGAGTGTGAACATCTGTAGGTACAATGGCCCTGTGGAACTTCATTGTTTCAATTAATTAGGTGTGTCTCTAACCAGAGTAGTTGCTTTAACGTTCAAAAATGTGTAATATATATATATATATATATATATATATATATATATATTCATGGTAAATCATGTCCAGTTGTCATTATCTGTAAATCTTGATCATTATGAGAAAATAAATAATGTAACTGAAGAAAGACAAAATTGCTTTATAATTACATCCTTTCAATATGAGCATCATCTTAATAAATCATAAAAACTCTTTATTTCAGACTATATTATATTGTCCATACATCTAAATTAAAATATAGATATAAATTAAAGACATTGTAAACATAAAAAACATATATATCATACATACAAGTATACAGATACACCTACACAATTAACTGTGCCCTGCATTATTAAGAATGAAATTAAGTGGCACATTTAAAGAGTAATTTGTTCTATCTACTAATAATATGAGAATTTAAATGAATGTCATAGTTCCAGAAGAGATTTCAATATACTGTGAACTTCTTACTATTAGATACAGTGGGACCCCACTATAACCCGCCCTGCTATAACCCGAATTCGGATATAACCCGGTCGTGGCATGGCTCCCGAAATTTCGGGTAATTATTATTACAGGTATTTTTCTCAAAGACCAAAAAAAAAAAATTTTTTTTTTTAAGTATGAAAAAATAAAATCAAGAGTTTAATTATCATTCTCATATTTGTCTAAACAGTGAGAAAAAGAACGTGTAGAAAATATATTATCAAAATTTCTTCTAGTTTTGTGCCAAAATAAATGTCAGAAATACGAACCAATTGCTGGGCCTACTGAGAACTTTGATCTTTGTTTATTGTTGAAAAATTACAGCTCATAAGTGTCAATATTATAATTACTGATTCCTGAGTAATGAAGCCATCGTGTCTACTTTGTGTTTGTCTTGAATGCATTCTGAATACAATCGCTGCTCTAATAATCTCCGATATATGTTCTCTTAATTTCATACACAACTAAGCAATAGCCAATGCGGGGGTTGATAAAAGATTCTCACCAGAATGTATAAATCAATCAATTTAAGTACATTGTTTATCATCAAAGTGAACTGCCGAGCTAAACAGTGACATAATTCAGTGGTTAAAATGCCTGCTGTATTAGAGTACATCAAAAGAACATGACGCAATAGCTGGGCGGCAAGTTCAAAGGACTTTGACTAGCAGCTTGGGTGGGAAAATGTGCTGAAATTTACAATGACTGAATTCAGAGACAGAAAGATCCCGAGATGTACATGTAGTTATTATAAGAATATACTTTAGCTTCCATTATTTAATCTACGGACATGTACTATTTCATCATTCATTACGTACACCCGTTACGTAATTTTTTTAATTTTCTTTTCATTGAATTCAGTCACATAATGATCTGTGACAAAATTATTGAATATTTTACATCCGTGTGTGATTATTTTTGATGGAAATATTTGTATTATGGATTCAGTGTATGTTACAAGATTCACTGGTGAGTACACGGTGTTGATACTCTTTTCATGCAATAGATTATACATGTATATATAAATTAGACACGTGTATGTACCAATGCATGGTTCTCTGAATAAAGTAATATATTAAATCCGCAATTTCTGTTACCACAGCAAATGTTTTTCTCATTTAATATATATTGATAAAAAATGGTAATTGTGCCATGCATTTTCGCACCCGTCTTTATGTACCCCCACCCCCACCCCCGCAATTAAATCCAAAAATGTGTTGGTATTGTACATGGTTGCTTATAACACGGTTCGGTTCATATCCCGGTCGGATTCTATGGCTCCCAACTACCGTGTTATAGCGGGGTCCCACTGTATTCTTGTCATCATGTACGTTCTCATTACTGAATATATTATAATTAGCAAACATGTTGGAGGCACTTTTCCCATTTAGAAGACCTAACAGAAAATGAAGACTATTATTATAACCAGTAACTAGTTTTCTTTTTAGCTTGTCTGCAGACAATACATAGCAATTAGATTTGAATATTAATCTAATTTTGATATATCTTGAATAATTTACTTAAACCTGCGATTAATGGACTTTTCAAAACTAACATTCTTAATAATAATAATAATAATAATAATAATAATAATAATAATAATAATAATGAGGACTTTGTATAGCACCTAATCTTTAGAAGTTTTAAGAGCTTTACAACATCAATAATGATATGACTACACTACAGAAAAACAAATAACAAAAACCATGAAATTGGAAAACATAAAAAACATGCTGAAAACATATAAGATACAAAACATTATTAGGTCTAAGTTTGTTCCTGCAGTCAAAATAGGTGAATTTTAAGAGCACTCTTAAAAGGGGACCACTGTATCTTTGTGCCTAATTTCAATGGGCAATTTTTTCCACATCGCCGGGCCTTGATATGCAAAAGAACGTTTTCATAGTGGGAACAATGATTATACGATTGTCCGAAGAGGAGCATAAGTATCTTGCTGGTGTATGCACATGGGTGAGGCCAGATAGGTATGCTGGACTGGAGTCTGTCATTGAAACATAGCACAGAGAAAAATTTTGTATTTGATTCTGTATCGAATGGATAGCCAGTGTAGGATACAGAGCAGTGGTGAGGTGTGCTGTTATTGAGGTACTCTAAATATGATCCAAGCTGCTGTGTTTTGAAGTTTCTTGAGTAAATATTGTGATGAACCAGACAGAATTGAGTTACAGTAGTCCAATCTTGAAAGTACTAATGAACACACAAGTGTTTTAGTGGCATCAACTGAAAGATATTTGCGAATGGAACTGATGCGTCTCAGCTCATAATATGCAGACTTGCATATATTCATGACATGTTGGTGCAATGTGAGAGTACTGTCTAGAGTATCACCTAGGTTTCGTACTGACTGTGAGAATTTAATATTGGTGTTGCTGATATTTATTGTCTGAGGTAAAGGATTGTGAACAAAAAAGTCTTTGTGTTGTGATCAGAATAGCCTCAGTTTTATCATTAAGAAACAATACATTTGGCGGCACACATAACCCCATGTAGCACTGACCCAGTTTTTCATTTAAATCATCTATGTATATTAAATAACAAAGGAGGAAGAATACACCCCTGACTCACTCCATTGGTTACATGGAAAGTGCTGGATATTACACTTCCCCATCGCACACAATACAACTGTTTCCCATACCAGTTAACTTAAGTATGAACTATGTAGACAGGTATTTTAATATCAATCAACTTTTTAAAGAGTGTCCAGTGATTGACCCTATCAAATGCCTTACTAGCATATAAAAAGCATGCAATGTTATACATAATAGCTAACAGTTCCCTTAAAGACATATTGGCATAAATCTGTAGAATGCTGCTTTTTAAAACCAAACTGATTATCGGAGATTGTGACTCAACATCTTTGCAGTATGATGCATTCAAATATTTTTGAAATAATACTTGTAAGAGCTTTAGGTCTGTTGTTATATTTGTCCACCAATTTACCAATTTTGCATTTTAGTAGAGGAAACATTACAGCTTTTGTGAAATCATCTGGTATAGAGTTATGCACAAACATATAATTAAATAAAAGCATCAATAGCACATCAAGTCTAATATCTGAAAATTTAAAATGTTAAAAGAATCTTATCCTGAACATTTACTGCCTTTTTGTCTTGCTATTACACTTTGGATCTCAGATAATTGTATTCACTCAATACGAGCAGAATTCAATGCTGAAAGCACATGCTTCTTATTCGATTCATTTTTAACACTATGGAGTAAGTCTTCAAAATTATTTTTTCACATGGTGCATAGATTATTCTGACCTTGGTTTCCATCATGCAAATTGGTAGTTTATTGGAAGCTTTCATAGTATTTTGTTTAACTTGCTTCTAGAATTCACTTTGGTCGACATTCTCAAATTTAATTTTAGTGCTTGCATATCTGCTCAATGTTTGACTTCCTTCTTATATAATCTTAGAGCATACTTAAATTGTGCTCTTGTTTGGCACATTTTGCTACCGAGATGGCTGTGACAAGGTTTACTGGTGTTACGCCACATATGGTAAGCATTTCATGCAAAGTCGTGTAGTTCTTTGACACAGTCATTACAGCCTGGTATAACCAGGTAACCACATTTGGATTTACTAGTGAAGCTATTATCAGAGTTTTTTGACAAAGTTTTTACCATATTAATATATTATCCATTTATCTGTTTCAGTATGCACCTGATTAGTGCAGACATGGTCGTTACAAATCACAACACAATGTGGGATCTCAATCTTGTTTAATAAGAATGCAGATGTCAGTGTAGAATTCAGTTATTTCAAAGAAGTAAGGTCTGACTAATTGATGTTGTATTCCAAGTTTAAATGTTCATTGGAGCAAAAATGAAATATGGGATGTAAATCAGTCTAAATAGTCATTAAAGTAGGATGATGGAAGGACTTAGTAGGGTGTGCAGTATTCTCATAACACTTATTGTGGAATGAGCAGACTTTGTAGAGACATGGTGATCCAACCATGAATATCAATTTATTCAATGAAGTACGTGTAATAAGAGTCACTCATTTTCACTTCAAAGCATGTGTAATAAGAGTCACTCATTTTCACTTTGAAGCATGTGTAATAACAGTCATTTTCATTTCATAGCATGTGTAATAACAATCATTTTCACTTAAAAATATGTGTAATAACAATCATTTTCACTCCAAAGCATGTGTAATAACAGTCATTTTTGTTTCAAAGCATGTGTAATAACAATCATTTTCACTTCAAAGCATGTGTAATAACAATCATTTTCACTTAAAAACATGTAATAACAATCATTTTCACTTAAAAACATGTGTAATAACAATCATTTTTGCTTAAAAACGTGTAATAACAATCATTGTCACTCCAAAGCATGTGTAATAACAGTCATTTTCATTTCAAAGCATGTGTAATAACAATCATTTTCACTTCAAAGCATGTGTAATAACAATCATTTTCACTTAAAAGCATGTGTAATAACAATCATTTTCACTTAAAAACATGTGTAATAACAGTCATTTTCATTTCAAAGCATGTGTAATAACAACCAGAAAACCATGAGGAAAATGCAGGATAGTATAGGAGCAGAAAACGACAGCAACATTTGCCTACTTTTGACAGTAAAGTTCTGGCTCAATCTTGGGTAGAAAATTGATTGGTAGAAAATTGATAGGTATATACTAAAATTACCCATTGTGGTGAATACTATACTTTGTATTCTCTTTTATTGATCATGATTTTGAATGAATTGTTAACATTGTAATGACTTGTTAGCATTGTAATGACTTGTTAACATTGTAATGACTTGTTAACACTGTAATGAATTGTTAACATTGTAATGAATTGTTAACATTGTAATGACTTGTTAACATTGTAATGACTTGTTAACATTGTAATGACTTGTTAACATTGTAATGAATTGTTAACATTGTAATGACTTGTTAACATTGTAATGACTTGTTAACATTGTAATGATTTGTTAACATTGTAATGACTTGTTAACATTGTAATGACTTGTTAACATTGTAATGAATTGTTAACATTGTAATGAATTGTTAACAATGTAATGACTTGTTAACATTGTAATGACTTGTTGCTTGGAGGTTTAAACATCCTTACCTGTTCATCTGTGTAATGAGTATGTCAGATTAATTTTTAACATTATGTCAAACAGGACTGACTTTCTACTCTTTTTTCATCCCAGGGCAGTCAAGGCTAGGCTGCAAATTGACACTAATTGTATACAGGCTTTCCTAGCTTCAATGTCCAACAGACTCTACAGAGCTGAGATGAGTGACAGGTAAGCCTATATACATTTTGATTATTTTATTTCAAAAGTGTTTAAGTCAAACAGCCAAAGCATTACATCTGATTTTTAAAATTAGTTGTATTTATAACCTCATTCAGTTTTGTGTTAATAAACTAGAAAATGTAAAAACTTGTTAGCATAGTTTACCCCAAAAACTCGTCAAAAAGAGAGGGGGCAAGCACACATGTATAATAAATCTATATATAGATAGAAATGGTTTAATTTTCATTAACCATGAGCAAACTATGGCATGTATTATAAATAAAGCAAATATGTCATGAGTTATAGGTAGCGTTCCCATGGAATAAATTTTATATGACACTAAATGACAATTGAGACATTGTTTGAGGAGTCTTTGCAGTTATACATGTTACTATTGAAGGTTTAGTAACAATCTTTCTTATCTTAGTAAAGATAAAGATTTGGAAATGACTGTGCTAAAAGTGAAAAATTGTATTTTTCTGAAAACTACTTACCTGATTATTATTAAAGCATCTTCCTGTAAATACAGGCATGGTCATTTGATGGGTAACCTTCAAGCAGTGGTAAGGGGAGGTATTGGTTAAGAGTTTCTAGCATTTGTATATGCGATATATGGAGAGAAAAGAATAAATTTTCATTTTTTTTCTGGATTGTGGAGGTAGCAGAGTTTATTATCTAACATTAATGTGATGAAGGTAAGATTTCCTAACATTAATGTGATGAAGGTAAGATATCCTAACATTAATGTGATCAGGGTTTGATTTCATAACATTAATGTGATCAGAGTAAGATTTCCTAACATTAATGTGATCAAAGTAAGATTTCCTAACATTAATGTGATCAGAGTAAGATTTCCTAACATTAATGTGATCAAAGTAAGATTTCCTAGCATTAATGTGATCAAAGTAAGATTTCCTAACATTAATGTGATCAGGGTAAGATTTCCTAACATTAATGTGATCAGGGTAAGATTTCCTAACATTAATGTGATCAGGGTAAGATTTCCTAACATTAATGCGATCAGAGTAAGATTTCCTAACATTAATGTGATCAGGGTAAGATTTCATCTCATCTCATCATCTCCGCCTGTGGCCCCGTTTGGGACATAGGCCGCCAACCAGCTCCCTCCAGGCGTCTCGGTTCTGGGCGAGTCTCTCCAGCTGTCCCCACGTCTTGCCCATCTTCTTTGCGTCTGCATCCAAATTACGGCGCCAGGTGTTTCTGGGTCTTCCTCTCTTCCTCTTTCCTTGAGGATTCCATGTGAGGGCTTGCCTGGTGATGTTGGGAGCAGGTTTGCGGAGGGTGTGGCCAATCCATCGCCAGCGTCTCTGAAGGATGTCATCCTCAATGGGCTGTTGCTTCGTTCTCTGCCACAGTTTGTCATTGCTGATTCTTTCTGGCCAGCGGATCTTGAGGATCTTCCTGAGGCAGGTGTTGATGAAGACCTGGATTTTCTTCATGGTGGTAGCGGTGGTTCTCCAGGTCTCTGCTCCGTACAGCAATATCGGCTTCACAATGGTGTTGAAGACCCTGATCTTGGTGGTGATGTTAAGCTGCCTTGATATCCATATGTTCTTCAGCTGATGGAAAGCTGCCCTTGCTTTGCCGATGCGTGTCTTAACGTCTGCATCCGTTCCTCCCTGCTTGTCCAGGATGCTGCCAAGGTAGGTGAAGCTATCCACCTCTCCAGCGCATCACCTTCCACTGTGATGGGTGTATTGCTGGATGCATTTGTCTTGAAAACCTTGCTCTTTCCTCTGTTGATGTGGAGGCCCAGGCTGGCTGAGTTGTCCGCAACAGTGCTGGTCTTTTCCTGCATCTGTTGTTGGGTATGCGACAGGAGAGCCAGGTCATCAGCGAAATCTAGGTCATCCAGCTGTTTCCACAGCGTCCACTGGATGCCGTTTCTTGTTTGGTCTGTCAATGTCTTCATGACCCAGTCGATGGCCAGCAGGAAGAGGAATGGTGATAGAAGGCATCCTTGTCTCACCCCTGTATTTACTTCAAAGGCATCGGTGAATTGCCGGCCGTGGACGATCCTACAAGTCATTCTTTCATAGGACTTCCTGATGATGTTGGTGATCTTTTCCGGGATTCCATAGTGCCTCAGTATTTTCCAGAGGGTCTGCCTGTCAACGCTGTCGAACGCTTTCTCATAGTCGAGAAAATTCACGTAGAGTGGCGAATTCCACTCCAGAGACTGTTCCAAGATGATGCGCAGTGTCGCTATCTGGTCCGTGCACGACCTTTCCTTTCGGAAGCCAGCTTGTTGGTCACGGAGATGCGGGTCAACTGCCTCTTTCATCCTGTTCAGTAAGATGCGGTTAAACACCTTCCCCGGGATGGACAACAGCGTAATCCCCCTGTAGTTGGAGCAGTCACTGAGGTCACCTTTCTTAGGTAGTTTGACGAGGTAGCCCTCTCTCCAGTCTGCTGGTACTTCTTCGTCTTCCCATATCATGCAGAAGAGCGGGTAGAGGAGCTCCACACTGGTTTCCACGTCCGCCTTCAGCGCCTCTGCCGGAATGCTGTCGGGTTCTGCAGACTTGCCGCTTTTCAATTGCTTGATGGCGCTGCGAATCTCCTCCTTTGTCGGTGCACCGCACTCTATTTGCAGGTCACTTTCCGCTGGCGGTACGTCTGGTGGGTTTGCAGGTGCTGGTCTATTTAGCAGTTCCTGGAAATGCTCAGTCCATCTGGTCTTCTGTCCTTCCTCGTCTGGGATCGCTCTTCCATTCCTGTCCTTGACTGGTCTTTCTGGTTTGGTAAACTTTCCTGAAAGTTTCTTGATGGTGGCATACAGGTCTCTGGTGTTGCCATGGTGAGCTGCTTCTTCTGCTTCTGTTGCCAGCATCTCTACGTAATTCTTCTTATCTTTCTTGAGGCTGCGCTTGACGCTTCTGTTGGCTTCCGCGTACTCGTCGTTTGTTTTTGCTTCTGCCGTTCTTGTCCTACTGTTGTTTACGGCATTCTTCTTCTCTCTTCTTTCTTGAATCTTCCTCAGCGTCTCTGTTGAAATCCATTCTTTGTGCGTGTATGTTTTGGGGCCCAGTACTTCTTGGCATGTTGATGTGAGTGCCTCTTTCACTCTTTTCCATCTGTCTTCTATGGTCTCTTCTTCACGCAGCTCTTCTAGAACCTGGAACTTGTTGGAGAGGGTGATCTTGAATTTCTCCTGTTTGTTGTTATCTCTCAGTGCTGTGGTGTTGTAACGACGGCGTTGATTGGAGCCTCCTGTCCAGTTTCTCTTGAGCTTCAGCTTCATCCAGGCAACGAGTAGATGATGGTCTGAGGCAACGTCTGCTCCTCGCTTAACGCGGACATTAAGATTTACTAACATTAATGTGATCAAAGTAAGATTTCCTAACATTAATGTGATCAGAGTAAGATTTCCTAACATTAATGTGATCAGAGTAAGATTTCCTAACATTAATGCGATCAGAGTAAGATTTCCTAACATTAATGTGAGCAGAGTAAGATTTCCCAACATTAATGTGATCAGAGTAAGATTTCCTAACAATAATGTGATCAGAGTAAGATTTCCTAACATTAATGCGATCAGAGTAAGATTTCCTAATATTAATGCGATCAGAGTAAGATTTCCTAACATTAATGGGATCAGAGTAAGGTTTCCTAACATTAATGTGATCAAAGTAAGATTTCCTAACATTAATGTGATCAGAGTAAGATTTCCTAACATTAATGTGACCAAGATAAGATTTCCTAACATTAATGTGATCAGGGTTAGATTTCCTAAAATTAATGTGATCAAGGTAAGATTTCCTAACATTAATGTGATCAGAGTAAGATTTCCTAACATTAATGTGATCAGAGTAAGATTTATTAACATTAATGTGATCTGGTAATATTTCCTAACATAAATGTGATCATGGTAAGATTTCCAAACATTAATGTGATGAAGGTAAGATTTCCTAACATTAATGTGATCAGGGTAAGATTTCCTAACATTAATGTGATCAGAGTAAGATTTCCTAACATTAATGTGATCAAAGTAAGATTTCCTAACATTAATGTGATCAGAGTAAGATTTCCTAACATTAATGTGATGAAGGTAAGATTTCCTAACATTAATGTGATCAGAGTAAGATTTCCTAACATTAATGTGATCAGAGTAAGATTTCCTAACATTTTTGTGATGAAGGTAAGATTTCCTAACATTAATGTGATCAAGGTAAGATTTCCTAACTTTAATGTGATCAGAGTAAGATTTCCTAACATTAATGTGATGAAGGTAAGATTTCCTAACATTAATGTGATCAGGGTAAGATTTCCTAACATTAATGTGATGAAGGTAAGATTTCCTAACATTAATGTGATCAGAGTAAGATTTCATAACATTAATGTGATCAGAGTAAGATTTCCTAACATTATTGTGATCAGAGTAAGATTTCCTAACATTAATGCGATCAGAGTAAGATTTCCTAACATTAATGTGATCATGGTAAGATTTCCTAACATTAATGTGATCAAGGTAAGATTTCCTAACATTAGTGTGATCACGGTAAGATTTCCTAAGATTAATGTGATGAAGGTAAGATTTCCTAACATTAATGTGATGAAGGTAAGATTTCCTAACATTAATGTGATCAGAGTAAGATTTCCTAACATTAATGTGATGAAGGTAAGATTTCCTAACATTAATGTGATGAAGGTAAGATTTCCTAACATTAATGTGATAAAAGTAAGATTTCCTAACATTAATGCGATCAGAGTAAGATTTCCTAACATTAATGTGATCAGAGTAAGATTTCCTTACATAAATGTGATCAGAGTAAGATTTCCTAACATTAATGTGATCAGAGTAAGATTTCCTAACATTAATGTGATCAGCGTAAGATTTCCTAACATTAATGTGATCACAGTAAGATTTCCTAACATTAATGTGATCACAGTAAGATTTCCTAACATTAATGTGATCAAGGTAAGATTTCCTAACATTAATGTGATCAAGGTAAGATTTCCTAATATTAATGTGATCAAGGTAAGATTTCCTAACATTAATGTGATCAGAGTAAGATTTCCTAACATTAATGTGATCAAGGTACAATTTCCTAACATTAATGTGATCAAAGTAAGATTTCCTAACATTAATGTGATCAAGGTAAGATTTCCTAACATTAATGTGATCAAAGTAAGATTTCCTAACATTAATGTGATCAGAGTAAGATTTCCTAACATTAATGTGATCAAGGTAAGAAATGTGATCAAAGTAAGATTTCCTAACATTAATGTGATCAGAGTAAGATTTCCTAACATTAATGTGATCAGAGTAAGATTTCCTAACATTAATGTGATCACAGTAAGATTTCCTAACATTAATGTGATCAAGGTAAGATTTCCTAACATTAATGTGATCAAGGTAAGATTTCCTAAAATTAATGTGATCAAGGTAAGATTTCCTAAAATTAATGTGATCAAGGTAAGATTTCCTAACATTAATTTGACCAAGGTAAGATTTCCTAACATTAATGTGATCAGAGTAAGATTTCATAACATTAATGTGAGCAGAGTAAGATTTCATAACATTAATGTGATTGTGGCGTTGCCCGACTCAAAATTAAATTAGAACCATGTGTTATCAAGTAAGTCGGACAAGCCACTGTTTATTGTTACACATGACCGCAGGCTAACACCATCCCTTACGTAAGTTGCCATAGTTAAGAGAGTCAAGAGAGGAAGCTGACCAAAAAGCCCGTCAGAAGTTTAATTAGCACCCTTGGACTGGAAGGATGTTTTGGACATCAAAGAAGCTGCCAGAAGGAGTGGGCGTGCCTTATCTTCTGAATACGCTGACTGACCGCCAGATTGAATACGTCGAGTGGATAGGGCCCCAGCGCTACCCAATCAGAATCGAGGAAGGGGTGGGACCCTGATTTATTTTAAAATATAATATCTTTATCCGGCCGGCTAGCTTTAGTTTCCGATTATGCGTTAAGGAGGATTGCCTGTAAAGAATTGGAACTCCGTAGCCATACGTTAATTGGCGGAAAACGCTTAGAATAGAACTCTAAGTATAGCTTCTAAAAAGGTCAGTGAGCTATTTGTTTGATCTTTGCTTTCTGCTACTGCATTTAATTGTAGATCGTTATATATACGTATTATTACTAAAATCGTAGTAGGAATAATTATTTGTGATGTTGATATGTTTGTATATTTGAAGAATGAGTTCCTATTTGTAAAGAATATTATTGCTTGCTAGCCGTCGTAAGAATTAATATTATTATAATTTGCTATGTGGTTATTTTATAGTACAATAGCACATTATCCATGTAATTATAGAAATTGTATGTTATCTTTGAAATGATTTCACTGTGAGAAATTAATAATATGAATATTTGAATATTTGTGTACGCTTGTGGGAGTGTAGTGTACAGACATACATCTGGTTGTCGTAGTATTATACGTACAACGAGATTATATATATATATTAGATATACTTATGTGATATGATGTATGGATATATGATATCGTGCTATTACCCCATTGGTTCTCTGTAAGAGTGTGTGGGAATTTCGATGTGTATGTATGCGTGTCCTAAAACGTAATAGCCTTATCTGATGGTTAATGGATGATTTAGTGTGAGGTGAGATTTGATAAACCATATGTTAACGCGTTGTGATTTTCACAGGAAGCTTCGGGGGACAGACTAGTGAGTGGTCCCAGTGTCTCCGTTATAGACGGAAGGAAGAGAAGGAAAGAGGGAAATCTAAAGAGGAAGTTTCGGGGGACAGACCAGGAAAAGTGTCCCCAATTGTTGTGATAACGAAAGGAAGGAAAGTGAAGGGAGGAGAGAAATCGGGAGAGGTGAAATTCAGGAAGAGCGGAAGGATAGGATAATAGATGAGTACAACCAAAGGCCAGGTGGAAAATCGAACTCACACTGAAAATCATAAGATGAAATAGGCTATCACTTAGAGGACAAGTGATTATGTGACATTTAACTTTTTAGGTTTCATTAAATTGTTATTGTTGAATTTCATCTTCGTGTTATATATATATATAACTGGGGGCTCAGAGCCGTATACCTATTTGGTCTTTAATCTAAATTTAAATTCACGAGCCAGGTTTAACTTCTATAATATTTTAATTAATATTTTGGAAGTACACCACCCCAACCTTTGCAGAACGCTACAGTGATCAAGGTAAGATTTCCTAACATTATTTTGATCACAGTAAGATTTCCTAACATTAATGTTATCAAAGTAAGATTTCATAACATTAATGTGATCAAGGTATTATTTCCTAACATTAATGTGATCAGAGTAAAATTTTCTAACATTAATGTGATCAGAGTAAGATTTCCTAACATTAATGTGACCAAGATAAGATTTCCTAACATTAATGTGATCAGAGTAAGATTTCCTAACATTAATGTGATCACAGTAAGATTTCCTAACATTAATGTGATCAAGGTAAGATTTCCTAACATTAATGTGATGAAGGTAAAATTTCCTAACATTAATGTGATCAAGGTAAGATTTCCTAACATTAATGTGATCAGAGTAAGATTTCCTAACATTAATGTGATCAAGGTAAGATTTCCTAACATTAATGTGATCAAAGTAAGATTTCCTAGCATTAATGTGATCAAGGTAAGATTTCCTAACATTATTGTGATGAAGGTAAGATTTCCTAACATGAATGTGATCAAAGTAAGATTTCCTAAGATTAATATGATCAGAGTAAGATTTCCTAACATTAATGTGATCAGAGTAAGATTTCCTAACATTAATGTGACCAAGATAAGATTTCCTAACATTAATGTGATCAGGGTTAGATTTCCTAACATTAATGTGATCACAGTAAGATTTTCTAACATTAATGTGATCAAAGTAAGATTTCCTAAAATTAATGTGATCAAGGTAAGATTTCCTAACATTAATGTGATCAGAGTAAGATTTCCTAACATTAATGTGATCAGAGTAAGATTTCCTAACATTAATGTGATCAGAGTAAGATTTCCTAACCTTAATGTGATCAAGGTAAGATTTCCTAACATTAATGTGATCAAGGTAAGATTTCCTAACATTAATGTGTTAAAGGTAAGATATCCTAACATTAATGTGATAAAGGTAAGATATCCTAACATTAATGTAATAAAGGTAAGATTTCCTAACATTAATGTGATCAGAGTAAGATTTCCTAACATTAATGTGATCATGGTAAGATTTCCTAACATTAATGTGATGAAGGTAAGATTTCCTAACATTAATGTGATCATGGTAAGATTTCCTAAAATAATGTGATCAAGGTAAGATTTCCTAAAATTAATGTGATCAACGTAAGATTTCCTAACATTAATGTGACCAAGGTAAGATTTCCTAACATTAATGTCATCAGAGTAAGATTTCATAACATTAATGTGAGCAGAGTAAGATTTCCTAACATTAATATGATCACAGTAAGATTTCCTAACATTATTGTGATCAAAGTAAGATTTCCTAACATTAATGTGATCAAGGTATTATTTCCTAACATTAATGTTATCAGAGTAAAATTTCCTAAAATTAATGTGATCAGAGTAAGATTTCCTAACATTAATGTGACCAAGATAAGATTTCCTAACATTAATGTGATCAGAGTAAGATTTCCTAACATTAATGTGATCACAGTAAGATTTCCTAACATTAATGTGATCAAGGTAAGATTTCCTAACATTAATGTGATGAAGTTAAGATTTCCTAACATTAATGTTATCAGAGTAAGATTTCCTAACATTAATGTGATCAAGGTAAGATTTCCTAGCATTAATGTGATCAAGGTAAGATTTCCTAACATTATTGTGATGAAGGTAAGATTTCCTAACATGAATGTGATCAGAGTAAGATTTTCTAACATTAATGTGATCAAGGTAAGATTTCCTAACATTAATATGATCATAGTAAGATTTCCTAACATTAATGTGATCAAAGTAAGATTTCCTAACATTAATGTGATCAAAGTAAGATTTCCTAACATTAATGTGATCAGAGTAAGATTTCCTAACATTAATGTGATCAGAGTAAGATTTTCTAACATTAATGTGATCAAAGTAAGATTTCCTAACATTAATGTGATCACGGTAAGATTTCCTAACATTAATGTGATCAAGGTAAGATTTCCTAACATTAATGTGATCATGGTAAGATTTCCTAAATTAATGTGATCAAGGTAAGATTTCCTAAAATTAATGTGATCAAGGTAAGATTTCCTAACATTAATGTGACCAAGGTAAGATTTCCTAACATTAATGTGATCAGAGTAAGATTTCATAACATTAATGTGAGCAGAGTAAGATTTCCTAACATTAATGTGATCAAGGTAAGATTTGCTAACATTAATGTGACCAAGATAAGATTTCCTAACATTAATGTGATCAGGGTAAGATTTCCTAACATTAATGTGATCACAGTAAGATTTTCTAACATTAATTTGATTAAAGTAAGATTTCATAACATTAATGTGACCAAGGTAAAATTTCCTAACATTAATGTGATCAGAGTAAGATTTCCTAACATTAATGTGATCAGAGTAAGATTTCCTAACATTAATGTGATCAAGGTAAGATTTCCTATCATTAATGTGATCAGAGGAGTAAGATTTCCTAACATTAATGTGATCAGAGTAAGATTTCCTAACATTAATGTGATCAGAGTAAGATTTCCTATCATTAATGTGATCAAGGTAAGATTTCCTAACATTAATGTGATAAAGGTAAGATATCCTAACATTAATGTGATAAAGGTAAGATTTCCTAACATTAATGTGATAAAGGTAAGATTTCCTAACATTAATGTGATAAAGGTAAGATTTCCTAACATTAATGTGATAAAGGTAAGATTTACTAACATTAATGTGATCAGAGTAAGATTTCCTAACATTAATGTGATCAAAGTAAGTAATTTTGGAGAAAAATAATTTACTAAATCATTTTCTTTTAACTTTATCAGATAATTTTTGCTCTGCATGAACAAGTGTCTGGTTACAAGTCAGACTTTAATGTAAGAACAAGAAACATCATGTTGTATTAAAAATATTTTTTTCTTTGCTTGTTTTCTGTTTTTATTGCACCTTTAGCACATTTTTGGCTATAACATGTTGTGGAAAATAGAAACCAAGTGCCTTTTCCATGAACAAACCAAGGACAGCTTAACCTCCATAGGTATCAATACCCGATCCATGAATTACAAACCTGATGCTGTGCTAACCTAGCTACCACAACTACCCATTTTGGAATGAATTCTTATGAAATTATTAGCAATGTTTGAGGGTTATTTTCATTAATTCAGTAGTAAATTTGGATGTGCATATTCATTAGTTTACCATATTAACCCATAAAATTTTTTGTTATCAGTTCAATTCATCTGTAAGACTTGTTACATTATGTTCTTGAATGATATAAAAGGTTTGTCTGATTATAATATTATGTATAAGATATATTAGTTTACAATATTGACCCATGTAGACTGTTCATTAATTTACCATTTAGACCCATGTAGAAGGTTCTTTAGTTTACCATGTAGACCCATGTAGAAGGTTATGCAGTTTACCATATAGACCCATGTAGAAGGTTATTTAGTTTACCATATAGACCCATGTAGAAGGTTCGTTAGTTTACCATATAGACCCATGTAGAAGGTTCTTTAGTTTACCATATAGACCCATGTAGAAGGTTATTTAGTTTACCATATAGACCCATGTAGAAGGTTATTTAGTTTACCATATAGACCCATGTAGAAGGTTCGTTAGTTTACCATATAGACCCATGTAGAAAGTTCTTTAGTTTACCATATAGACCCATGTAGACTAGTCTTTAGTTTACCATATAGACCCATGTAGTAGGTTCTTTAGTTTACCATATAGACCCATGTAGAAGGTTATGTAGTTTACCATATAGACCCATGTAGACTGTTCTTTAGTTTACCATATAGACCCATATAGAAGGTTTTTTAGTTTACCATATAGACCCATGTAGAAGGTTCTTTAGTTTACCATATAGACCCATGTAGACTGTTCTTTAGTTTACCATATAGACCCATGTAGAAGGTTCTTTAGTTTACCATATAGGCCCATGTAGAAGGTTATTTAGTTGACCATATAGACCCATGTAGAAGGTTCTTTAGTTTACCATATCGCCCTGGTAGAAGTTTCTTTAGTTTATCATATATACCCCTGTAGATGGTTTTTTGGGTTATCATTTCAACAATCCATGTATAAGATTTGATAGTTTACCATATCAGCTCTTGTATGAAGCTTATTAGTTTACCACTCAACCAAAGCATAAGGCTCGCTGGTATACATTATCTAAAAGGTGCATCTAACAGCAAACCATGTTAGACCAAGATCGGCTGTTTTACAAAGTGCCAGCAATTCAGGATCTATGCTATTTAATAGAAAGCATGAATGAAATGGCTATTATAGACTTCTATCTACCAGTGCATTACGTAATGTCAGTTTTTGATCTACACCTTTGCAGTTAGATATTTTGTTTTTAGAGGAACAAATACTTTCATTGTGTTTGAGGACAAAAGTTGTTGTTTAAATATCAAACCCTGCTATCATAAAACTTTACCAGACTCCAATCCTTACATGAAAATATTATGACCAGTCAGGTACTGCATTTGCAAAAATTCATCTATTTCCAATTCCATCACGAAATTTATAAGAAGGCTGCATTGTACAAATGGGTGAATTTTCCATGCCAGGAATAACAATTGTTACTTCAAAAAGTCTGAGGACAATTTTACAATGAAGAGGCCAGACTTCAGATTAATGCAGTAATGAACCTATCAGTTTTGAAGATTGCATCAAAACAAATGATATAAGAGTAGATTTTTAGCACATGGTGATATTTTTAAAACCAATCTTGATGAAATTCAAGACCAGATCAGCATTCCATCAACTTCTTTTGCTTTATTGATTTATTTTTTGGGATGACTCAGCTTTCTTATGATCAGATGCTTATATTTTTTAAATCAGTTACTATATAGTTCAAGTAAATTATTATATCAATTTCTTGATGAATCAGCATTTCTTTTACCCAAGATGCATACAAATGGGTACATCTTTCACACACTGAGTTTGTCATTTGTAATGTACTAATAAAAACAAATCTTTTTCAGGTAAATTGCAGTCCTACACTGTGTTAAGCCTTGGTATCTATCATATATACTCACTAATAAGTCTTGGCCAACTGCAAACTACATGGACCCAGATCTGTCAATGCATAATACACTAGCAGATCTGGGTCTGTGCAGTTTGCTAGGAGTAATAAGTAGAACAAACACACAGACCCTGATTTGCAGGTGCATTATGCCACAACATATCAGGATTGTTTACTGCAGTTGTTTGACTTATAAGCAGTATATATGTGATGGCACACAGAGAATTTAGACAATTATGTAGTAGTTGTTCGTACAGAATTGAGAGTTTGCTGAGTTTGTAAAAAAATTTATTCCATGTATTTGATGGCTTCAACATGATTTTAAAATTTGCTGTTTAAAAATGTATTAAAAATCTTTTACTTTATATTATTTTACTTCATCAGTTTTGAAACTGCTTATTTATGATATAATCTCCTAGTTACATCCATAAGCAAAATTTGTTCTAAGAATTAGTTCCAAAAGGGTATATGTATCACAGGCATAAATTGTTTGTAAAATTGGTATTTTACCATTATAGTCTTATTGTTTTTTAAAACTCTGTTTGGAAATCTGATGGCTGAGGATATTTGTGGATCAATAATTTGTGTATTATCATGATTCAAAGCATGTGTTATAACTGCATGGCTTTGTTGTCAGTATTTTACAAGCTTTCATTTATGATTTCTGCAGAAATCTTTACTGTATTATTTTATTCTGTTATGTGAACCTTATATTTTCAATCATAAATCTAAATTATTTTTGTGTGATTCGCCCAAACATAAACTGTCCAGATAGCATTTGTCTACCCTAAGTCTGTTGGGCTGCATTTGGTAAAGATAGTGTTCGGCGTTGCTTGGATAGCATTTCTACTGTATGAGCTGTTATTCTGTGGCATTAGAGAACAAAAGCTAGCTATCAGAGAATTTAGACAATTACTGGTATGTAGTAGTTCCATGTATTTGATGGCTTCAATATGATTTTAAAATTTGCTGTTTAAAAATGTATTAAAAATCTTTTGCTTTATATTATTTTACTTCATCAGTTTTCAAACAAAAGCTAGCTATCAAGAGAGGTTCATGTATCTAACCACAGGTAATACATTCAAACATTCATATTTACTTGCTGAAGAGCTTGTTAGAGAGGGCTACAGTGTGTGGCTAAATTTACTTTTATATCTTTGTTGAGCCTTTAGCATTGTACTTGTATTAAAAGCTTTTCACCATATTATCTTCATATTTATTTTCTAAAGCCAGTTTCTGTTTGTTAAATGATCACGGTCATGGATTAAAAATGGACAAATTTCAGTGTATGCCAATTCTAGCTGTGTATTTGTTCTCCATTATGAAAATTCCTATTTAAGGACATGCTGTTCAGTAGGGCTTAGCTGTCTTCTCCACTAACACTGAACATAGTGCTATGCTTACTGAATGCAGCCATGGTTACCTTTCTAGTTTATGACTTACAAACAAAGCCTTCCGAAACAGGGAATCCAATAGTACAGTTTAGCCATATATCAACATAAATATAATATTTTTGATGGAGTCCCATAATGATAAAACTAGAGGGAACACTATCATTTCAATCAGATTTATGTTTTTGGATGCTGTCATTCTAAATCTTATAATTGATTTGTTTGACCAGGACAAAATCAGCTGTGTCCCGATGGAATCAATTACGTATTCTTGTCAAATTTTTGCATCCGGAAGGCTCCAAGATGAAAACGGAAGAAATTGAAAGGCAAACCCCATAGCCTCGTTGTCTAGTTCTGAATGCTGCTTTATTAACATTCTCTTGCTCACAATAATATATATCAGCCTTCCAGGGCTTTTGCAGCATCAATGCATAATGGTAGACTAAATCAGGCTTTTAGTTCAAGCTGCATTTCCTTGAAAAGCAATGTTAAATAAAAAGCAAAGTAAATTGACATATTCTTTGTAACTCCTGGCTACTCTTTATGAAAATCTCATTCTTTTAATCCACCCACATTGTTCATTATAATCCAGTTTAATTTGACCTTCCCAATCCACCCACAGTGTTCATTATAATCCAATTTAATTTACCCAATCCACCCACATTTTACTTATCCAATCACAATAGTTGGTCATATTGTCCATAAAACACACTTTGTCATCATTTTTATATTGATTTGTTTCATATTTCAACCTTTGTGTTTGACATCTTTTTAATAACTAAATTTATAAGTAGTCATTTGTGTTATTTGTCAGAAAACATGCTATATATGAGGAAATGCAGCTTTCGTTGTTTTTTTGTTTTTTTTATTAACTATTACAGTTTTATATATGAATTTGTGTAGTACTTGTACTCATAACCTTATAACCAATAAAACTTCAGCCTGTTTTAGTTTGTATCATAGAAATATAGGTTGCTGCATTTGTATAGAAATATATGAATTTTTTTCTGATTAATACTGCACTATGGGAGTGTGCAAAATTAGTCTGAAAAATGAGTTCATATTCTCCCATACAAATGCAGTGACCTCTTTATTACATATTCATGTCATTTCACTTCCTAAGGCTTAATAATAAAGGAAAACAAAACCAGAAAAAAGTTATTGAATTTATGCTGTATTTCAAAATAAACACACACTTGTAGATAAATAGTGACAACATTAATGTGCACATGGTGCCACCCAGTGACCTTTGAACCTCATCACATAATTATCATTCGTATTTTAAAATAAGTATAATTTAGGTCTCCTTAACATTGAAACTTAAAGTAATATTTGGATTAAATTCACATTAAAAATTTTTTTCCAGTTCTGAAATGGATGGATTTTGTTTATATGTTGATCTAACTCAGTTCTGCTTTTCTGCTTATGATGGACTGGATTTATTGGGTCAATTCACTGCAGTAAAACAGAATGAATTTCAGTTGGAAATGTAGTCTAAATTAATGTACAATTTCAGTGTGTATAAAGTTTTCCAAGATATGGGTTGTGTTATTTGGATTTGAAGAACAAACTAAGAAAGGACATTTTTAAGGAGCTTTTTCTCCCATTGTTAGCACTATCAATGTTCTGCAAAATAGTGCTGTTTCCTGTTTGATATTCTTGATGGACCCTCCCCCCCCCCCAAGTAAATCAAGTATTTTAAACATCTAAGTGAAATTTAAGTTTCTCCAGACATTTTTAACAATTTATTTTTTAGAATTTGTATAACTAATTTAGTAGCATGTTAATTTCTTGTAATATATGACAGATTGAATAGATCAAATTAAATTCCAAGTAACTCATTGCAAAATGAATGACAGTGACTTAATTACTCTATTAATTCAGGACATAAATGTATTATTTGGCAAGGCTACCAAGGCCAGCCAGGTCTCTTTAAGTTGGTAATTATTACATAAACATTTATAGACTAAACACATTATTACTCACAATTCTCTAATGGAGGCCAACATAATCAGAATAATCCATCAAGGTTAGGAGTTGAAAGGTCAAGGTCAAGAATTAACATAAATTCTAATTTGTATTTATTTTAAAAAAAAGAGTTAAGTTGCTATTGTTATATTGTCTTTTCCCATCAGAATAGATGCTTTATCTCTTGCATTTATTAGATCTTTTTGCTTACTAATGGCTTGGTGAACTTCCATCAGCTTGCTGACTGGTTTTTGAATGTTTCTTTTTGTGCCCATGTTTAATTTTCATCTCAATTTTACAGGTCAAATATGGATATAATTCTTAATTTTAAAAAAACTGTTTGAACTTTCTGTAGAATAAATTATATGTGTAAATTAATTTTCTGATACTCAGGTATGGTTAATGCTCTTACTGAACTTTTACAATTTAGAGCTCCCTTGTCTTAAACTGTGTGCTATAATATGTGATATATATCACTGGTCAACAGTGAAATCATTACTGACTTGAAAAGGCCCTAATCTGTAGTATTTTGGTGTGCCGAACACGAATATAATCGTGAAATTTTTTTATTGGCTCTCGTTTTGAAGATATTCATATACCTCATTTTCTATGTTTCACTGTGTAAATTTCTCCAGTAGGACTGCAGCAACATCCGGAATAATGATGTAACATTGCATAATACCATCATGCTCACATCATCCACAGTTGATTGCATCATTTTCTGATGCAATGCAATACTAATGCCATGCGGCTGCTGAAGTAAGTTGACGTCAGCTGTGTACTATACATGTGTAGGCCTATTATACTAATGCCAGGCGGCTGCTGAAGCTGACGTAAGTAGTGTACTATATAAAGCCCAATCAGATAGGTTCAGCATTTAAAATATTTTAGACGTTGTGCGAGACAGTTCAAGCTACTGTTACATAAAACTTATTATTTTATCCATTTACGTACAATAAAGAACAGTAATGCCTCGAAAGTGTGTTAATACCGCGGACAATTTTTGCTATATTTGTGGGGAAGTGACATTTGCCAACCAGAAGAAAAGTATCAATTCTCAAGTGAAGAAGGCATATCATCTTTACTTCGGATGCAAGGTTGGTGACCAAGACAAGCCTTGGGCTCCGCATATATGCTGTGCTACATGTACAACACAGCTTTCACAGTGGTTGAATTGCAAAAGGTCATCAATGCCGTTTGCAGTCCCAATGGTGTGGAGAGAGCCAAGCAACCACCTAAATGACTGTTACTTCTGCTTGGTTCCTCCTCTTTCCGGCGGAATAACGAAGCGAAAGATGTCGAGAATAGTCTACTCAAACATTCCGTCTGCATTGAGACCAGTTCCACATGGTGAGGGACTTCCTATTCCAGAACCTCCAGCAGAATATTCTCTTTATTCATCTGACGAAGACAAAGGTGAGTCGACCTGTTCTTCTCCTGGTCCATCAGCATGCAGTGATCCAGATTTTCACTGTGGTGCATCATCAACCCCACACAGAATAACACAGGAAGAACTAAATGACCTGATTCGTGATTTGGACTTATCAAAGAACAAGGCAGAATTGCTAGGATCAAGATTCCAACAATGGAATCTTCTAGAAGAAGATGTCACAATTACTGCATATCGAAAGCGCCACCAGCAATTGGAGCCTTTCTTCAGAAAGGAAAGTAATCTGATATTCTGTTCCGATATTGAGGGCCTCATGAATGCTTTAAAAATCACTCATGACCCACAAGAATGGAGACTATTTGTGGACTCTTTGAAACTGAGTCTCAAGGCTGTGCTTTTGCACAATGGAAACATTCTTCCATCTATTCC
The DNA here is from genome assembly GCA_029339505.1 of Unio delphinus. Lineage (NCBI taxonomy): Eukaryota > Metazoa > Mollusca > Bivalvia > Unionida > Unionidae > Unio > Unio delphinus. The sequence continues at coordinate 6,950,892 of JAQISU010000015.1, forward strand.
AGTAGCGTATGCTGTCCACATGAAAGAGACATACGATAACTTAAGGCAGCTACTGAATTCCATTGAGTATAACAAGTACAGCTGGCACCTCTGTGGTGATTTGAAGGTAGTTGCCCTTTTAATGGGACTGCAGCAAGGATATACAAAATACATGTGTTTCTTATGCGAGTGGGATAGCCGAGCAAGGGAAATGCACTACATGAGGAAGGAATGGACTCACAGGCAGAATGTAGCCATTGGAGAGAAGAATAGCCAACACCCAGCTCTGGTTGAGGCTCAGAAAATCTTGCTACCACCCCTTCACATCAAACTAGGTTTGATGAAGAACTTCGTGAAAGCCATTGACCGGACTTTGCCAGCATTCCGATACCTGCATGAAAAATTCCCTCGACTCAGCGAAGCAAAGATTAAAGAAGGAGTTTTTGTGGTCCTCAGATTCGAGAGCTTTTCAAAGATGACCGGTTCAACAACTTGCTGGAAGGTGACGCGAAACAAGCATGGAATGCTTTTCGCCTAGTTTCTACAAACTTCCTCGGAAATGTTAGGGCAGAAAACTATAAGGAACTAGTAGAAGACATGTTGATGAAGTATAAAAAACTTGGCTGCAATATGTCTCTAAAGATTCACTTCCTTCATTCCCATTTGGATTTCTTTCCTAGCAACTGTGGTATTGTTAATGATGAACACGGCGAACGTTTTCATCAAGATATCGCAACAATGGAACAAAGATACCAAGGAAAATGGTCCACTACAATGCTGGCTGACTACTGCTGGACACTCCTCAGAGATGCTCCCGAACAGCTGTACAAGAGACAGGCGAAGAAACCTAAGATGTAGTCAATGACTTGATTTTTTATAGGTAGGCTATTACAGTTGACCTTTTACTATTGGAATGCATTTCGTTATGTAAACATTAATTTCTTGCAGATTACAAAAAAACTAGAGCCAATTTTGACTGTCATATTCGTGTTCATCACATAAAAATTGATAAGAATTGACTAATTTTATTTCAGTAACATGACTTTTGTAAAAATTTGTTGTCCAGTGTATTATTGCAGAACAAATCATCCATCCATTGATGTAGAAGTACATTGATGAGAATGGTCATATCAGATAAAAAGAATTTCTTTGAAGCACCTTTCTCCTGGTTTCTTAAGAAATCTTGATACAGTGAATATGGATTTTAAGGAAAAAAAATTTGTCCAGCCAGCCATTAATAACTTTGTACATTCCAATTTCTTTAGAGCATATTAAAATGATCAGTTATCACAAAGCTTTCTAACTGTTCAGAAGTGATTTAGAAACAGATTTAAGCATAAAATGACTTCATACTTTGAGATGAAATCAGGATAAATTAAGAGAGACAGAAATTGAAAAATAAATCATTCCCCTTTCATAAAAATGCATAATTATAATTTGAAAGCACTCTTTTCATTTTGATTTTTCTTTACCGATTAACAAAAGAAAAACGAATGTAAAATATGGCCAAAAAAAATCAGTTAAAATTTTCATTTTTATTTTTCTTCACTGATTAACAAAAGAGAAATGAAAGTAAAATGTCAGTTTTACTGCTTGAAACATTTGCTTATAACCCAACTGTAAACTGAACAGACCCAGATCTTCTATCCCATAATGCACCAGCAGACCTGGGTCTATACAGTTGTTAGGAGTAATCAATAGAACAAACAACAATCAATAGAACAAACAACATAGACCCAGATTTTCCTGTGCGTTATATGATGGGAGATTAGTGTCTATTGTTGCAGCTGGACTGAACTTAATGTAAGTATATAAGGTAAGATGTGACATTTAAAGAGGGTTACCTAAGTATATTTCAAGAAATAATATTTATTCTTTAATTGTTTGATGTCCTTATTTTATCTGAGGTAACACTCTTAAAATGGTAAAAGCAGTTTTACATAAGTTATGGAACAGAATTTTGTAAGAATAACAGATATTGGGTTTTTGGGTCTAAGATTCAAAATTGAATTTGAACAGAAATATCCATATTTGACCTTTAATACATATGTTATAATGATATTTATTATTTTCTAGTGAAAATAATTAGTTTGATGTGCACGTTTGCAGAAACTTATATATATATATATATATATATATATATATATATATATATATATATGTACACCATGGTGGTTGATTTTATTTGGATAGTATTAATGCCCAGTTACAAATATTGTGCAAGTTTTTATACATATATGGCATGAATGAATATGAAAATATACTAGTTTAATTTCTGACTTATCCATATTTTTTCTTATGCATGGCTACATCTGTAAATTATCTTGAGAGATAGACTATTCCATCACATATTTACCCTATTAATGTCCTCTAAAAATAAATTGGTTTGCCCCGATAGGTATAGGACAAGATAATATATCCAAACAGTTGTACCTTATGCAGTATCCCAAGACACTGGGTAAGTTGTATTAAACTCTTTATGCACAATGATGCCTTTTTTTGAACATGTCTAGTTATCAGGTGACCTCACTCACAATTAAGATCATTTGTGTGCCTGATGCATACAGTATTACAGAGAGGGGATACTTTGCAAAGAGTAAAAAAGTTTATCATATGATTCATCATTATACCATTTAACATAATAACATTTGAATATAACAATATTTTAGGTTCCCGTAGTAAAGTTGTCAAACTTTTAGGAAACTTCTGATGGGTACCCATTGATTCTAATGATGGGTTACCCAGGTAACCAAACAAAGGGAAATTGTACAAACCTGGATTAAGTTAATATTTTTTAAAAGTCACAATATCTGATATATATCACTACCAATTGTCATCTGTTACAAAGTCCAAGAATTCCTTCTTGTTGTCTAATAAACTTCTGAAATCATCCATCATTGTTAGTAAATTGTCATGGTCTAGTCATCATAAATGTTGTCTGACAACATTTCCATGGCCTCACTATCATATGATGCTTATTTAGAGACTTTAGCTTGAACTTTGTAAGTAACACTTTAATCATATAATTTGTGAATTTTATTAAAGTTGCAACTGAACACCCGTCATTTGTGTGGCAAGATCAAATAACTACCCTCTGTTATTGCAGCATATATAATGGGTTGTTATGTGGGGAAACAAGCTATGGGATTTACTGTAAGTTAGACATCTGCTTGGCACTGACAAAATACACATATTTGAGAAAGTGAGTTCTGCCTTAACAAACACTAGCAGAAAACTTGTATATGGCTTTATCCCTGAGATATCAGTTTATCTGGAGTTAATGTGTTAGGTTGTAAACATGACATTTATTATAAATCAACCCTTATTTGGAATAGTCTCTAATGGACACTGACAGGGCTCACACTCAGTAACTTTTGTTAATTTTTTTAAGTATATCGAGAAATGCATGAAAGTGGTTCGATCTTTTAACAGCATGTAATGAACTAACTGCAAAATTACCCAACCTGCATGCAACAGTTATGTTTTATAAATGCATGTTATATACTTATTTTATTGGAATTTTTATTGGCATGCTCAACAATTAAAAGTTTTGTAAAGTGGCTGAACTTTTCTTGACCTTTTCCTACCTGTGCAAATTTTGTTCTGATCCTCAGGTAATCACATAATCTAGAATCCGATACTAGTAGAGCATTTTCAACTTATTGTTTTGCATACCACTTTTCAGGGAGTCAACCTTCATTTCCACTAATACCATTCTGACATTAGGCCATATTGCTGTGGCCCTGAAGGACACACCCAAGACAGTGGAGTCTGTTCTACAGATTTTCCAGCAGAGATTCTGTAGCCCTCCCTCTCCGCTGGATGTACTAATTGTGGATCAACTAGGGTGCATGATCATGGCAGGATGTGTAAGACTATATATTTTTACTTTGGTCATGCTTCTTTGGTTACTATAAAAATGTAAAAGCACTGAGTAAATCTGGCAAGTAATAAAATTAACGAAAAGATTTTTTTGTAGTGTTTGACTGGATAAAGTCATGATGTAATTAACAAGAGCTTGGATTTTGACAAGTGTGTGTGTTATTGTGCTAAAAATGCCAACTTCATTGTTTTTCACTTAAAAACAAATGTTAAATAGGAAAGGTAGGGATGTTTTTCCATGTGTCCATAAGCAACTGCTATTCTTGAACAGAAGAATTAGCAAGCTCTGACCTTTCCTACACATGCATGCCTACCCTCTTTGTGACCTTTTGTCAAGGTCAAGGTCATTTGAAAATATTGTTTAAGTTTGGGGTTAATTTGTTCTATGTAATCATTAGTATCATGCCTTGGGAAGGATAGTTATTATGCTTAAAGTTTTGAAACTCAGTCCTTGTATCCATATATCTTACTATTTGCTGTATCCAAACGCCTGAAGTTTTCTTTGTTAGAAACAAATTCACAAGAGAAATATTGAAATTTTAAATTGTGCAAGTTGTCTATGTTGCAGACAAAAATCATCCAACAGGAAGTTATGTTAATGTTTAACCAGATCACCACACTCAGCATCTCCCCTTATGGAAGACAGGAAGAAGATGAAAAGGTCAAAGGTTACAGGTAAGGCTGTTTGTCATGTTCATAATCAGGTCAGGTTTCATTAATGATTTTATCTTCATGAGTGTGTGTATATATAGAAGTTTAGAACAGTATCACAATGATCAGATAAAAAATTAAACAAAGACATGTCTTATAAACAAACTGAACCTGTTATAAAAAGAGGTAACAAACATACAACAACGAAACAATAAGAAGTTGAACAAGGTACGGCATGCACACATTGAAAGGCTTACACATAAATAGCTTTCAGCTATAAACCTATTCTGCAGATTCAGGTTGTTGTAGATGGGTTTAACGCCATTTTTCAGCACAAGATAGGCTATACATGGCAGCCAGGATTAATGGTGGAGGAAGAACCCAGGAAAACCCCGGAAAGAACCACTGACCCATGAGAAGAAACTGGCAAGCTTTCTCACATACCCACGTTGGCCGAATCTGAGACTTGAACCCACGCAAACAGGTGAGATGGCAGTGATCTGTAACAGAGAGCGCTTTAAACCATTCGGCCACTCAGGACCCAGATTCAGGTTCAGTTTAAAATTGATTTTATTAATTGCCATAATTTGTTTTATTGTATATCGTGGATGCTTTTTAATATTTTGGTAAATGTTTTAACTTTATTGATAGGTAGGAATCTTGTGTTTTCCTTTTATAACAATGCAATTTGTATCATTCACAAAGACATATAAATAAATTTTGGGAAGATCCAATTTTCTTTGCTGCAAATTTGACATGTTTTATAGATGTATAAAAAACATTGCCAAGATAGACTACTTGTTTTCTTTCATCAATATTATATGTTCGTTTTTGTGGTTTTTTTTGAGGAATCAATTCAGCAATAAAAGTCAGTTTTGCTGAGGAGACGAGTGCACATTTTATAACTACCTAGACTCTGTGCCTGCTGTTTTACTTGGGATTTTGTTCTCAGCTGCTTTTATGAATGACATTTTTATGCTGTGATACTTGTGATTTATACCTGTTAAGCTTTTGTGCTGTTTACAGTGGCATTTTGTGCTGTTAATTGCTTTGATTCATGAAATTTTCATTGTCTGCTACTTTGACACTTGGAATTTTGTGCTGTTTACTACTTTGATGCATATTTTGTGCTGTCTACTGCTGTGATCCTTGGGGTTCTTGTGCTGTTAACTTTGTGATTTTGTTTTTACAGCTGCTGTGATGTATAAGATTTTATCCTGTTTGCTTTGTTATGCATGTGCTTTTTGATGCTTTTATGCAGGGGACTCTGTACTGCTGATTGAATGTTACTGGGGACTTTGTGTGTGTGGTTTGTTGCTTTGTTGCAGGGGTCTTTGTACTGCTGATTATTTTGTTACTGGGCACTTTGTGCTGTTAGCTGTTTTGTTATGCAGCATTTTACTATCTTAGTCATTTTGATACATTGAAGTTTGGTCTGTTAGGTGTCTTGATGGATTGGACTTTGTGCTGTTAACTGCTTTGATACATACTAGTAACGAGGACTTTTGTATATGTTAAATCTTTAGAAGCTCAAAACGCTTTTCAACATCTATAATGATATGACTACAAAAAACAGAAACAAACATCATGAAATTAGAAAACATAACAAGTACTGAAAATATATAAGGTAGGAAACATTATTAGGTCTTTAAGTTTGTTCTTGCAGATGAAAAAGGTGAGTTTTTAGAGCACTCTTGAAAGGGATCACTGTCTTTGTGTCTAATTTCATTGGGCAATTTGTGCCATGTTTCTGGGCCTTGATATGTAAAGAACTTTGCCCATATGACTTCATTTTCATAGTGGGAATAAGGAGTTTATGATTGTCAGAAGAAGAGCATAAGTATCTTGCTGGTGTGTACACATCATTGGTGAGGCCAGATAGGTATGCTGGACTGGAGTCCATCAGTGAAACGTAGCACAGAGAACAAATTTTGTGTTTGATTCTGTATCGAATGGATAGCCAGTGTAGGGTATAGAGCAGCGGGGAGGTGTGTTCTGATCATGGTACTCAAAAGATGATCCGAGCAGCTGTGTTTTGAACTTTTGAAGTTTCTGGAGTAGATATTGAGATGAACCAGACAGAATTTTGAGTTACAAATAATCCTGTCTTCAATATACTAACGAATACACAAGTGTTTTAATGGCATCAGCTGAAAGATATTTGTGAATGGAACTGATGTGTCTCAGCTCAAGATATGCAGACTTGCATATTATGGCCTAACCGAGTAGATAAATTTTGCCGAGTACCGAATCCAAGTATTTGGATGTACTATTTGCCGGATTCAGGCACAAACTGAGTAGTGGGTGTGACTCCGAAGAGTACCGCTTGTTTCATTATCGTATGCGAAGCTTAAACTTTTCGTGTACCGTATACCGTATATGTCACATATAAGATGAAAATTTTTATTATTAACTCAAATTATTATGTATTAAAAAATTTTTTTTTAAAAAAAAGTTTGATATTTATTGAATTATTTTATTTGTAACCATTTGTGCACGTATTATTTGCCGAGGCGAATACTTCTGAATAGTACCAAAAAACCGGATATTCATGACATGCTGATGCAATGTGAGAGTACTATCTAGAGTAACACCTAGATTTCATACTGACTGTGTGAATTTAATGTTGGTGTTGCTGATATTTATTGTTTGAGGTAAAGGATGGGAATGAGATAGTCTATGTGTTTTGATCAGAATGGCCTCAGTTTTATCGTCATTCATCTGCAGCTTGTTACATATCATCCATGATTTCATATCAGAAATGCATCTCTCTACTCCTTGGATGGTAGCATCAACTTTAGTTGGGTGGCTGGACTTGTATATTTGTGTGTCATCAGTGTACAATTGGTGAGACACTGGGTGACGATATATGACACTTGAGAGCGGCTGAGTGAAATATGATTTTGTGCAGTCAGCTGTTTTGATGCATTGGATTTTGTACTGTTAACTGTTCAGATGCATTGTATTTTGTACTGTTAACTGTTTTGTTGCATTGGATTTTGTACTGTTAACTGTTTTGATGTATGGGATTTTTTGTACTGTTGCTGCTGTGGTTCATGATATTGTTTGATATTTGTTGTTTTGATGCATGGGATTTTCACAAATCAGATTTGTATAGGAACATCAGCACATTTTTCTGTTTTGGTCAAATAAATTTCATTAGCATCTCATCAAAACATTCTTTGGTGATTGATGATGGAGAAATAACAATCATACATGATTTGGAGTTTGGTGATTAATGATGGAGAAATAACAATCATATATGATTTGGAGTTTGGTGATTAATGATGGGAAAATAACAATCATACATGATTTGGAGTTTGGTGATTAATGATGGAGAAATAATAATCATACATGATTTGGAGTTTCAGAGATGTGCAGAAACACTTGGGAAAGAATTTGAATTCTCCAGCAAAAGATTTTGCTCTTGTTGTAAGACATAACATAGTCTCATAAAATTCTGATACAATATTTATCTCCCTTTGATGCTCTCTACTTCTTTGCTTTCAGGCAGGTGTCTTCGGCAGTAATTAATGCCTTTGCTAACATCGCAGCTAACACTCAAGGGGAGAGTGAACAGTTGGAACTGTTAGTGCGTCTGCTTGAGTTGTTTGTACAGATGGGTCTTGAGGCCAAAAGGGCTAGCGATAAATGCTCAGGACTTCTTAAGGTTAGCCCTTCTTATTGCTTTAAGTTTTAAAATATTTTTGAGTATAAAAAAAACCAGGTAATAGGAACTGTTAATTTATTAGAAATTATGTACAAACAATATTCTGGATTTAAAATTTATATTGTTATATACATGAAGTCTGTTTACTGACAATATATCATTATTTTTCATGATGTCACACTTACTGATCTACTGGTAGTAATTAACTAGTGAATTACAGGTCAAGTGAGTTTTGTTAGAGTTACACATGCATTATTGGAAAAAAAGTTGGAAAGTGGGAGGTGCTTATTAATGCACATTGATTTTGTTAGTAGTGAAATTTTATTAGGTGACTTTATGATGCCTATTCTTTGGCATTTCATCCATTATTGACATCAGGCTTTTTGAATTGTTAATACACTTGGCCTTAAGGCCAAATGATTTATTAAATGGATTTTATGGAATTGTTAGTACACCTGGCCTTAAGGCTAAAATGATTTTATGGAATGGATTTTATGGAATTGTTAGTTCACCTGGCCTTAAGGCCAAATGATTTTATGGAATGGATTATATGGAATTGTTAGTTCACCTGGCATTAAGGCCGAATGATTTTATGGAATGGATTTTATGGAATTGTTAGTTCACCTGGCCTTAAGGCCAAATGATTGTATGGAATGGATTTTATGGAATTGTTAGTTCACCTGGCCTTAAAGCCAAATAATTGTATGGAATGGATTTTATGGAATTGTTTGTTCACCTGGCCTTAAAGCCAAATAATTTATTTGTAATAGATTTTATGGAATTGTTAGTTCACCTGGTCTTAAGGCTAAATAATTGTATGGAATGGATTTTATGGAATTGTTAGTTCACCTGGTCTTAGGCCAAATAATTTATTAAATGGAGTTTATGGAACTGTTGGTTCACCTGGCCTTAAAGCCAAATAATTTATTTGTAATGGATTTTATGGAATTGTTAGTTCACCTGGCCTTAAGGCCAAATAATTGTATGGAATGGATTTTATGGAATTGTTAGTTCACCTGGCCTTAAAGCCAAATAATTTATTTGTAATAGATTTTATGGAATTGTTAGTTCACCTGGTCTTAAGGCTAAATAATTGTATGGAATGGATTTTATGGAATTGTTAGTTCACCTGGTCTTAGGCCAAATAATTTATTTAATGGAGTTTATGGAATTGTTAGTTCACCTGGAATTAAGGCCAAATGATTTTATGGAATGGATTTTATGGAATTGTTAGTTCACCTGGCATTTAGGCCAAATGATTTTATGGAATGGATTTTATGGAATTGTTAGTTCACCTGGCATTTAGGCCAAATGATTTTATGGAATGGCCCTGCATTCATTGTGCATCTTTGTCATATTATGCATCTGACCATCAACAATTGCTTGTAATCACACTGAAGTCCATCTTTCTGATCTGGTTTCAATGAGTATTGGATTATAAGCTGATATCATTAAAATCTTGGACAAGGTCAATAATGGGCAAGATCCATGAATATTAATGAAGCAGTTTTGCACCTGATAGGTTGACCTTGACACCCATCAGGGGCCATATTTCTGATTCAATTTTGATTAAATTGTAATATGGGTTTATATTATCAATATATTGGAGAAGGTCAATGATCAGCCAGAGACTTGCATATTAAGAGGAGATATTTCACCTTCTGCCAAAACATCATGTTCTCTCAAGACAGGTTGTCTCTCATGATGGATATAACACTAAATTATTGGTTCTGTTCTCTGAGAATCTGGTCCCACAAGAGAGATAGCTTCAAAGTAGTGTGTATTTCAAGGCATGTTTTACTTTTTGTAAATATAGGTAAAATCAATATGATATAAAGTTTGGGAGATATGGTGTGTTCTTATAACACTACATTACTACTTGGTACAATGGTACTGTTATGTTTTCATATTACCATGCTGATGTGTTTTAATGGTAAGCAAAGTGGTTATCCATTTCATTATACTAATAACTACATTTATTTGGACTATCCATTTCATTATACTAATATGGTAACTACATTTATTTGGACTATCCATTTCATTATACTAATAACTACATTTATTTGGACTATCCATTTTATTATACTAATAACTACATTTATTTGGACTATCCATTTCATTATACTAATAACTACATTTATTTGGACTATCCATTTCATTATACTAATAACTACATTTATTTGGACTATCCATTTCATTCTACTAATAACTACATTTATTTGGACTTTTTTGAATTATTAAATATTATTCATTGCAAAGTGAAGTGTTCATCAGTGTTGTATAATATGGGTGTTTACTAGTAAGTATGCTCCATTTTATATAAGTTTGAACAATCAATATTTTGTTCTTGTAATATATTCTGTGTTTGCTAAATAAACACTGTCTGTATTTGATTTAGTAAAGTTTTAATTTTATTTGTATTTGCCATTTTCATAAGCCAGATCTGATTTTATTTGTATTTGCCATTTTCATAAGCCAGATCTGATTTTATTTGTATTTGCCATTTTCATAGTTCAGATCTGATTTTATTTGTATTTGCCATTTCCATATGCCAGATCTGATTTTATTTGTATTTGCCATTTCCATATGCCAGATCTGATTTTATTTGTATTTGCCATTTTCATATGCCAGATCTGATTTTATTTGTATTTGCCATTTCTGTATGCCAGATCTGATTTTATTTGTATTTGCCATTTTCATATGCCAGATCTGATTTTATTTGTATTTGCCATTTTCATATGCCAGATCTGATTTTATTTGTATTTGCCATTTCCATATGCCAGATCTGATTTTATTTGTATTTGCCATTTCCATATGCTAGATCTGATTTTATTTGTATTTGCCATTTTCATAAGCCAGATCTGATTTTATTTGTATTTGCCATGTCCATATGCCAGATCTGATTTTATTTGTATTTGCCATTTCCATATGCCAGATCTGATTTTATTTGTATTTGCCATTTTCATATGCCAGATCTGATTTTATTTGTATTTGCCATTTCTGTATGCCAGATCTGATTTTATTTGTATTTGCCATTTTCATATGCCAGATCTGATTTTATTTGGATTTGCCATTTTCATATGCCAGATCTGATTTTATTTGTATTTGCCATTTTCATAAGTCAGATCTGATTCCAACCACTCCAGTGTCCTAAGTGGTTAGAGTGTTCGGCCCACTGCGGTAGGTCACAGGTTCAAGCCTCAGCCTTGTCATACCTTAAAAAAAATGGTACTAGCAACTGCTTCACCTGGTGGTCAGCATTAAAAGGTTAGCGTTAGGACTGGTGGTCAGCATTAAGAGCTTAGCGTTAGGACTGGTGGTCAGCATTAAGAGGTTAGCATTAGGACTGGTGGTCAGCATTAAAAGGTTAGCATTAGGACTGGTGGTCAGCATTAAAAGGTTAGCGTTAGGACTGGTGGTCAGCATTAAAAGGTTAGCGTTAGGACTGGTGGGCCTGGTGACAAGATAATGTGACTGGGGTGGGACATGATGCCACATGTCTGCAGCATGATGCCTCAGTGTTAGACATCACTATAAACTGCAGCTCTGCAGATATCTTAGCAATATGACTGAACAACTTGTTAAAGCTACATTAAAACTCCAAATCACAAACTGACACACTTTTGTAAGTTGTCAGCCAGTGTGCATGGGTCAGTAAGCCCTTATCTTGTAATGGCAGAACTACTTTTTCTCAATTGATAACTCATTTGATAGAGGCACTAATGGGATTCATGTTCAGCATTATAGTCCTTTATTCATTTAAATGTGTTCATTTGAGCTTTAAGTACATGTGTGACCTTAATCCATTAGCTTGTAAATACAAAACTCACTTTGTTTTTCCCATTGACAATATTTTGTATGGATTTTAATACTTGCTAAGTGCCATGTAAAGTTCTATATTTAGTTAGCTTGTTTTAACTCACTTTGATCATGCTGCACAATTTATACTCATTGAGTTACAGCAATTCTTTAACGAGATTTTGCAAATCAAAACTCAGATTCCAGATATAATTTGCTTTTTTTTTTCCAAAGTGCATCTCTGACTCACTGATGACAAGTGACCCATCACAGATTTCATTGGCAAAGTGCACTCTGACTCACTGATGACAAGTGACCCATCACAGATTTCATTGGCAAAGTGCACTCTGACTCACTGATGACAAGTGACCCATTACAGATTTCATTGGCAAAGTACACTCTGACTCACTGATGACAAGTGACCCATCACAGATTTCATTGGCAAAGTACACTCTAACTCACTGATGACAAGTGACCCATTACAAATTTCATTGGCAAAGTACACTCTGACTCACTGATGATAAGTGACCCATTACATATTTCATTGGCAAAGTACACTCTGACTCACTGATGACAAGTGCCCCATTACAGATTTCATTGGCAAAGTACACTCTGACTCACTGATGACAAGTGACCCATTACAGATTTCATTGGCAAAGTACACTCTGACTCACTGATGACAAGTGCCCCATTACAGATTTCATTGGCAAAGTACACTCTGACTCACTGATGACAAGTGACCCATTACAGATTTTATTGGCAAAGTGCAACTCTGACTCACTGATGACAAGTGACCCATTACAGATTTCATTGACAAAGTGCACTCTGACTCACTGATGACAAGTGACCCATCACAGATTTCATTGGTAAAGTACAATCTGACTCACTGATGACAAGTGACCCATCACATATTTCATTGGCAAAGTAAACTCTGACTCACAGAAATCATTAGGAAGATGAACCCTTCCAAATAAACATCAAGTCCATGAAAAGTCAATGATCTTGAAAAGGTTTTAAAATATACAGGTTCAAAGTTGCTAAAATATTCAGGAAGATTAATCCATATTGACTTTGATAATTCTTTCTAAAAAAAGAAATTCTGTGTTATTCTTACTATTAATTTTTTTAAAATATTGTATATTTGGAAGGAAAAAAAAGATTAGATGTATCAGATCACCCTTTCTGTGACATAATGAACTGACTGTTAAGCATTTTACCTGCCATGGCATAATCTTATTCAGGCCAAAATGAGTAATTCTGGAACATGGACATTTCTAACTACTTACACATCATATTCCCATTAAAATGCTTCTGACATTTATATAAACCTCTACCTCCTCAGGCCCATAAACTGTGCACTTATTCCACTTTTTCAGGCATCAAGCAGCGCTGGAAACCTCGGTGTGCTTATCCCAGTCATAGATGTGGTAAGTTTATTCAGTTCACATGGTCAGTGAGTTGTAGTGTCATCCAAGTTTTGATTAAAATTCTTCCCATATAGGAACTTTATAAGTGTTTAAATGTATTGGCACAGATATATGAAATGTAAGATATCTGAGAAGATGAAATAAACTTAAAATTTTGTGAGAACTGTGAAAAGAGGATTGAATCAATAATTATATGCTGTGCAGATAATCAGAGTTTAATGTTTTATTGAGGCCCTCACAAACATATTGTAGAATTCCCTGAATAATGATGGACTTTTTCAATGATAAAAACTTAGACAATTTGTTGATGAATATTATTTGACTATGCTTTTTACTTTTGTAAATGAACCAACCAATCAGCCAGCAAGTATTACCTTAGAAGTTGTGAAATTAAATCCACACACCAACAGTGTATTGTTATCCTTACTGGTTATATAGATTAAATTCCCCACATGACTGTGTATTGTTATCCTTACTGTTATATAGATTAAATACCCCACATTACAGTGTGTTGTTATCCTTAATGTTTATAGATATTAATTTCCCCACATGACAGTGTACTGTTATCCTTACTGGTTATATAGATTAAATACCCCACATTACAGTGTGTTGTTATCCTTACTGGTTATATAGATTAAATTCCCCACATGACAGTGTATTGTTATCCTTACTGGTTATATAGATTAAATACCCCACATTACAGTGTGTTGTTATCCTTAATGTTTATAGATATTAATTTCCCCACATGACAGTGTACTGTTATCCTTACTGGTTATATAGATTAAATACCCCACATTACAGTGTGTTGTTATCCTTACTGGTTATATAGATTAAATACCCCACATTACAGTGTATTGTTATTTGTTATAGAGATTAAATTCCCCACATGACAGTGTATTGTTATCCTTACTGGTTATAGAGATTAAATACCCCACATTACAGTGTATTGTTATCCTCACTAGTTATAGAAATTAAATTCCCCACATGACAGTGTATTGTTATCCTTACTGGTTATATAGATTAAATACCCCACATTACAGTGTGTTGTTATCCTTAATGTTTATAGATATTAATTTCCCCACATGACAGTGTACTGTTATCCTTACTGGTTATATAGATTAAATACCCCACATTACAGTGTATTGTTATCCTCACTAGTTATAGAGATTAAATACCCCACATTACAGTGTATTGTTATCCTCACTAGTTATAGATATTAATTTCCCCACATGACAGTGTACTGTTATCCTTACTGGTCATTAGAGATTAAATTCCCCACATGACAGGGTATTGTTTTCCTTATTGGTTATAGAGATTAAATCCACATTGACAGTGAATTGATATCCTTATTTGTTACAGAGATTAAATTCCCCACATTGACAGTGAATTGTTATCCATACTGGTTATAGAGATTAAATTCCCCACATTGACAGTGAATTTTTATCCATACTGGTTATAGAGATTAAATTCCCCACATTGACAGTGAATTGTTATCCTTATTTGTTATAGAGATTAAATTCCCCACATTGACAGTGAATTGTTATACTTATTTGTTATAGAGTTTAAATTCCCCACATTGACAGTGAATTGTTATCCATACTGGTTATAGAGATTAAATTCCCCACATTAACAGTGAATTGTTATCCTTATTTGTTATAGAGATTAAATTCCCCACATTGACAGTGAATTGTTATCCATACTGGTTATAGAGATTAAATTCCCCACATTGACAGTGAATTTTTATCCATACTGGTTATAGAGATTAAATTCCCCACATTGACAGTGAATTGTTATCCTTATTTGTTATAGAGATTAAATTCCCCACATTGACAGTGAATTGTTATCCATACTGGTTATAGAGATTAAATTCCCCACATTAACAGTGAATTGTTATCCTTATTTGTTATAGAGATTAAATTCCCCACATTGACAGTGAATTGTTATCCATACTGGTTATAGAGATTAAATTCCCCACATTGACAGTGAATTTTTATCCATACTGGTTATAGAGATTAAATTCCCCACATTGACAGTGAATTGTTATCCATACTGGTTATAGAGATTAAATTCCCCACATTGACAGTGAATTTTTATCCATACTGGTTATAGAGATTAAATTCCCCACATTGACAGTGAATTGTTATCCTTACTGGTTATAGAGATTAAATTCCCCACATTGACAGTGAATTGTTATACTTATTTGTTATAGAGATTAAATTCCCCACATTGACAGTGAATTTTTATCCATACTGGTTATAGAGATTAAATTCCCCACATTGACAGTGAATTGTTATCCTTACTGGTTATAGAGATTAAATTCCCCACATTGACAGTGAATTGTTATACTTATTTGTTATAGAGATTAAATTCCCCACATTACAGTGTGTTGTTATCCATAATGATCATAGAGCTTATTCATTAACCTGTCTAGTCATTAGCAAATGTTATTGCTACTCATTGCAATGCAGTTTTACACACATTAATCCCAAGTACCTTTCCTGAAGATAAGATTCTTTGAACATTTGGTTTTCACTGCAAATTTTGTATGATGTCGAGTTGGTTCTAAATAAAAATGATCAGCTTGAAAATTTTGTATGATGTCGAGTTGGTTCTAAATAAAAATGATCAGCTTGAAAATTTTGTATGATGTCGAGTTGGTTCTAAATAAAAATGATCAGCTTGAAAATTTTGTATGATGTCGAGTTGGTTCTAAATAAAAATGATCAGCTTGAAAATTTATATGATGTCTAGTTGATTCTAAATAAAAATGATCAGCTTGAAAATTTTGTATGATGTCGAGTTGGTTCTAAATAAAAATGATCAGCTTGAAAATTTTGTATGATGTCGAGTTGGTTCTAAATAAAAATGATCAGCTTGAAAATTTATATGATGTCTAGTTGATTCTAAATAAAAATGATCAGCTTGAAAATTTTGTATGATGTCGAGTTGGTTCTAAATAAAAATGATCAGCTTGAAAATTTTGTATGATGTCTAGTTGATTCTAAATAAAAATGATCAGCTTGAAAATTTTGTATGATGTCGAGTTGGTTCTAAATAAAAATGATCAGCTTGAAAATTTTGTATGATGTCTAGTTGATTCTAAATAAAAATGATCAGCTTGAAAATTTTGTATGATGTCTAGTTGATTCTAAATAAAAATGATCAGCTTGAAAATTTTGTATGATGTCTAGTTGATTCTAAATAAAAATGATCAGCTTGAAAATTTGTATGATGTCTAGTTGATTCTAAATAAAAATGATCAGCTTGAAAATTTTGTATGATGTCGAGTTGATTCTAAATAAAAATGATCAGCTTGAAAATTTTGTATGATGTCGAGTTGGTTCTAAATAAAAATGATCAGCTTGAAAATTTTGTATGATGTCGAGTTGGTTCTAAATAAAAATGATCAACTTGAAAATTTATATGATGTCTAGTTGATTCTAAATAAAAATGATCAGCTTGAAAATTTTGTATGATGTCAAGTTGGTTCTAAATAAAAATGATCAGCTTGAAAATTTATATGATGTCTAGTTGATTCTAAATAAAAATGATCAGCTTGAAAATTTTGTATGATGTCGAGTTGATTCTAAATAAAAATGATCAGCTTGAAAATTTTGTATGATGTCTAGTTGATTCTAAATGAAAATGATCAGCTTGAAAATTTTGTATGATGTCGAGTTGGTTCTAAATAAAAATGATCAGCTTGAAAATTTTGTATGATGTCGAGTTGGTTCTAAATAAAAATGATCAGCTTGAAAATTTTGTATGATGTCGAGTTGGTTCTAAATAAAAATGATCAGCTTGAAAATGTTGTTTTTAATGATATTCTTGTCATAGGGACATGTGGTTAAACATTTTTCATTATGCATAATTAGTCCTGAATGAAAATGATGCCATAGTGACCTTCCAAATTTGAATAATCTCATAAAAGCATATTCTCTTGAACAAATGACTAATTCTAACCTTATTACTCTTCTCTCTTTTGTTTTTTCTTACAATTTTATTTATTCCTCTAATAAAAAGATGCCAATCTAACTTTGAAAGCAGCGCCCTCAAAATCCATTCTGAAACTATTCATGTGACTACTTCTTCAGAACAAATAGTCTTGATTCCCTTAATCATTGCACCAAAGTGGTAATTTAAAAATCGTGTTGTCATAGTCTTGACTCCCTTAATCATTGCACCAAAGTGGTAATTTAAAAATCGTGTTGTCATTGATCCTCTTGCATGAATCATGGCATTCACATGGAGTTTTCACTTAAAACACTTCTTGAAAAATTTTTCATTGGTTCTAATTAAAATATTTGTGTAGATCTGACAACCAAAAAAATCACTTTTCTTGGATGAGTTTTGAAAACCAGATCTTATTGACATTGTCGCCAATTCAAAAGTCATTGACTGCATTTTCATACTTTACTGAGGTCAACACAGTGACATGAACATATGCCAGCAAATTTTGACCTGACCTTGTATCACAGTGAGCAATTACTTTATTCACCGTTTATAATTCAACACAATAAAATAATTTTTGTCCTGTCCCAGATTTTAGATACTTTAATGCTGTTTTTTTTAAATTTAAAAAATATCAATATAAAGGTTATTTTGTTGCCAAGCATACCAACCTCGGACTCTGAATTTGGATCCTTTTAAGTGTGCCATTTGAGAATTTATTTTGTTGGATTATACAAAGATGGCCAAGATATGGAAGCTAACTTTGATTACTTTTTTCTGGTATACGGGAATTTTGAAAAAAATTGAAACAATGGAAATAAATTTCAAGTGACACATTATAGTGCTTCGTGCACAGACATCAATGACCTAGTGTTACCCAGATGATTTGGAGAGAATAAAATCATTTGATGAATTTGTGAAGGCCAGAAGAGAAACATGATTTCGCTGACAATATGATCATTAACATGAATGAAATTCTAGTGTACTTTGATCTCATTCCTGGATGGACTGTCGATAAATGAGGGTCCATAAAAAGTGTAAAATGTTTGCACAACTGGTGTAGATGTGAAAAATCTGAGTTTAGTCCTTGCAGTTTCTGTTTTAGGTGATGTGTTGCCTCTAATTATAATTTTTCATGGTATGATAAAGCGAAAATAAACATTCATGCACTCATAGAATGGATCGTACTTGTGCAGGAGAAAGTTAGTGTGTAAATATTCATGCACTCAAAGAATGGATCGTACTTGTGCAGGAGAAAGTTAGTGTGTAAATATTCATGCACTCAAAGAATGAATCGTACTTGTGCAGGAGAAAGTTAGTGTGTAAATATTCATGCACTCAAAGAATGGATCGTACTTGTGCAGGAGAAAGTTAGTGTGGATGGGATGATACTGCAGAGAATTTAGGAATTTTATCTCAAGTACACAGTTTTATATTTTTAAAATAAAATTTCAGTTGTATTGCATTTTTCAACATGTAATTTTTGAATGATACGAAGGGTGCTCATAACTTGCAACTAGAGAAAACAATGTGTCCATGAAAATACAGTGCACAAAAAAATTACTTTCTAAATTAATTTATGGTGTCCCAACAAATACAGTGTTCTGACATATACAGTAAATACAGTAGATAGCCAGTACTCAGACATTGAATTTAAAGTCAAAGATCTTGATTTGGTTTTTAATTATACTTACTTCTGATCGTGATGACTTATACAAATATGAATGAATAGTTATCAATCCCAGTTTGTGGATATATCTAGAAAAATATGCTGAATGATGCCACAAAAATACACTATTAACCATTCAGCATGTGGAATTATCTTGACATTATTTGGCACAAGTTCAATGATTTTCTAACCATCTTATAATAATAATAATAATAATAATAATAATAATGAGGACTTTGTATAGCGCCTAATCATTCGAAGCTCTAAGCGCTTTACACCATCAATAATGATACGACTACACTACAGAACAACAAATGACAAAAACAATGAAATTGGAAAACACAAAAACATGCTGAAAACATATAAGATACAAAACATGATTAGGTCGTTAAGTTTGTTTCTGCAGTCGAAACAGGTGAGTCTTAGTGTTATCTCGGTTCAAGGTCAAATGCAAGGACAAATAATTTTGTACTATATTTTACTGGTATCTTTTGACACTGTTAACTTAAACATGTAAGAAAATACTTTTACTGGTAACATTATGAATGTTGGAATTTCTCAAGAATATCATTGATATGTTCAGTTCTCAGCAGCTGAAAGGAATAAAAGGAAATCTTATTTTCTTGGATTGTTTGAATTTGCATTTTGCACAATTAGAAACCACTCTGGTGGCCTAGTGGTTAGAGCGTCTGCTGCGGAAGTTGAAGGTCATAGGTTCAATCCCTGGCATAGTCATATCAAAGAATTACAAAAATGGTACTAACAGCTGCCTTGCTTGACACCTAGCATTAATAGGTTAGTGTTAGGACTAGTAGGCCTGCTGGTGTCAGGATAATGTGACTGGGTGGAACTTCATAGTACCGTATTTTCGCGCATATATCCCGCACACGCAGATAATCCACACCCTCATATAGCCCGCGGGTTTTGGGGTTTTGTGTAAAAAATCGTTGGCATAACCCGCACCTTTGTATAACCCGCAATCATAGATATATTTATACAGCTACAATCGGAAATGAAATCAATTACAGGATCACGGGGCTTCGCTGATGTAGCAAACTGCGACTCTGTTTTCCGTTTTGGTGACAAAATATACCATCTGGTGATATTTGTGGCGACACCAATTTTGGCTGATAAAAACCGTATATACAGTCTTGCGTTTGGAGTAGAGAAAATCAAAGGCATCATGACAGGAAACAATGTACTGGAATATATTGTTAAAATAACAAATCCTTGTCTTATACTGACAAACCACACTAACAGTGCACTGTTATATCATAATCCGCTAATGATGATATCTGGCCTTATTACTTTATGCAACTGACTAGTTAAAATCCGAATCCGCAGAAGGCGGAAACGTAAAATGAGTACAGTCAAGCAGATGACACTAATTTAAAAACAAATACCAGATGGAAGAAGAAAAAATATGTTTGCTGACACTTCAAAGAGAACTGATTACCTTTGAAGCACTGATATATACTAAACAAATAAAACAAATCTGTTTCAATGTTCTACAAGTATCTGAAGTTGCCGCAGCAATAACAAACAGGTATTTGTTTGACCCTTCAACTGGAGCCTTTAGCGGCGCCATCATCAAAGTAAGCCGACGACCTTTGCTCAATAAAAGTCAGCAGAAAACACGGTACACAGTGCTTGTGTGCGTAGGCTGTCTATAGGAGCTGTGCCTCAACTACAGACTACATAAACACGGACATTTCTAAACAATCTTGTATTCTTGTGAAGTGTAGATTAGAGTTTAAATAATTTCTTTCTGTTTAATTTAAAAAATGCCGAAACGAAAGTCTTACACAGCCGACTTCAAGCTAACTGCCATTGCGTATGCTGAAGTGCATAGCAATAGAGCCACAGGCAGAAAATTTGATATTGATGAGAGTGTAATCCGAGGTTGGAGAAAAGAAAAAGGAACGTTGGAGAAGATGAATCCACGAAAACGTGCTCGTCGCGGACCTAAAGCAAAGTCACCGTAGTAGCCATAATATCCAACCCTAACAAAACAAAACTAGAACAATATATGTTATGTAGTTACTTTTTTCAAACAATATATTGAAATATTATTATGTGTAAAAAAATTGTGATATAGCCCGCACCCTTATATAACCCGCACACCCCCTGCGGGGTTTGTAAAATCTGGTATAACCCGCGGGATATATGCGCGAAAATACGGTACATGTCTGCGGCATGATGCCACAGTGCTAGACATCACTATAAATTGCCTCACTGCAGACATCGTAGTGATATGGCTGAAAAAGTGTTAAGGCTACAATAAAAATCCTAATTAAACAAACAAACAAACAAAAATTTTAGAGCATCAGTCACATCAGAGGACTCTCATTTGGGTTTCTTTTTGTTTCTTTACTGAAAACTTAAGTTCCAAGATCATGAAGAACAATATCAGCCGCTTGTTCTCATATACATACATGTCTGCATATAAAAATTAATTATGAAAAAGCTATTAGTATTAATATGCCTGGTTCTTCACCATTCATAAAATGAAGTCTTTAATTTGCACAGAACAGACATTTTAAAAGGGTCAATTCTAACTAACCGGTAACTCATCTTGCCATAGGTAAATGTAATGCAAACATTTGCAATTTTCATAAATTTGCCAAAAACAATTTGCTTCATGTGGTGTTTATATTTATCTCATATAGACTTGGAATGTTCAAAGCTGAGTAATGCAGATAAATTTGTTTATGCATGCTTGATTAAGTCTTTTTACTCTTTGTCACTAGCAACAGATCTAGTCCATGCTTTTGTCATGCATACAGAGCTTGTAGGTTATAAATAGACAGATCAAGGCAGTTTTTATTCATTGTATGATGACATTTATATGTAGAGTCAAAGAGTCATGAAAAGTGTAACTAAATGTTCTGTTCCACCTTTCCTACTCAGCTCGTCAGAAGGTTGCCAGTGATAAAAGACCCCAGACCCAGACTCTTGAAGATGTTCCGTGACTTCTGGCAATACTGTGTGATGTTTATGTTTGCTGAAGAGACAGGACTCTGGCCTAAGGAGTGGTTTGAGGGAGTCTGCAACATTGCCACTAAGTCTCCCCTTCTGATATCGGAGGGCCATCTGAGATCAGAGCTACTACATAATGTGGCTCTGAGAAATGACACTGTCTCACCGGTAAAGAGATGCCTTTAGGATACCATCACACTAACAGCAAAACCGTTACTTACAATCACTTATATTTTGTCTATTTCTAGTCCAAAACTCTTACCAACAAGTTTCAATGGCCTTTTTCTTAAGGAGGTTTTGCTGTGTGTCCTTAATCATTTCATTGCATGTGTCTGTGTGTACATGTGTGTATGTGTATGTGTGTGCATGTATGTGTCTGTGTGTGCATGTGTGTGTGTAAGAGAAGCATTGCTAGAGCTTCATTCTTTTCATATTTTGAAAGAATTAATATAACTAATGCCCATTCAATATGTTGGATAAATCTATTCCTTACATAAAAGATTTTTTATTGTAGTATTTGACAGACATTAAGTTAGCTTAATCGAATTCATGTTTTTATACAAAGGCGAAAGTGAGGATAAGTGGAAGTTTTAATAATAATACTAAACAAGCTGGCAGGTAAAAATGCAAAATATTATATATATTTCATTCATTTCTTTGTTTTGGCCTCAGTAATTTTTAAGCTACAGATGTATTGAACATTTTTCTCATGTTAGCATGAGAACTAATCAGGCCAAATTGCCTTTAGACTTTGCAGAAATATTGCTCAGGATCTTGCCACAATTGAAATAACCTTTGAAATATGAGCTAATACAAAATTAGCATAAAGTTGCTATTGAATGGATGTTGCTATTCACAAACTTTCCAACAATCTTTTAAAAAGATGGCTTAAACACTCAACTTTGAGGCGCCTATATGTAACTTCAAACTTCACATCTCTTTTGGTTAAAAATAATTTCAACTTTATTTATGCAAATTAGCCTAATGTGCTAATTACCACCGCAGTCGTTAAAGTACTTAACACATCACCCTAGCTTTTTTCAGTCAGTCAGGTAGTATGTGAAATTGTGCTTGTTTTTACATGACAGCCTTACTTTTTAATTGCTTCTATGTCAATTAGCAGTAATACAAACTATATCTTACCTTATTTTGAGGTGGTGGTTGTCTTTATTCCTTTTTTGAAGATTAATTGAGTTTTTCAAAGCACAACTGTGTGAAGGAGTTTGGTAAATAGTAAATAATATTGTTTTGAGCACAACATGTCATGTATACTTATTGGCACCATCTTATTTACCAGCCCAGTGGTCCATAGCACTTTCAGTTCATTTCAGCACTTGACTTTGTCATGAATTCTATGAGGTAGATTAATCTATTACACGTTGCAGGCTCATTCCTTTAACTTCTTAATTTATGTTTCTTAGCATCTCTTCTTAGTTCGTTTAGCAATACACTTAATGGATTTCACCTGTGTACAACATTGTTCTGCTCTCTCTCTCTCTCTCTCTCTCTCTCTCTCTCTCTCTCTCTATATATATATATATATATTTATATATACACACACAGGCTTCTATAAAGTTGTAGTATAAGTGTGTGGGTTGCAAGTGGGTCTAACTGGCAAAAGATAATAACATCTGTATATATTGTATGGAGTGTAACTGATGCCATATATACATTGTTTATCTGTTCTGACATCAGTGCCATACAACACTCAAGTCAAAGAGACAGCATTGAAGTGCATTATCAAGGATGCTGGCATGATCAGTCCAGCCATCAATGCCACCTCTATCAACATTATCCTTACAATTGAATATATCCATTCAAAATAAAATCTGACAATCTGAGTCATCATGAACTTCTCACATAGCACCAGTCCTTTCACCACCACTGCAGATTGAACATATTTTCTTTCACTACTGGACTAGTATTTATGTGATGGTCACCTAACTGTCCAGTAGTATATATGACTCACACCAGTACTGGATACAGGGATCTAGGATAGCCAGTATGGGACATGGATATCAGACACCAACCTGCTGTGGACTAGACCAGCGCCAGCACAGCCTATAACTATTTTTTGTTGTTTATGGGACTGGGTATGGTGATATACACAGTCCCAGATTCATGACACAGATAATATAGAGCACCAAGTTATTATCTAGATGATAAGATTGCCCTCTAAAACCATAATGGACATTCTGCAATCTATTGTAGACCTTGGTACTCACTGTGGGACCCGATTGGCCAAGTGGTCTAAAGTGCTCTTCATTATGGATCACTGCCATCTCACCTCTGTCTAGGTGAGTTCAAGTCTCAGATTCAGCCAATGTGGTTATGGGAGAAAGCTTGCCAGTAGCTTCTCGTGGGTCGGTGGTTTTAAAGGGGTTTTCCTGGTTTCTTTGTCCACCATTAATACTGGCCACCATGTATAGTCTATTGTGTGCTGAAAAATGGCATTAAACCCTACAACAACAACAACAACAACAACAACATCACTGTGGTGATCATTCCCTGGTTGGTTAGGACCTGACTTAAATCAGCAGAAGCCAGCCATCTCAGGAACATGCTTCCAGCACCAGCACAGCAATGACCTATGCCATCTACCACTGTGACTGAATATGGTGATCCATTTCCACAGAATTCAATCTTGACAGGCATCCAAGCCAGTTACATCATAGGACAGCAGCCCACCTAAACATTCCTGCAGATTCCATCATCTGATACAGAACCTGATACTGGCAATTTTGATAATTCCCTTGAAAGCAGTTTGCTGAACTTTGGCACCAGGAGTCAGCCAGCTGTAGACCAAGAATGCAATGTCCAGTTACAGCTGTCTCCAGTGTGAGTTTAACTGACACTGGATTTTGTGAATATTTCTCCACACTGCCCAGTAATAGACCCATGGAAGCATCATGTATTGACACTGGACACTGATACTGTTTATGTCTTTACCCAGTACAGGCTACAGCAACTCTTGTATTGAACCAACTGGCATCACTCAAATTAGCACCTAAAAATCAGCATGTCAAGCTTGAATGAATGCCCACCTTTATTCCCTGTCCTTACACAGTTCATTCCCAGTTTCTTTATCTCTACCTCCCATGCCACCCAACTTGTCAAGTTTGAGGAAACAATCTCACAAACACTATTTTCATTCATGTGTTGCCTGTACTACTCTTCCAGCTTCTGGTCTCAAACATCCCCTTTTCACAACTCAGCAAATCATTTGTTTCACTCTTGTTTCATCTCAGACTTCTTGTCAACCAGGACAATTCCTTGGTCATTCAGTCCTAGATCTGCTTTAATTGGGGCACATAACACCATTTGGATTTGAGTTTGTTTTATAAGTTTCATCTTGTATTTTAGCTACTCATAGCTGCCTGAAACCTTCCCCCCTGTGCTGAGACTTAACAAGATCCATTTTTGATCACCCTTCAATGCTTAGTGGTAACCAGAACTTTGACTACCATACCCAGCGAGCAAAGATTTGGACTATACGAGATAATGTCTTAGCAAATGGAATGATCCACCTCCCTGGATAAGAAAGCCATAGCATTTCAATTTGATCACAGCAGGAAATATTATCTATAAAGGTCACTTTTATTTTTCCTATCATCTCAACTGATGTCCATTAGCTCAGAATGCAAGAAAGAAACCAGTCATCATACCTCTGATTTTTTGTTTGGAATTTATTAGGCACTGTTCTCATTTGAATAATCAATATTCAAGTTTATCACATCCCTAATGGACTCACCCATGGACTCACCCATCCTGATAGAATCATCTGATTCTTATTAGAATGGTCTTTTTCTCCTTGGTCTTCATTCAAGTCTCTACTTGTCGGAGTTGCCCTACAATGCAATGAAGTGCCAAGCTCGTGATGCTTGTCTTGCCAGAGTTTTCTCCTAGTGGTATGCACATAATTGCCTTAAAGTCTTAATACCAGAGAAAGCCAATTTCTTCATTTACTTTTAAAGGAGACATTAGGTTCCATTATTCATAATATTTGATACATTTAGCCTTCATTGAAGGGAGGATATAGGTCATAACAAATAACCCTCCAACATTCTTTCAGATTTCTTCTTGATGGAAGGCTTTAGACCTATGTTTGAAATGGAATCTTCTTTGGGTTCTGATGTGGTTGATTGTGGTACTTTTTCTGGAGTATTGATGACAACTTTTATGCAAGACTTGCTTCCTAATTATCCTAGCGTCAACAGACAAAATCAGTGAAGATACAGGTTTTGTCATTGGCCTGAACTATATGCACTTTCACAGTGGTTCGACTTTTCTCATAAACAGCCTCTGCTTTCTTTGTCACGGCATCAGCTGTTGATCTTCACAGTGCTGCCCTCAATAGATTGTTTGCCTCAGGGTCATGAACATGAGAGGAGAGGGTTCATAGTTGTTCTTACCACTCGGAGAAGAAAGAAATTATATTTCCAGTCAGACTTTGTCATCCTGGATGTGATAGGATATCTGAGGTACTAACCATTGTCTAGTTGAATTTCTTATACTTATTGGTATTCGCCACTTGCATAGCATTCAGGTGCAGCTGTTCTCTAAATTACATCATCCAAGCTGTGTGATAGAGGTCAGAGATGACATTCTCAATCTTTCATTTTAGTGGATTTTCATCCTAATGAGCTCAACTATACCTGGTAGGACCAACACCAGTAGCATAACGCACTACTTTCCTAGGTATTTTAGAATCAGCAGTTTCATAATGACCCAAGTTCCTCAGCTTCAGTTGAATTTGAAAGAGTTAACATATTTCCTCTTAATCACATCCATGCATAAACCATTAGCTATCCATACCCCGTATCTCACATAGAACTCAACTCGTCTTTACATACATTAAAAGACTGGAGGCAGCGGAAACTCTGGGGCAAGAGAATGTATGTACCCCCTTCTCTTACCTGTTTGCCTATGTATCATGATAATGTTAATGCATTTGAAGAAATATTTTATTAATTGTATTTACCTGACATCCCCATAGTTATATCACTGGAAGAGTAAGTTCATCTGCTCCAGTTGTAACTTATGATTGATAGAATCTGGTGCCAATCCTTCTCACTCTTGTCTGACTTCCACCTTGGCAAGCAGACAAATATTTAGAGCATATCTGTTGTTACAACAGGCCAAAAGACATGGTTAACATCTTTTTTAACATGGCTGTATATATGAGGTCGTTTATGTACTCACAAGATTTTTTTCTTCTTAAAATATATTAATATGTTCTATAAAAAATTACAAAATGTAGTTTGAAAAATGTTAAACATAAAAACAAATTGTAATAACTATTCCTTACATTGCAGACTGAATTAACAGATCTGAGATACAGTATCTGCTCGTGGCTAGGTAACCAGCCTAATGTTGATCCACTTATTCACAAGTTGAGTTTCAGCCAGTGTACCTATCTGCTGTCTGTCTTTAGACTGGAAACTCTCAGGTAAAGTTCCTGTGTGTATTGTCTGTTTGTGTGTGTGTCTGTGTCTGTGTTATACAGAGAATGAAGGATCTGACATAAATATTTATGAGATATTAAGTTTACCTAAGTCAGTTAATAATAATAATAATAATAATAATAATAATAATAATAATAATAATAATAAAGACTTTATTTAGAGAAGGTAACTCAGTTAGTTACAGAACTAATCTACCTTGAGGCCTTCTATCTGTTATGTACAATATATACAATACATACAACATAATGTGAAGAGTCTGGCTCAACGCTAAATAATTAAGGAATTTTAAATTTCAAAGTATCAAGCCTGGAACACATGCACAGGCATCTGTAAAAACACAAACATATAAGAAACATAAAATATCATTCTGCGTTGAAACATTCAGCTTTGAAAATGATGCAAAAATACAGACAAGCAGGCAGTATTTTTTTTTTTTGGTACTAGCACTGTTCAATTTTCTAAAGATTTCATCCATTTAAGACATTGATTATGAAAAGAAGAAATGCTAGGAGCCTGCCTTATGTTGCTGGGAATATTGTTCCATACTACTGGACCAGTATATTGAAAACTTTTTTTAAACAATTCCTTCTTTGGCCTTGGTATAATGTAATTTTTTCTTCTTATGGACCTTAAATTTGGAGTACCATCAGTATCTCTTTGGTGAAAGATATTGCTTAGATAGGAATGGATTTTCTGGATACTTTATACATCAATTTGGCTTTTCTAAGAAATATTCTTTCATGTATTGTTAAAATCTTTATATTATTCATTGCATCCTGAAAATTGTCTATACATTGATCTAGAATTAAATGGCAAGCCCTCTTTTGGAGCCTTATAAGTGTTGTTATGTTTGAATTAGAGGTATTACCCCAAATTACGTTACAGTAGTCCAGATATGGCTGAATATAACTTTTATAAAAGATGACCCTATACTGAAGAGGAATGTATGTTTTGATTTTCCTCAGTAGCCAAAGATAAGAATTGACCTTTTTTGAAATGTATTTAATGTGAATAGACCACATAAGATTGTTATCTACGAATACACCAAGAATTTTATCTTGAGAGGTCATATTAAGGCTCACATTGTCAAAAGAAACATTAAGTTTGTTGCTATCTAGTCTTGCTCGTTTTTGTTGTGTTGTAACTAGTAGGGCTTTCATTTTTTCTGTATTTATGATCATACTGTTTTCCTTGCACTATACTTGAAGTCTGTTGAGAGCATCTTGTAAGTTAATTTCAAGTACTGTTTTGGTTTTACCAATCTCAGACAGTGTAGTATCATCTGCATAGAGGTCAGTGGAAGAAATTGAAGTTCCAATCTTAAGAGGTAAATCGTTGATAAATAGAATGAATAACAGAGGTCCATGGATAGAGCCTTGTGGTACTCCACAATTAATACTTTTACTTTGAGAAAGTTGACCATTTAAAGATACTTTTTGCACTCTGTCGGTTAAGTAAGAGGTAAACCAGTTTAGAGAGTTTTCACTACATTGATAAATCTTTAGTTTTTCAAGTAAAATTTCATGGTCTACAAGATCAAAAGCTTTACGAAAATCAACCATAATAGTGCCTACCATTTCTCCTTGATCTAACATTATGATGCAGCATATAATGTATTGTTCATCCAATTTCATACATATCAGATGTAAATCAGTGTAAAATTCTAATCTCATCATCCCCATGTCATTAGCAATTGGATCATATCTGACAATTGGAGTAGTCTGATTGCTCAATTAATACAATAACCTGTGGCCCTGAGTGTTCAAGTGGTCTAAAGCACTCTTCGTTACGGATCACTGCCATCTCACCTCAGTCTGCGTGGGTTTGAGTCTCAGATTTGGCCAATGTGGGTATGTGAGAAAGCTTGCCAGTAGCTTCTCGTGGGTCGGTGGTTCTTACTGGAGGTTTTTCCGGGTTCTTCCTCCACCATTAGTTTTGGCTGCCATGTATAGTCTATCGAGTACTGAAAAATGACGCTAAACCCTACAATGACAACAACATAATACAATAACCTAGTATGTGTTCAGGTGCTCTAATTAGAAATCAGTCCAACATGTATGTATGGATAGTGTACATGCTGCTGAATTTTAATAATTTTCTTAGAACTTTGAAAGTCTAAGCCTATACAGTTTTTTAGATCTAGGGATGAATTGAATGAGGTCATTCCAGAAATTGTCTCAGATTGACATGTTGTGACAGGAGTCATTGGCATGGTTGAATTGGACATTACATGATCAGACCTAGGACATCTCAGTTTTCAGCCACTGATCTGACAGTGTTGTGCATTCCAAATATAATAAAATTAACAACACAATTGATTAACATGGCAAAATTCATGGTTTTCTATCAGTTCTGATACTTACTGTGTTTTTCATTGAAACATTCTATATGATTCATACCATTTATATTCATGTACAAGTTGAGTCTAAATGCAAACGAACTGCTGTCATATGTTGCACTAGTAGATCAGGGTCTGTGTTATTTGTTCTACAGATTACTCCGAACAAACTGTACAGTCTATTCATTTTTCAAATGGGATAAGACTGTAATACTTATCTTGATTCAGTTTAATATTTATGTGGTGGTTATATGTAAATCTATCTTTCCTGACCACACCAGAGGTATGGGCAATTAACCAGTCTCATAAACAGTCCAGGTAGATTACTTTAAACATGGTGATATTTGCAAAGATCTTAACCCATGGAATATTGTCTACTTACATGTTTTTGACATGTTTTCAAATCATTATTTTGAATGTACCTTTTATTTTTTTTAGAGTAACCCATTCCAATGATACAAAAGATTTTTGTAGACTTTTCACCTACCTTGAAGATAATGTCATCTATAAAGACAAATCTGGTAAGTATGAATGTGTGTGTGTGTGTGTGTGTACATTTATCACATTATTACATAAGGGCCATATTTTCAATTTGTGACTGGCAAATTAACTCAAATGACTGTTTACAAACTCAATATATCAGACATTGAATGCAATAATTATTTTTTAGGAACCCCGAGTGGCCGAGTGGTCTTAAGCACTGTCCGTTACAGATCACTGCCAACCCACCTCTGTCTGTGTGGGTTCGAGTCTAGGATTCAGCCAATGTGGGTTTGGGAGAAAGCTTGTCAGTAACTTCTCGTGGGTCAGTTGTTCTTTCCAGGGTTTTACGGGTTTTTCCTCCACCATTAATACTGGCTGCCATGTATAGCCGATCTTGTGCTGAAATATGGCGTTAAACCATAAAAACTAAAACAAAGCAAACAATAATTATTTCATGCAGTTGTTGTTTCTACAGTTGTTTAAGCACTATAGTCATGAAGCTTAAGACAATAGTAGTGTGAAGGCTTACCCCCTGGATTTATCAAAAATCCGTAATTGAACGATGCCCCCAGGGTCTTAACTACAAACAGTTCCTTGCTTCATATTTAATTATATTGTTTGGTGGTGTGTCTACATATATAAGAGTTTTGGAACAAACTTTATGTAGCCTAGACCCTAATTATACAGAAAAGATATTAGCAACACCAACTGATTTTCATAAATGAATGGTCACATCAAAATGGGATTTCGATTGAATACTTCTTATGATGTCTAGTCGAGTCTAAATGAAATTTGTGCTACTCAGACATCCAGTATGTGTTCCAAAGTGCCATTTTTGAAACCATACCATCACTACACCCCCTGAAGCGATGATTATATCAATATGGGGAATTTACATAAATATTACAGATGTTGTCTAGTTGGTTGTAAATAAAAATGACCTGACATTCATTATGGCCTTCCTAACGGTTTTAGGGAATATCTTGGCTAAGCACGGTATTAAATGGAGATGGTGCCAATCTGACATCCAGGATGCAACCATCTTGTTATCTCCACTCCTGAATAAAAAGTCATTTCAGCTTGGGATTTTCATCCAATGTGAAGTTACATTGTAAATCTCGTTATTGCTAATGTACCTGAATGAATGGTCATCATTAGGTTTTCACTAACAAACTATTTATGATATCTAGTTGGTCCTAAGTCAATATTGTACATATGGGATATCCAATATGGTCACAATAGCAGCTGTCTTGAAAATCTTGTTTTTGCTACTCTTCCAGAATGGAAAGTCCTATTGTCATTGGTTTTCCATTGGAAGACTTCTTATTGTGTCTAGTTGGTCTTCAAATTTTACCAATCTGATAGTCAATATGGCCACAACAGCAGCCATCTTGAAAATCTTATCACTATTCCTTCTACATCGAGTTTTCACCAGAAGACTGTTATAGTTTGTACTAAATGAAAATGGTGCCAGTCTGGTGTACTAAATGAAAATGGTGCCAGTCTGGTTATCCAGTATGACGACCATGGCAGCCAGCCTGAAAATCATGTCATTACTACCGGTACTTCTCTTAAATGGAAAATCATATCACCATCATGGGCTTTCACCAAAAGTATTCTAATTCAGTCTAGTTTGTCCTAATAAACATGGTTCTAATCTTGCATCAGTAAGACATAGGCTAATAAAGATGGTGCTAATCTTACATCAGTAAGACATAGGCTAATAAACATGGTGCTAATCTTACAAAAGTAAGACATAGGCTAATAAACATGGTGCTAATCTTACATCAGTAAGACATAGGTTAATAAACATGGTGCTAATCTTGCATCAATAAGACATAGGCTAATAAAGATGGTGCTAATCTTACATCAGTAAGACATAGGTTAATAAACATGGTGCTAATCTTGCATCAGTAAGACATAGGCTAATAAAGATGGTGCTAATCTTACATCAGTAAGACATAGGCTAATAAAGATGGTGCTAATCTTACATCAGTAAGACATAGGCTAATAAACATGGTGCTAATCTTACATCAGTAAGACATAGGCTAATAAAAATGGTGCTAATCTTACATCAGTAAGACATAGGCTAATAAAAATGGTGATAATCTTACATCAGTAAGACATAGGCTAATAAAAATGGTGCTAATCTTACATCAGTAAGACATAGGCTAATAAAAATGGTGCTAATCTTACATCAGTAAGACATAGGTTAATAAAGATGGTGCTAATCTTACATCAGTAAGACATAGGCTAATAAAGATGGTGCTAATCTTACATCCGTAAGACATAGGCTAATAAAAATGGTGCTAATCTTACATCAGTAAGACATAGGCTAATAAACATGGTGCTAATCTTACATCAGTAAGACATAGGCTAATAAAGATGGTGCTAATCTTACATCAGTAAGACATAGGTTAATAAAGATGGTGCTAATCTTACATCAGTAAGACATAGGCTAATAAACATGGTGCTAATCTTACATCAGTAAGACATAGGCTAATAAAAATGGTGCTAATCTTACATCAGTAAGACATAGGTTAATAAAGATGGTGCTAATCTTACATCAGTAAGACATAGGCTAATAAACATGGTGCTAATCTTACATCAGTAAGACATAGGCTAATAAAAATGGTGCTAATCTTACATCAGTAAGACATAGGTTAATAAAGATGGTGCTAATCTTACATCAGTAAGACATAGGCTAATAAAGATGGTGCTAATCTTACATCAGTAAGACATAGGCTAATAAAGATGGTGCTAATCTTACATCAGTAAGACATAGGTTAATAAAGATGGTGCTAATCTTACATCAGTAAGAGATAGGCTAATTTGAAAATCTTATTAACACTCAAGAGATGTTTCAGCAATTTAGAATAATCTTGTATTCCAGTAAATTAATTTTTTTTATTAGAGCATTAGCCTCTAATTGGTTTTCCAATGGACTCTAGTTTCTTGTCATTTATCATTTTGCATTTGCATTCTCCATATCCTTTAAAGTACATTTTCATTCTGCATTAATTTTCCTTTGTGATCATTTTACATTCCACTTGCATGCCATTTTTTTAATGGTAAAATGACAAATTTCATGGGCTTTATCATGGGGATCTTTGTTGAATGTGTTTAGGAGCAGGATATATATTTTTTTATGTCATAATCTTGTATCTGATTGGTTGAAGTTGTTTACCACTCTAAAGACCAAATTTATTCAAAGTAGGTTAATAATATTTAATAAACATGGTCTCAGACAAGTTCATACTGCTTAGTAATATGGTCAGCTGTTAAATTATGTAAACCAGATGAGCGATATCAGACACACATGGGCCTCTTGTAGAATCATGTTGGAACTGATGACCTAAATGTGTCAAGGACAAGGAACTTATGTCCATATACATTTATAAAATACTAGTTTGTAATACATTTTTTGTGAAATTCACAAAGCATCAGATTCTGTGTTAAGTTTAAAACCTGATTTTAGGTTACATGCAAGACTGCATCATCAAACTTACAATGGTTATTTTACTTGTGTTAACATGTTAATAAAGTTCAGCAACTTTCACATGTATATAAATAAAATTAAATTATATGTGCAGACTTATAAATAAGTTAAGATCTTGATTTGTTCATCAATTATATTTCAGGCATGTGGCAGTGTATACGTGCAGTTGCTGACAAGACGTTTGAGAAGTTTCTTGAAGTCACTGCAGAAAAGGTAATTGTATTTGCAATGTAATTTCATCATCTGAAATGTTTCATTTCATCTTTCTGTAATTGCAAAAGTTGAAATATGTATTCAAAAGACTGGAAATTGAGTTTAACATGCTCCAGGTATTGATGAGAGAATGAATTGTCCAACTGCACCATCATAATATAGTCAGATTGTAAGTGTAGGAGTCTATTGTGTGCATTCGCATGTACAAAATATGGTTGATTGTTCATTCCTTCATCATTGACACATTTTAGAAGAAATCTAGCGGTTGTTATATGTTCAACGACTATCAGAACATGGTGGAGTGATTTCTGTCAAGGCACTTAATTACTTGATTTATTTATTCCTAGTTTTACATAATCGTGTGTATATTCTGTTCTTACTAAGTTCAGTTTTCTATGCACATCTGTTAGTTTATATTGTTTTATCAATCTGCCCATAATGTCAGAAGCAGCAGAGGGGGCGAATCAGACAACTTTTTTTTGTTTTTATTTTTGATTATACCCCCTCCAAAATAACACTGGACCCTTCTCGCGAAAAAATAAGTCTCTGACCCTTGTCTGAAAACATTCGCGTCGCAACGTCGTTGTCACTCACCCCCTCTGCTGCTAGAACTTTCAGTTGGGGTTAACCGAATATTTGATCCAGTCCGATACGATATCGTGTTCGAGGGTCATGTAAATTTATTGTTACAAATCCGTGTGGGGTAGACTGAGCATGACTAAAGAAATTTCTAAATTGATTGAAGTCCATATCAGAACACCATGTCTGCCAAATATTTCGTAGCGTATGTGTATCAACGCCGTTGAATACAGCAAGCATATTACAGTTATCTCTAATCACTTTTGGAATCTGAGTGTAGCGTTGAGTGACATAGATCACATCAGTGTTTTTATGCCTGCCTCTGGAAAATATTCTAGCAGGATTTTTTTGATTATCTAACATGACATCGTCGTATACAACTAAATTGTTGATACTTCCATCGAGGTCATTCACGGATGGCGCCTCGTCAATATCGGTTATAAATTCAATAACATCCTCGGCGGCAATCTCTGAAGCATTTTCATTAAAATCTTTTAGCACTTCATAGCATCGTTGATCATCTACGCTAGGGGCAATTAAATACAACTTATCCCACTTCATCCATCTCATTATTAAATTGAGCAACAATTGCGTTTTACCGGATCCAGATGGTCCGATTATAATTGCGCGGATAGAGTTTGGTAGCGCTGCATGATGCTTCACTGGTTCTCTTGTTTTAGTCGCTGAAAAATCAATTATATTCATATCTCTATACATAAATTATGGATCTATATTGCGTGAAGTGTAAGGCGCGTACTGGCACAGATGACTTGACGACGATTACAACTAAAAATAACCGATCAGCGCTTTCTGGTAAATGCGTACAATGTAGTACAAAGAAATTTAGATTTGTTTCTAAACCCAAGGAACTCAAGGAACCTTTAAAAAAAAAGAGGAGGTGATATTGCAGCCAAATTAGCAAAACTCCCTGGAACCCCATGGGCAAAATACCCCGGAGAAAAACACCTTCCAGGATATAGCTACTGTGGACCGGGAACAAGACTTGATATCAGACTCAATGATCAAAATCAGCCCCGACCCGGTGAGGAACCAATAAACGCTATTGATAAGGCCTGTCACCTTCATGATGTATCTTATAAAAGCAGTAATCTGCAGCACAGGCATCTAGCAGATGTGAAATTAATTCATGCGTTAAATGCTATTTCTGATAAATCTTTCAAAGAAAAATTGGCTTCCTTTTTGATAAAATTGGCTATGAAAAGTAAATTGATGTTAGGGGCTGGTAATTAATAACAACATGGAATCTATTTATTATTCCCCAAGAGGATACTGGAGGGGTAAATCAGCAATCCATAAACTCGCTAGCGCTGCGAAAGTGAAAAAAACCACTGCGGCTCATTGGTTATCCAAACAGGCACTATGGCAAATTTATCTACCACCGCCTAAACAAATCAATTTCTCGCATTTTGATGTGACCGGACCCAATGAAGTTCATCAGGCTGATATATTATTTCTGCCACATGATCGTGGTTACAAATACGCATTAACCGTAGTTGATATTGCAAGTCGATACAAAGAAGCAGAACCGTTAAAAACAAAATCAGCCACTGAAGTGGCTTCTGCATTTGAAAGGATTTATCGAAGGAGTCCTCTGCACTGGCCAAATCTGTTACAAGTTGACCCGGGCAAGGAATTTCAGGGTGCAGTGTTATCTACAATGAAATATCACAATGTTGCTATCAGACGAGGGCATACTGCACTGCATCGTGATCAGGCCATTGTAGAACGATTTAATAAAACCCTTGCTGAGCGGTTATTTGGATATCAATACGCAAAAGAATTCATCCAAGAAAAAAGATCCCGTGAATGGGTTAAAAGGTTACCAGCTGTGATTACTGCACTGAATAACGAGATTACTAGAACCATCAACATGAAACCTATCAATGCGATTAAAAAGAAGTCAATACCTGAAATGGAAATTCAAAAAGATTTTAACGTTTCCCAACCAATTCTTGGTAGTAATGTCATTGTGAGGTACTTATACGAACCAGGAGAGCTTGAGGGTGGCACAAAAAGGGCTACTGATCCTATTTGGAGCGTCACTACGCATAAGATATCTAGTATAACACGATCTACGGGTAGACTTCCAATCTATAAACTGGATTCAACTGCCCCTCAACGGGGTTTTACTAGACAACAATTACAAGTGATACCTGAGGATACTCAATTACCACCGCATGGGCTTAACTAGCACCCTTGCGTCTATTGCACTCAAGACAAATCAACATCACATTATTTCTGACATGACCGAGATTGTTATTTTTTCTGTCCACGGTGAATTGGCGAGGATCCTTATCCGAATACTGCCAACGCATTATACAATTGCAACTCGCGCAGTGATTATTCTGTTGTTGCTTCAGAGTAATTATTAATTCAGCATCAATATCAAATTCTCGTTGTTTTTTTTTTGTCTTGTTGTTTGTAACCGGAGAGTTTTTTATCAATAATATCATTTATTGTGGTGTCATTATCATTGCTAATGATTTCATCATCGAAGACAATTCTTCGAAGTTGATTTATTTTTCGTACTCTAGACACTGCGAGATAGACTAAATTCGACCATTCTATGCGATTATCTACCATCCAAACAGTTGTATCCGATATAGTCAATCCCTGTGAAGAGTGTATTGTTGCTGCATAACCTAGCGTCCATGGGGATTTATTAGCACGCAATGCATCTTCAACGACATTGATATCAACCAGCACAATATCATTTAATACGAGAATCTGTCTTTGAAATCCTTCGGATTTTGGTCCTGGAATATCAACTTCGATGTTCTGTTTTCGTGTATCCGATGGCCTATAACATAACGGTACTGGAAGTGTTGCAAATTTTTGTTTATGCAATTCAAATAACTTCATCTGAAGTGTATCCCTGACTATTTTTCTACTTGCAATGATTAAATCATTTGGTCTCCACGCTTCCCAAAACTCATTCATGGGAGTTTCCGAAATTATTTCACGGGCTATTTCACACTGGATTCTATCCGGTTGTAATCTAATTAGTTTCTTAAATTCTTTTAATTCATTATCAAGTGATCTATGATCAGTATCAATTTCTTCATAATAGTCTACAAAACCCTTTAGCCATTCATGGGGAGATGCACCGACAAATGGTGGAGGTTGGCCGTGATCCCCGCACATGACGACTTTTGTATTCTTCAATAACAACCACTCAAGAAATATTTTTAAGACATCTTCGGACACTGTGTCTATTTCATCCCACATGATAATTTCAGGAATAAATTTCTCTCCCATGCGCTCAGGAGTCCATTTATCTCCCTTCCATCTAAAGAAACTATGATAAGTGCAGGCATTTACCCCTCGTTGTTTCATCTCTCTGGCGAGTCTGTGAGTCGGTGTTAGCACAATCATGTTTGGATTGGAAACGCTAGCGTTTCTACGATATAACTCAATTGCCCGGGTTGTTTTTCCTGACCCACCACAGCCGTTTAAATAAACTGTTTTATATCTACAGATTGGATCAGAAATCGGTGGTGCACTAGAAAATTCTGAACACTGATTGCTTTCTAAGTAATTATTTTCAATGGTAACATCTGCTGATGGAATATAATCATGAAGCATTTCCTTCTTAATTCTCCATGACCCCCAATTCTCGTTGCCAGTAGCCTTAAAATCAGCCATTTTGCTATTTATGTAAAATGAGTCAGTAGCAACTCTAACTGCGGTGGTAGGAAATCTATTGATCATTGAAAACAGATTGATAGAAGCATAACCAAGCATAGAAGCTCTCAAATATGTGTACTGCTGATGGTATCCATCAGTGTAAGTAACAATTGTACCCAATTTAGTTCCATCGGACATAAATGCGTCCTTACGATTGACATATAAGCCCCTATTCGTTAAATCTTTGATTACAAAATCGTATTCAGCATTGTCTATAATCAATCGTGAAGAATATCTCGTATTATCATCTTTGCCACCTTGGGTAAATTTACCGATTATTCTTCGTCCAAGATCTTTTGCTTCATTGTTTCTGATTTCAAATAACTGTCTGGACCAATCCATGATTTGTTGTTCATTAAAATCAGGAAACAGTTTTCGCTCTTCGCTAATTATTTTTTCTAGATCAGGTTGTGGTAACCAGACTGATTTCTGTGCTCGATAGGATATAATTGCTTCACTGACAATTAATGATTTTAACATCTTACAATCAAGCATATACCGTAATAACACTATTGGCATCCAGTGTTTTTCAGACATGTGTTTACCAATCCAAAGATAACTACACGGATGAAGTCCTTCAGCCATTTCAAATGATACTACACAAGCGAATCCGGTTAAATCGAAATGTGGCAGTGGTCCATTAATAGCAACACGGGTCATTTCGTGTGTAGGGTGTCCAAATCGTTTGAAATATTTCTCACACTCTCCATACCCAAGAAAACTTCCTGGATAACATGCAATCATATCAACTGAAATAACGGTATCAGCGGTGTATTTGGTGTTCCATAATCCTCCATGGCTGTATTCAAGACAGGACAATTTGACATCTGATAAGAACTCACTTCGGGTTGGTTTCCACGCGTTTTTCTTCCTAGCAAAATGTGCTACAACTGATGGAAGTGTAAAACAGTTTGCTAATAATTGATCGTTGTCTTCCCCCCCAGAACTCTGGGGAGAAAATTCACTAGCTAGTTGTTTCATTTGATTATGCAGCTCTTCAGTACGGTACAATTCTCCGTTGGGCCTTACAAACTGATCAAATCTACATTCTTCGTCTGAAGTACTATGAAATAGCCACACTGACACAGAATCGTTTTTACTCAAATGGTAAATAGCATCAAATAATTTCTGCTCTGAAAAAAACTCTTCGGTTCCAAACAGATATTTTACGGTTCTATCCCGTGGGAATATTGTTACTGCAGATGACCACGCGTGTGCGTTATGATCAATAATTTCAATGGGAGCTCCCTGTGATTTATATTTCGATTCGTATAATACTTCTCCGGTGATTGTCCTTACCGATATTGGAAATCTCAATGATGTTTCTAATTTGGCTATATCTTGAATTGTTGCCCCATGCTGTTTCACTGTCAGTTCCCACTCGGATATTTTTTTTCGTCTTAGATCAGTTAGTTTATTTCCCCGGGACGCATTTGTGAAGTGTTCTATTATTCGTGTTGCTACACAATTGAGCCCTGTCGAATATTTCATGGGTGCTAGTTTTGAAATATCAGGTTTTTCATTGAGTGGATATATCCCGTAAACAACTACTGTGACAGGATAAGATCTTTCGTAGTAGGGTTTATCAAGTCCAGTCAAAATTCCTGGTTTTGAATCCTGAGTCACAGTGACAGTTTTTTTGTCCTTAAGAATAGGCTCGTATTTGTCCCTAATTATCCATTTTCCATTATCACGGATAAGGAATTTTATTCGAAAAAAATTTCTTTCTTCCCCAAGACGTGAGATTATCACTGCTGCTTTTTCATCATTCATGGTAGCGTCAACAACACCATCAATTCGAAATGTTGACCAACAATGAGCTGCCCCATCACGCTTGAATTCATTAAAACAGTCTCTGATTTTACTAATCAAGGTTCTATCAAGAATTTTATTCTTTGGTGTATCAGAAACTCTATCAAGATTGAATTGAACACTTTTCCAGGGCTTAATTTTCGATAATCTCTCGAACTCCTCCATACTATAATTAAAACAAGTATTTAAATGAAAGATTTAAGTATAATGAATCATTGCAAATGGCTTATGATTGGATCAGTGACACCGTGTAACAAATCATGCAGAAATGAATTCTGTTGGTATCATATGCAAAGCTTTCGTCGGGGAAGCCGAGGTCCGTTACCCTGTATTCAATGTGGGGTTGGGGTCAGGGGGAGGTCGCAATTATGCATTATGTGCGGCGGAAAACGATACAGGGAACTAAAACGCTATTATGATAAAAAAATAAAAAATACTGCCATTGACCCCAACGATGACAAAATAATAAAGACTGCTCAAGATTATATACAGAGACTTATAATTAAACCAAACAATGAATTAGAAAAATAGTGTTATTATACAAATGAACCAAGAATTCAGACCTCACCCCTCCGTGCTTGTTAATTATGAAGCATTCCGTAATAGTATTATCAGAAAATTCTATTTTCGTATGTCAAAATACAGTACACGCGTACCGTCTATAACACCAAGGGAGACTACTCTTAAATGATAATAACCAAGGGAGTTATCATTGTGATTTAGCGGCTTGGTATTTCTTTTTAGGAAAAGATATATTTTCTTTTTTTTTAGTGTTTAAGTCAAATATTCTGTGTCACGTGCGATTAATGCGTATTTCATAACATAGGATGTGATCCGGAGATACAGGCGTTACAGGATAACACACGTGTATACTTTCTCCCTTAGATTGTGTTAACTTGTTTAATGGGTATTGTGATTCAGCGCTGGGCATTGTTTTGTAAGAAAAGACATGTTTTCAAACAATTATATTCTTTGTTCTAGTGTTTAAGTCAAATATTCTGTCTCATTTAAATACTGTGAAACACCATTAATAAGTAATTCAAGAAAATAAAATAGCATACTTGCGGATTGATGTATTAATTTCCTTTATATACCATATGAATAGTTACAACATATATACGTTAAAAAACGTTATTATTTATAGACGTGAACAGTGGTCTAATGGTATCGTGTTTGGCTTGTTAATCCAGACAATTATTCTTCACATGTTCGCGCCCCATAGCAGACAATTGTCTGATGGTGAAACGGTTGGATGTTTTTTTTTCTCTATTTAATTGAGGGGAGGAAGGCGCCCCCTCTGTGTTTACATTCACATAACATGCAAAACCCATGCTATCAAATTTACGGTAGCGGTGGGTTGTCGGTTTTTGACAACTTACGCAACCATGAATTTAATTTCATGGTTGCATGTTATGTGAATGTAAACACATAAATGCCCTACATTACATCATCATTGAATCATAATCCCATCATCATAATCCCATCATCATTGAATTATAATCCCATCATCATTGAATTATAATCCATCCTTAATTAAGTTAATTAAGTATATGTATACCTACAATTTGCCACAACACTCAGTGGAAATATATACGGTATTTGTGCTGTCCTTAATTAAGTATATGTTGTGACGTCACCCCAAGCATATCTTCTGGGCGGTCTAAGATGGCGTTTGCCACGTTAGGCCTCCCTTCCGGAGATGTATGTTTCGGGTTTCCCTTGGGCTTACTTGGATGTGAAGGCAACCAAGGAGTTCCAAAGATGTGTTGTCGTATATATGTAACCTCTAGGTCATTTCACGTAAACATACCCTCTTGTGATTATAACCCGTTATTTGACGAGTTAGATTCACTCTTAGGGGAATATGTTTCCGGTGAATGTAAATATAAATGACCTAAAATAAATACCATCCATGGATGTAATTAGCTCTCCATCACATTTGGGTTACCCCGTATGGTGTTCAAAAATGAATTACCGGCCAAAACGTGGATGCACATTGGGTAACCCCAGAATGAATTATAGGCTAATAGAAACGGTCATAGGGTCATATCTCAAAGAGCAAAAACAAAAAAAAAACATTCTGATATAAAACAGAAACAGAAAAATGCTCTAACAAAGGACCCTATGAAAGACACAAAGGCCTAATAAGGGACCCAATGAATGCAAATAGAACCACAACGGCCTATATCAAGGGGGCCAAATGACTGATAATCGCTCATCATGGTTGATATTTATTTTTGTCTGCATTTATATTTATATATACAGACTGAATTTTAAAAAATATATTTATATATACAGACTGAATTTTTAAAAAAGATAGTTATATATACAGAATTAATTTTAAAAAATATATTTATATATACAGAATTAATTTTAAAAAAGATATTTATATATACAGACTGAATTTTTAAAAAAGATAGTTATATATACAGAATTAATTTTAAAAAATATATTTATATATACAGACTGAATTTTAAAAAAGATATTTATATATACAGACTGAATTTTTAAAAAAGATAGTTATATATACAGACTGAATTTTTAAAAAAGATAGTTATATATACAGACTGAATTTTTAAAAATATTAACGGCTCTTTTATTTTTGAAAAATGAATTAGAAATATGTATTATCATATATGAATTCTGAAATTATGAATAGCATCATAGTTGAAATTGCAAAATTGAAAAATCAGAATATTAGATTGTCAGATGGGTTAAATCCTGATCAAATCAAGTCGGATTTTCAGGATATAGAATACGGAGTTAGCACTAACAAGTATATGTTGCCAAAGAAATATGCACTCATCAAAAAAATTCAAAATTCTATTCGAGACTCTCTTGCATTTTCCAGTGAAGTAGATGTGTTTGTTCCGTTATATACTATCGTGGAAGGAATACGAAAAGAATTGGGTAACGAATATGAATTGAAAAAGGAAGTTAATTCTAAAATTAGAAACTTACGAGCGTTAATTCAAGAAAATGAACTATTTTGATTGACCAGCCCCTCAATATATTTTGTCAGACAGTAAAATCTCCTTGAGATTTTCATTTTTTTTTTGTCATTTTTTTATTGAATCAGTGAAAATATTTCACACTGCGAAAATAAAAATATTTCACAGCAATAAAAAATTGGACCGTTAAGGATGGAATCATCGATGGGAAAAATTGTTTTACAATTGAAAAATGGTTTCTGATTTCAAATAATGGTCAATGAAGCATTAACGACCCGATTGGCTCGTGAGCGACTAGATGCAATTAAGAAATTTATACCAATTCGCGACTCTGTCAGGAATAAACTGCAAGAACGACAGAGTTTACAAACTGATTTTGCTCTGGGGTCTGAAGAGTTGTTTAAACCAGTAACCACAGCAACGAAAGGAGTAGAGCGTGCTTTACTGGGAGATGGTCCCGAGACGGGGAAATCTGTTATTGGTGAACTTGAAAAACTAGCAGCGAAAACTGAACAAACTGAACAAACTGATCCGAAAAAAACGACTGTTTCTCTGTTGAATAAATTTACTGATCATGCTAAAATATTAATAAAAAAACCTAGTTTATTGAAATCAAAGGATTATCAAGCCTTTGGTAATTTTGCTGCTCAAAGCTATAATTCAAAAAAAGATTTTTTAAAGGACGAGTATAAAAATGATAGAATATCAAGTAATGATTGGTTCGATTATTTGTATAAACTAAATAAAGGGATTGGTCGTTTGAATAAGGATGAGATAGGGTACAAGGAATTTAAAAAGGGAATTAGTAATTATAAAAGAGAACAAATAGAAGAACGACAACGAGAAATAGAAGAACGGCAAGAACTAAAACGTCAAACACCAACACGTAGACAAACAAGAAGACAAAAAAAACAACAACTACCACCTGATGATGATGATGATTTAGAAGAACGACGTCAAACACCAACACGGAGACAAAAAAAACAACAACTACCACCTGATGATGATGATGATGATGATTATTTACAAACTACGGATTTAGAAAAACTAGATGAAGCAGCTGGTTATAGCGGAAGTGGATTGCAAAATCCAAGGATTGGAAACACTTGTCCTGATAGTGTTATCAATGATATATCACGATTAGATGTTCTTGTAGGAGGGTTCCGAGCTGGAAATAACTCTCCAGAAATAATTTTTGAAGCAGCTGATATTTGTAGACGATTATTTGCCGGTGGTATCATGGATATCAAAACCTATCGAGATTTCATTGACGAGGTAGCAAATGGGTATCATAGTGATTAAATAACAATTGAAAACACTATTGTTTTTATAATAATGATCATCCATTACAATCATGATAAACCAACCGTCGTCTATGTAGTTAATTCACGGTTTCCAGTTTATAGAGCATACTACGGAGATGGCCTCGGCAAGACCATTTTAGGATTCTTTTCAAGAACGGCCCCAAAAGTGATGCCGTTAGCTAAACAACTTGGAATGAAAGCCATTGATGTTATTCGTGATAAGGGTATTAGTACTGTTGGAGATCTTGCCGGGAAAGCGTTTTCAACTGCGAAGGATAAAATAACATCATTAGTGAGTCGAAAAAAGAAACCGTTACCGTCTACAGAAGAAATGCCTGCAAGTGTTAGTAAAATTATAAATAACGCAGTAGATGAAAAACTAGCGTCGATGGTAAATC
Organism: Unio delphinus; assembly: GCA_029339505.1. NCBI lineage: Eukaryota > Metazoa > Mollusca > Bivalvia > Unionida > Unionidae > Unio > Unio delphinus. Next base: position 6,995,648 of record JAQISU010000015.1, read on the forward strand.
AAGGAGACCAAAGCAATATTGCAAATATGATAGCGGGAAGTGGCTTTAGAAAACCACGTCGATGAAATCCTATGGATTTTCACGCTAGCGTTTTTCACGATGAAATGGAAAATCCGATTTAGACTCTGATAAATAGAATAAAATGTTCAAAAAATCATCTGATCCAGCATTTGATATAGACGCCCCAGTGCGTAAAGATGATTCTGTACGCGATTATCAATTTTATTCTTATCACGCAGTACAACCAGATCTCCGATCGCGAATTGAACTTCAAGTTCATGATACCAGTAAATATTTTCTACCGTGTGAGGCATTTATTGAAGTAGAAGGAGAACTTGTAACAAATGTTGTAGCTGATACCTCATATGCAGATAATGCAAATGTCCGAGTTGGTTTTGTTAATAACGGCATCATGGCGTTATTTGAAAGCGCTAGATATCTCATTGATGGAAAAGAAATTGAATCCATTGACCGTGAAGTTGATATGGCCACAACAATCATAGGGTTAGCAAGATATTCTGATGATTATACAAGATCAGCGGGTCCATCTATGATGTTTGCAAAGGATACTACTGATAACGCTGATCACCTTCAATTCATTAAAGTGTTAACACCGCAGAATACTGCAGAAGGCAATCAACAAGAAGCAGCTAATCCAGAACGTCGAGTTAGACCCGGAGCTGCGTTTGATATTCTCGGAGGCGTTAATGGTAATCTCAATTTAGGATTTGCAACACGCGTAGCAACGTTGCATGGGCAGCGTCGACGATTTTCATGTGCGATTCCACTGCATCATATATTTGGATTCTGTAGAAATGTTAGAAAAGTTATTTATGGAGCCAAACACACAATAGCGCTTGTACGAAAGGGTACTGATGATGATGCAATCTGGCGTAGTGCTGGGGTTGATCCCGGTAAAGTCATTTTAACAAAACTATCATTATGGATGCCAGTGTTAACTCCATCAATCACAGACGAACAGCGACTACTATCATTTATGGACCAAGGAGGAAAGTCGTTGTTAAGTTGGTTATCAGTGACCACGGATATTAAACAAGACAGTGTTGATGGTACATTCACATGGCACCTGGCATCAAAACAAGGGGTTTCAGCTCCACGTCATATATTTATTGCGTTACAGAATGCTGCGCGAGTTGGTAATCAACAACGAAGTCATATGATATTTGATCAGTTAGGTGTTAGTGAAGTCTCGCTGAGAATAAACGGACAGCAGGAACCATCCGAGGATATACAACTTGATTACGGTCAGAATCATATTGCACGTGTCTATCATAACCTGTTGTCATTTATGGCACGTGATCAAAATGTGGATACCGGTTTGCAAATATCACAATTGGATTTTAAAAGCCTCTATCCGATTTATTACTTTTCATTGGAACATCTTGATTTGATGAGACAATCTGTCGTTGATATACACTTTAGAGCCCGTGTAACCCGTCCGACTGGTCCACCAGTTGCTGGGGTTGCTCCCCTCCTTATCACGAATTATAGAGCAGTTGCTGTCATTCTCAGTGATAAATCAATGATACTCGAAGGTGTTGGAGGAAGAATGAGAGTGGTAGATGCACCAGTGGAAAATATGTAATTGAAAATCCGAAGGATATTTCCATTGAATCGTTTTACGATTTAGAATCAATCTGTATTTGTATAATGTCATATAGTAATATCAATGTGTCATTGACACCTGGTCAGTTAAAAAAATTGCAATCAAAATCCGCTAAACAATGTGGAACCACAATCACGTTGAAACCTAATCAAATGAATGGCGGGGCAAATAAATTATCGCTGACAACTCGTCAAGTGAAACATTTCAATGATGCTTTCAAGGATAAAAAAGGTGTTCAGATTACTCTTTCTGCGGCTGCTATCAAAAATATGATAAAAACAGGTGGTATATTTCCGTTGTTTGCTGCAATACCAGCATTGGTTGCGGCAGCAGCCCCAGCAGTAGCAAAAGCGGCCGCATTGGGGGTAGTTGGAGGCTTGGGAACAAAAGCGGTACAGAGCATTGCTGAATCATATGAACCGAAGAAAGGTCGAGGGTATAAAAAAAAGGGAAAGGGTCTAAGACTACCAGGAACCCCGTATTCATGGTACAGCGGAAAGGGTCTAAGACTACCAGGAACCCCGTATTCATGGTACAGCGGAAGATCCGTTCACGGATCAGGCCTGAGACTACCAGGAACGGTTTATTAATTCAGAAATCTATGGTTCCAATGTCCAATTTTGATTTAATGGATGCTGCTAAACAACTAGTGATTAAAAATTTCAGAGGTGTTTTTATGAAAGATCAATTACCACATCAACCAAACAAAACTGAAACAGGTATTATTAATCTCGATAACAGCACCGGACCTGGAACTCACTGGGTTGCATACGCTATTGATCCACGTGGGATTGTCTATTTTGATTCATATGGATTAGCCCCACCAAAAGAGTTTATGCATTATATAAAAACCCTTCCAATGAAGACTTGGTATTCTACGCTACCAACACAACAAATCAATGACCCACCAATATGCGGCAGTGAAGTATTAAATGTCCTTGACGCTATTTCTAACTCCTTGGGTAACCCAAGGGGAAAACCACCACACATTGTCGTAAATGACTACACTAGTAATCGCTTTTTAGAGAGAGATATATAAAATATCATGATTGATATTTGGGGAAGACCTCTGAAACCCAAACCCGATGACACTGCAACTCCTGATTCTATCAAGGATATAAAAAAAAAAATTAAAGATGAAATCGCTGAGACGTTGAACTTAACAAGTGTTGACCCGAATGAAATAGTTGTATTTCAAGACAAACAGGGTAAATTGAAATCCAGTAATATTTCTCTGGATGATATTTTGGTTAAACAACAAAACGCAATCGAGAACACCGTTGCGCTATTTTCCGATCAAGGTAAACTCAAACCGGGTGTACTTTTTTCGACGATTACAGATCGATTTACAAACCACGATAAAGAATTTGAAGATCATTTAAGAAACTACAATAGTTTCCGTAGAAATGTCGTTCATAAGTTCTTTGGATCCCCAATTGTAGTTACACCATCTATCGCTGAAATTAAAACGTTTGTTGATGATCAAAAGGTTATCAACGAAGCAACAAAAACAACAACCGACGCCATTGATAAATTTATTGGAAACCCGTTAGATAAAATTGAACTAAAACTCCCTGATATTAAAAAATCCATTGATGAGACGAAAACTTCCATCGAAGGCATCAAAGGTGATCTTTCGAGGATGATAACAGCCATTGAAAAAACAAAAATTCCTCATGAGAAAACCAACAACGTGGTATACACAATCCAACACGGATCATTTGAGTGGACACCTGAAAACAACAAATTAGACATCACTGCAACCGTCAAGGGTATTTATCGATTAACACTAGTAACACCATCGTCTCAATTTAATATTTCATCGTCCAGTTCATCTGGGGTCAATAATACGATTTCAACGATCATCGACAAGAATACAACTGAAAAGTTCACAATCAAATCTACTGATAAACATTTGGTTAGGGTCTCAACAACGTGGTATGTGGAATTCGTAGCGAATTTAAGTAAATCGTAATTGAAAACGCTAGCGTGTTTAAAATAAAAATGATTTCATCATCTCAATATCGCTATGATCAGGTCAGAGAGTATCAAACTAGACTCAAAACCTTGTCTGAGGAGTATGAATTGAAAATTAAAAAATATCGCAGGAGAATTACCGCAATTGATGTTACTGTGTACGCTGTGAGTGGTGTAATCACCGGAGCTGGTATTATACTGTCTTCAGTGACAATGATGGCTCCGATAGCTGTTCCAATTTGCATTTCTGCGGCAACAACAATCGCTGGAATAATTTCAATAATCACAAAAAAAATATCCTCATGCAGCCAACGGAAACTACAAGACTACATAATTCAATTTCATGTTGTGTCCACTGCATACTCGCAATTATCCTCATTGATATCGTCATCGCTCGATGATACAATTATATCAGAGAGTGAGTTTTCAGCGATGGTAGATATATATGATTCTGCGATGTCAAAATTAGAAATACAACATGAGTATAATAACAATGACAACACAGATGGAATTACTTCAACAAATAGTGGAGAACACAAAACCAGTACAAACAAGCATGATCTCAATAACCTCAACGAATCCAGAATTCAGTGTGAATTTCCCCTCTCCGGTCCCAGTGAAGGAAATCGCGCTAGCAAAATTACGAGTATACCATAGTTGGCCAAATATTAGGTCAAAACCATTTGGTGGTCAACAACCGAATAATTCACTGGTATTTGCAAATAAGAATAAACCCGACGGTACCCCAGACTGGAACGTTGTTTCCATACCAACCGGATCATATCAAATTGAACAAATCAATGATGAATTCGCGCGTAGAATAAAATCGATTACTGGAAAAGAATCAAAAATAGCTATAACAGTTCATGTGCCGACACTATCATCTGCCATTGAAATAAGCACAGAGGGTTATGTCGTAGATATCTATCAAAGCTCAATAAGAACAGTACTAGGATGGCCTGAATTACCACCCGGAGGAAAAACCGTTAAATTACCAGAACCACAAAAAACCGATTATATCACAGACAGGACAAAATCTGATAATCCAGTAAGGAGTTATAGAGATTATGACAAATTGAATTTTTTCATTAGAGTAGAAGATGAGAACGGCCAAATTGTTTATCATTCTGCTAACTGGGATAAAATCACTGAAAATTTCACAGCTTTCAATAACGATATTTCACTGTTGTTATTATCCCTTAAATCCGGTACTCTCACCCGAGATGAATTTATCAGCGTCATAGAAACATGTAACAAAATCATCAATGACATGGAAACATTTCATTCACAAATTATTCAAGAAGTATTAGGTGACAATATCCCCCTATCGAGAACAGCATTTGCATCGAACTTAAATATCCCGGTCAAGGATATTCCAACATTCAAACTTCCAGGATATAATATCTCAGAACTACAAAAATCTCTCGATGATGCCATCGATGAAGGTTTCAAAAAAATCCATGATACGTGGAAAAAAACACCATCACAACCACAAACAACTATCCTCAAACATAATAATGACCCAGATGGTGGTGGCAGGCATATTGCTCCGTTCAATGTGAATATTTCATCGGTGATAGCAATCAATTTAGTGTGTGATGTGATCGAAGGAAGCTATCAAATAAATTTAGAACGATCAAATCAAGCTCAGCAAGGATATATTTTGTATTCATTTGCACCAACAGCTCCTCCAGGGTTTCTAATTATTGAGGATCCAACTAATCCAGTCTATATGCGATGTCATAATAATTCATTAACCAGAATTAATTTCAAACTCACTGACCAGTCCAATAATCTGATTGATTTACAAGATGAGGTGTTAGCGATTAGTCTGTTTGTGAAATCGTAGTGATTTTCGTCCCCCAGACAAGGTCTGGAACACGATATCGTATCGGACTGGATCAAATATTCGGTTAACCCCAACTGAAAGTTCTAGCAGCAGAGGGGGTGAGTGACAACGACGTTGCGACGCGAATGTTTTCAGACAAGGGTCAGAGACTTATTTTTTCGCGAGAAGGGTCCAGTGTTATTTTGGAGGGGGTATAATCAAAAATAAAAACAAAAAAAAGTTGTCTGATTCGCCCCCTCTGCTGCTTCAGATGATGATAGATCATTGGTTGTAAGTTTACCTGTGCGATATATGTTATGTCCCACCCAATTAAAGTCTCCCCCTATAATCAGGTGTTCTGCTGTGAAGCTTATTAAATATTTATTTAGATTTCCTATGAAGTCGTAGTGGTTTTCTCTATTCGCAGGGGCATATATGTTTAAAATGTGCAATTTATTTAGCTTTATGTGGTTTACCCTTCCCTTAAACTAATATCTTCTGTTATTCTCTCCCAATTTTGTCTATTTCTGTTTCTAATTATCATTGCAACTCCTGCTCTTATATCTGTTTGTTTTGCTTCACTAGTTACAATTATTGCCTTCATTTTGGATTCAATTTCTGATATCATTGTATTTGTAAGTTTGTTGTGTGTTTCTTGAATTAGTATAATGTCCTGCTTTAATTTTATAAGTTGTGTAATTTTGTCCTTATCTATTCCATTAGTGTTTATTGATGCAATATGGAAGTTTAGTTCTTCCATTTTTGGTTATCCAGGTGGCTTTAATGTACTGAGTAGATATTTCTAGTGATTATTATTATTAATAGTTGCTATTTGATATTTTGTAGTTAAACTGTTGCATTGTGGGGCATTGGCCCCTCATCAGTCTCTATAATGTCGTAGGTGTCTTTTAGGTTTACTTCCTTTATCAGTTCGTTTGTTGTGTCGTTTGTTGTGTCCATTGTCTTGTCCGTCATTATTGATTTTGGGTAAAGTGGGGTTAGATCGAAATCGAAGTCCGGGTCTTGTTCCTCCGAGGTTGATAGAGATATGGATTTTTCCTCTTGCATTTTTCTTCTTCTCTCTCTCTGCTTTGTTTTGGAGGTGAGTTTCAGCTTGGGTAGTGGTCTCTCAGTAATGGTTATTGGCTCATCGCTAGTCGATGAGCTTGTTAGGGTATGGTTTTTCCTTTTTCTAAGTGGAGGTAGAGGTGTGGATGCTCTATTTTCCTTGTCATTCCTAACTATTTCTATCTCAAAAGGTTCTATTCCTTCTATTTGTATTTCTTCTTCTTCGATCATTTCCTCTTCTATCGACAAAGCCTCATATCTATTGTTTGTCTTCAGAGGGGCTTGTGGCCTTTCTCTTTTATTTGTCTTTGAGGGGGTTATAAAGATGTCCTTTTGTGGTAGGATCTCTTCCCTCCTTTCGACTTGCAGCTCTATATCTGGTTCCACCTGGTTTTGTTGTTGTGGTGGTTGTTGTTGAGCAGGCTGTTCTTCCTCATGGCTTTGTTGTTGTGATTGTTGTTGTTGATCCGGCTGTATTTCATCCTCCTTCGCAACTCTTGCTGCATAAGAATTTGGATCCCTCGGTTTCATTGGTTGTGTGCAATGCTTAGCCCCATGGCCTACAACCTTACAGCGGGGACAGGGTCTGTCCCTGTCGCATCCTCTATACCAGGACTTGCATAGGAATCCCATTACGTAGAAGTAGGCTGGTACCTTTTGTGCCTTTTCAGCGGGGATTCTGACTATTCTTTCGCCGCATTTTACTTCTTGATGTCCGTAACATATAGCTGGTACACTTTCTCCAACATTTATCTTGTAGATGGCCATCAGCTTATCCATTACCGCGTCTGTTGAAATCTCATGCGGTAGGCCAGAAATGTAGAGGTCTATAGCCCTTGGCTCAATGTCTCTTATTATGGGCTCTGTGTCGTAGATTCTTACTCTCTGGCCCCCTATTTGTATTTCCAATTGTTTCAGCATTTGTCTTTGGTTCTTGGGGTATAATATATACTTGTTTTTTCCTACAAATTGCAGAGCATCTATGTCTAATATTTGTATTCCTTGTAGCGCCATCTCCGTCAGAACTTCGGTCTGTCTTGGGAAAGTTACGCTGGTTCCGAAGTCCAGGGTTTGACAACCCTCTCTGTGGTAGATTACCAGTTTCCTCTTTCCTGCTTCTCCCTCTACCACGGTGTTGAAAAAGTCTGTGATCCTATGCTTGTTCAGATCTATTCTCAAAGCTTCAGCCATTGTCGTAACTGTCACTGTAACAATGTCAGTAATTTATAGCAGTATTATGAAAATAATACAATAAAGTGCTCAGAAAATAACTTAACTAAAGGGTGAATGAAAAAAGGCAATTTAAATTTGAACAAAATGTGCAGATTGTAGAAAATAGCTATCATGAAATTGTGAGAACTTGGTATCTTGCAAAAGCAAAGTACTTAGAGTACTACTCACTTTGTGAGTGCAGCTCGCCAATGACTAAATTTACCTTTATATGTTGGTAGTCCAGTATATTCCAGTATATTCCAATTGTATCAGTGGATTTACGTGCACAGAAAAACACGTCTGCTCTCTTCGACGACCAACAAGCTAATCCAGGTCAGTATTTGTTGCATAAAATTCAAAATTGGTAATTGGTATGAATCATACATATTGTGGAATGAGAGAACAGTGTTTTCTATGGTTTTTTTTACATTCTTTAGGAGAAAACTGAAGCCAGAGAGAGGGAGCTAGAAGGTCATGCTCAGTTTCTGCTGGTGAAATTCAATCACATCCACAAGCGAATCCGCAGAGTGGCAGACAAGTACCTGACAGGACTAGTGGACAGGTCAGTAAATCTACAGGTTGGCAAACAATTTCCTGACAGCTGGTGAACAGTTGAAATCTCTAGTAACGGAAAGAGCAACATACTGTAAATAAACATGCAGAGTAAACAGAAACTTCTCTGCAGTAAAATATGGAAAATCTTGACACAATATCCTGTCTGTGGCAAGGCTGGCATTTACATATCCTGTCCATGGCAAAGATTCTGATGATTATCAGGGTCTATCATCTCAGCAATTCTCTCTTCTAGTTTATTTCAGTTAGGTCCGTAATGTTATTTGGCATTCAGATTCTAGAAGATTGGCAATATAATGTGCTTTGCTTTTTCTTTGTACTTCAGAGATCCTAAAACCCATTTATTTGCTTGATGTGTGGTAGATCAAAGGTTTTTACCAGCACTTGCTATGGGCAACCCAACATCTGTCATAGGAGTTCTCAAATGTCAATATGTAAATTTGTCTTTTTATTTGTTTTCTACATTTAACTGACATATTAATACCTTATTGAAGTCAAATTCAAAGTTTACTAGTTCTTGTTTAATGGATATTTTTGATGGACAATCAATAAATATGTTGCCGACTAGGTTTAATTCACAAGGTGGCTGGGTCTTATTTACAGTTTCTTTATCAGACAATCATTAAGAGTGTTACTGACTAATCTTGCTGGGTCAGTTTTCCCAGTTGTTTAAACTGTCTTATACTCTCAAAACACAACACAAAACTGGTTCTAAAGCTTATCTCTGGACTTGTCTAAAACTCTTCAACTGAATGATTGCCTTGGATTAGTACCATATGGTAGACATTTAATAAGTTCTTTATGTCATGTGATTTGTGTTGAGCCACATCATAATATCGTATCTTTAGAGCAAAATGTGCAAAGCCTAGGTCCAGATTAAGAATAAAGGATTCAAGCAACATCAACTAACTTTTATTACCTTCCTCAAAGACATATTTGAGGACCTATTCAAATTGAACTTCACCATCTGACTTCACCATCTGACTTCACCAGCAATGTGTCATAATTAACTGTTGCTATTTTTTTAGGTAGCAAGCCAGCTTTTCATAAATTATTAATTAATATTTGAAAACAGTAGATTGAAATAGAATACTGTAATTTGTTGCATATTTACTAACAATTCAAACCACCTATCTATCTCAATCTTCAGTCACTTATGTGATAAATATCCATCTGTACAATATTGAATGATTTTAAGTGTTACTTATTGTATGAGTCATTTGTCTTTTAGATTCCCCTACCTGTTGTGGAGTGGGAGGGTGCTTATGACAATGTTAGACATCCTACAGTTGCTCTCAAAGTCTCTAGAGATGGTAAGTTTATAAGCAGTTCAAAAACAGATGCTTTTCCAGCAGCAACAGTGATGGCAGCTGCATCAAAATAAAAATATTTGTTGCTTTGAAGGTTTTGAAATATATATATATATATATATATATGCAGAATGGGTATATTATTGTATGCAGGTCTGTCATAACGTCATGTGGATCTTGTTACTTTGTACTTGTGCTATCTACAAATTCACTCTCTTGAAAAGAGAATGAGATTTATTTTATAGGTTTTTGTCATGATTCATGGATTCAAAGGCATAAAAATTATATTTTCTGTGTGATGCATATCTACGAATTTATGCATTAACTAATTGTACTTTTGCATTTGCAAAAACCATGATAAATTATGTATTTGATAAAAAGAATTGTATATTGTTACAGATTTTCTGTTGTCAGAGAAGATATTTTCAGCTTTCAATACAGTCTTCATTTTGAAAAGACTACCAACATTTAGGTATAACAAAATGAGATGGACTATTGCACTCTACCGGAACCATACTGTTACAACTCTATAATCATAAACTAAACAACAGAAAGAAGCAAAACCAACAAGTTTTGTAAAGCTTTAATAGTTATCAAGGTTATAAAATGAAAATTTACGACAAACTCACAGTATTAGAAATTACAGTAGTCCCCCTCTTATACGGCCACCCCTTCTGCACCGGGAAAGTGGCCTTATAAGATGGGTGGCCTATCTAGAGGGGGACTACATTTTTTATGAGAAGAGTATGTAATGTACATAGTAAGAAAGCTACATACTTCAAAACATGTAATATCTTCGTTTAAAAGTAACATTAATCATTAAAAGGTTCTTCTTGTTATAATAACAAACTTTTTTCAACTGAATATAACGTTACATTAATAGTTCTTTTTCTTAATGTAAGTATGATAGGTGAGCGGGTATTGTCATGCACATTGCAAATGCATTCAAAAACGTCATTTACATCTTGGTACATACATAATTATCTTTCCATTTGCTCTATTTTTCCACTGCTGCTGAATAACCTTCTTATCGGTTATGACTTTGTTTATTCGAGTCATTTCAACATAAACTTGTTTTTTCAAGTCTTTTCTATATATAATTGTTCAGCAAGTATCCCCTCCTCTGATGTTGTAGAGTAGAATAACCGACTTTCATTTAAAATAAAGTCTCCATTAATGTGATGACATGTTAATGTTTGTTAAAGATTTATTCAGTTGTTGCTAACTGTATGCAATTTAATTATGCATACAAAACTTGTGTCGTGTAGACAAAATGCAGTCTTTGTAAAGGAAGCCATAAATGTGTTGTCACATGATTTTTCGTTCTTTGTCTGGTAACCTTTTTTCTTCAAGGTTTTCTGTGTGTGCCAATACACAAAATCTATTTTTAGCCTATGCTGACCCTGTTATGATCTTAACAATTATGTCTGGATATAATCATCAATGAGAAGAACTTGACATAGGTATTAAGCCCCAAACTCTTTCATAACATTATTGAGCCCATTTCCTGTAAACATTGACTTTTATAGATAATGATATACTATTAACTTTAGTCAACACTTCTAACAGAACCTTGACACTGTGAGACATGTATCGACGATAGAGAAAATCAATTGCTTACCCTCATGAGGGGGATATTTTACATTTTTGGTACTAAAATGCTGTCTTCTGTTTGCGTTAGAAGGGTGGCTGTTCTTGAGGGATACTTTTGAATACAAACGCGTGGGTGCCAAGAGATTCTGGCCATATGAAGCAGGTGGCCATTAGTCAGGGGGGGCCGTTCAAGAAGGGGACTACTGTATATCCAAAATAATTCCAAAGTTCTACCACAAGTCCTAAAGAATCTAATATTCTGAATGAATTTTGGATCCTTGCCAACAGTCCTGATGTATCACAATGACATTTTCCAGAATTACTTTTAATAAATTTACAATAGTCCCAATATTTTGGTTGAATGAGTTGTTCGAGTGAATAATCCAGAATATGTCTCCACTCAGATTATATCTAAATACAACATTAAACACATCTGATTTTAATACAAGAGCATCTGAATTAGAATCTGAAATAGGAATTAATTAATTGCTTGTTTCTCCTTATATACATCTCTAAGAATTTATTACAACTATAGTTTGCAATATGCCCCATGTATCAGACCTCACTACTCAATCTAATATTTCTCAATACTTACAACCACCTAACTTTAACTAACCAACCACAAATAACTCCATACTTGTAAATATGTTTATTATTAGAAACTTGACAGCACCTATTTATAGACCCTATGCAATCTGTATCCCAAATCTGATACATACCAAATAGATACAGCCATGCACCAAACATTACAAAAAATATGGATTACTCAATTTAAAAATACCCTTAATTTGACTCTGGCAGACAGGACTTTGCACAGAATAGCAGAAGGCCATCATTTCCTTCACAAAAATTCTCCAATAAAGGGAATTTTCAAAAAGGATAAACATGGTACAAAAAAACTCAGTAAGAATATTTTTAAAGTGTCCAAATATTAGTATGGAGTTTTATTAAATAGTTCCTCGAAATATGAAAGAAAATAACAAATAACCAGTTCAACATTTTTTCTGCATATTTAATGGTAATGACTGTTTGAATCAGGGTTGACCATTGAACAGTAGTTCTGATTCTGACACAATACCAGTAAACTGTGGAAAATTCTATTAAGAAAAACAAACAACCTTAAATAAGTTTCACTTTGATTAGGTCTAAACGTCCAATCTAAACTTTAAGTAAAGAGAATGATGCCTTGTTTCTGTTCATTCAATGAAATTAAAGGATTGCAAATCAGTGAAAAGTAGTAACTGCCATGCAAGGACTTGCGATTATGCTTCATCATCTCCTGAACAAAACACATAAGCCATTCACATACCTGCCAAACTGCCAGACAGCAGTTCATTTTCCAACAGTTTACTGGTATTGTCTAGTGTGAAACTTCTTTATGGTTGGGTTTTTAAAGAGAGTTTACTGGTTTTGTCTAATGTGAAACTTCTTTATGGTTGTTTTTTTTTAAATAGAAATTTCCACAGTTTAGTTGTATTGTCTAGTGTGAAACTTATTTATGGTTGGGTTTTTAAAGAGAGTTTACTGGTATTGTCTAGTGTGAAACTTCTTTATGGTAGGGTTTTTTTAAATAGCATTTTCCACAGTTTACTGGTAATGTCTAGTGTGAAACTTCTTTATGGTAGGGTTTTTTTTAAATAGCATTTTCCACAGTTTACTGGTATTGTCTAGTGTGAAACTTCTTTATGGTAGGTTTTTTTTTAAATAGCATTTTCCACAGTTTACTGGTATTGTCTAGTGGATATCCAAAATGCATGTAATCTGGTGACTCATAAGAAAAATGGTCCAAAAATTTAAAAACCAGCTTCTAGTAGAAAACGGTTTTCTCCCATAATTTCTGCAAATATTGCACAACAGATCTACCATATTGTTCTTGTATTGTAGCCATGTGCAATGTATCAGTCAATGTAACATGATTTGACTTGAATGGATGCTTGAATTAAATGACAACACAAATTGGTGAAAGATGGAAGTTTATGAAATTAATTAATACAAATTTGAATAATTATCCTCTACAAATACTGTGTGATTCTTTAAAGCTTTAAACTCACAACTCAGTCAGTTTCTATACAGACATTCACAAATGGGAAAACAAAAATGTGATTCACATATTCTCATGTAATGAAAGTAAGATTCATATAATCTCCTGTAATGAAGGTAACTCAATTGTGCTCAATTGAAACAGACCATATTTACTATGTACTCATTTGAAACAGACCATATGTACTATGTACCGTATTTTTGCGCATATATCCCGCACACGTAGATAATCTGCACCCTCATATAGCCCGCGGGTTTTGGGGTTTTTTGTAAAAAAATCGTTGGCATAACCCGCACCTTTGTATAACCCGCAACCATAGATATATTTATACAGCTACAATCGGAAATGAAATCAATTACAGGATCACGGGGCTTCGCTGATGTAGCAAACTGCGATTCTGTTTTCCGTTTTGGTGACAAAATATGCCATCTGGTGATATTTGTGGCGACACCAATTTTGGCTGATAAAAACCGTATTTACAGTCTTGCGTTTGGAGTAGAGAAAATCAAAGGCACCATGACAGGAAACAATGTACTGGAATATATTGTTAAAATAACAAGTCCTTGTCTCATACTGACAAACCGCACTAACAGTGCACTGTTATATCATAATCCGCTAATGATGATATCTGGCCTTATTACTTTATGCAACTGACTAGTTAAAATCCGAATCCGTAGAAGGCGGAAACGTAAAATGAGTACAGTCAAGCAGATGACACTAATTTAAAAACAAATACCAGATGGAAGAAGAAAAAATACGTTTGCTGACACTTCAAAGAACTGATTACCTTTGAAGCACTGATATATACTAAACAAATAAAACAAATCTGTTTCAATGTTCTACAATTATCTGAAGTTGCCGCAGCAATAACAAACAGGTATTTGTTTGACCCTTCAACTGGAGCCTTTAGCGGTGCCATCATCAAAGTAAGCCGACGACCTTTGCTCAATAAAAGTCAGCAAAAAACACGGTACAAAGTGCTTGTGTGCGTAGGCTGTCTATAGGAGTTGTGCCTCAACTACAGGCTACATAAACACGGACATTTCTAAATAATCTTGTATTCTTGTGAAGTGTAGATTCGAGTTTAAATAATTTCTTTCTGTTTAATTTAAAAAATGCCGAAACGAAAGTCTTACACAGCTGACTTCAAGCTAACTGCCATTGCGTATGCTGAAGTGCATGGCAATAGAGCCACAGGCAGAAAATTTGATATTGATGAGAGTGTAATCCGAGGTTGGAGAAAAGAAAAAGGAACGTTGGAGAAGATGAATCCATGAAAACGTGCTCGTTGCAGACCTAAAGCAAAGTGGCCTCACCTTGAAGCTGACCTGAAGCAGTGGATCATGGCCCAGCGGTAAAATTAGGTACCATAGTTATTTCGATTGAAAACATAAAATATTGATTATGAAAACGTGACGGATATGAAATTTTAAGTTTTTATCCCGAAATGTTGATTTATTCCCGATACCGTAAGTTGTTATAAAGTCACCGTAGTAGCCATAATATCCAACCCTAGCAAAACAAAACTAGAACAATATATAAGTTATGTAGTTACGTTTTTCAAACAATATATTGAAATATTATTATGTGTAAAAAAATTGTGATATAGTCCGCACCCTTATATAACCCGCATCCCCCCTGCGGAGTTTGTAAAATCTGGTATAACATGCGGGATATATGCGGGAAAATACGGTACTCAATTGAAACAACATAAACAATTCAAACAAACATGATCAGTTGTATTCAGTATAACAATTGTACCAAACATAGTCATTTGTACAGTCTGTACGATTCATGACCACATACGACTCTTATAAATACTTGTATAACCTTGCAAACAAAACATTTTGACCTGGTTCATATGTCCATTATCAAACCCCACAGGTTCTTCTGAATTCTTGGGTTAGCCCAGACTTGTATTGGCCACACATCCTCTTCATGGATCCACCATGTGTACAAGTTTACAGATCAACACTTCCCTCCTTGTACGGCTTTGATGGTCACACCTGCTTCCATCCCCATACAGACATACAGACAGCCAGACCAACAGCCTGATACACACACACACACACACACACACACACACACACACAGAGTTAAAATAAGCCCAAACTAGTCATAGTGGGAATTAAAATCTATAGACACATGCTACTAAATTAAACTCTTAAAAGCAGTTTGTTACAGTTCAAAAGTTTACATTTCATATCAGCGTAGTGGTAAAGGCAAAATTTCATCTACGACATTTAAACTGAATATGTTTTACATATCATAAAATGTAACACTTACCCTTGTGGCTGTAGAACAAAATGGGTAATGTACACTCCTTGACAAGATCCCAAAAGACCTTAAGCAAAACCACGTTATTCTTTGCCTTATTCTGTGGTAGTCAAGATTTTGGAACCTTCATTTTTCCCAGCATCTGACATTGTTTTAGAATTAGTTTGGTGAGAAACTCCACTTCTTTCTTTGCTTTCTGCCATTCACTTTGCACATCCTGCCAGCATAGCCCTAAAATTGAAAAGAATGAGTAATTTTTCTCCAGCCAATGACTATAATCTCACCTTTCAGAAATGGACAACAGTTAATGAATAATGCACAGATGTGATGAAATGGCAGTAATTTCCTCTAATGCATGCATTTTTACATTATAAATAATTAGTGGGATTTCCGAGCATCCCTTTATATTTACCTTTATCTTCATGCTTTGGAATGGACTAAGGTATTTTGGTCCAGTAATGATCCATACTTTTATATTTTTAAGCAAATCATATTTATTCAGTTTATTTTAACAGTTAAACAAAGGTTTTATATAACACAGCAACAGGGAAGTTGGGTGGGCATTTTGCCTACTGGAGTACATGCAGTATTTACTCATAAAAATATATGCAGATTTTTATCAAATTATACTATTGCTAAATATTGCCTATATTTTCAGGATCCCCACCAGAAGGCACCTGAGTTTGATGTTCCTAACACACCGTACAAATTGAGAGTTAAAGATATCATGGCTGAAAGAGAGGTGATGTAATATTAATTTAAATTGAAAAATATTTTTTTGCAATAAGAATTTTGCATTTTAAGACTGTTCACAACCATCATATTATCAACCAAATGCTGGCTGAATTACTGTTAATCTTTTCTGTTACATTCAAATATCGATTTTTCAGTTTCACAGCTTTTAATCTTTAACTTCTCAGTTTAAACCAGCTACTTATGAAATATAGTAAAGTTTATATTAAATAGGTGGTAAAAGTCCTGATGGGACTTATAAATTTAAAAGTCCTGATGGGACTTATAGATTTAATTGATATATACTTTTAACAAAGCAAAGTCCATTATATTGGTAGTCAGAAATACAGACCAAAGGAAAGTCCATTATATTGGTAGTCAGAAATACAGACCAAAGGAAAGTCCATTATATTGGTAGTCAGAAATACAGACCAAAGGATGAAATATTACCCTAGGGAGATTAAGGCTAATTTGTGAACTGTAATTTGATCTCCATTCAACCATCCCTAGGGGAATTAACGTATAGACTTATTTGTAAATCTTTTTTCTTTTTTTCTGAAAAGACAGTTAATATAGAATGGCAGGCAATATTTTAGTGCAGCATACTAAAAATTAGATGCATCTATAATTTGCAGTATGTGCAAATTGATACTGATTTAAAAGATTTGTTTTCACGTCACTGTTCTCATCTACAAGTGCATATATGGTGTGCGGTATATTTATCCTTTTATTTTATTAAGTACACAGTACTTGTATGTAGATTTTGATAATTCAAATAAGAAAATATTACTAACTGCAAATCTTTTCATACTTATGTTATCATGGGTGTGTACTAGTAGGTATGTTACTTCCGTTTTGATTCAAGTCTAACAGAAACATATTTGAATTATATTATATGTTATCTGTAAACACTGTTTGCATTTGATACAATAAAAAACTTGACTTGTTTTATATTTTCCACTTTCATAAACCAGATCATTTTTCCTTAATGACATTTCCTCAGTTTTTTGCCAGTGAATGTAAGACTCATTGCTTTCCTGATCAGCTAGGTGCCGGGTGACTTGTGTGGCTTTTTAACTTTACACCCAGCTATTTTGAAAAAAGAACCTCTGTGTCCATTAATTGAAGTCCCCTAAACCCCACATAATGTTTAGCTCACCCTCACGTTTTCAATCTAAAGGAAAGCCTTGCAGATTAAAAGCCCTAGCTTGTAAAGTGACACCTACCTTGTTGAAATAGTTGGTAACTCTTTTGATCAAAATGCAGATTTGATACATGTTTGATTTGATACATGTTTGATTTGATACACGTTTGATTTGATACATGTTCAGCCACAAATGATAATCACTACTCTCATTTATCAACCATGACTGTGATGAGATTTCCTTATGAGTACTCAAACAAAAATACATTATCAACAATACAATGTACACCACTCCCTAAATTACACCAACAATACAATGTACACCACTCCCTCAGTTACACCAACAATACAATGTACACCACTCCCTCAATTACTCATGCCCCGATAACTCACATACCTGCAAAAAAATGTGGGATATAGACGTGGATCCCATTTTCAACCAGAAAATACCAAAAAATGTATCTCTATTCATCGAACTTTAAGAAACTCATGATCTAATTTGCTAACGTAAACTTTGATAAATCGCTCATTGTCGAAAACGTTAGATAGCACTGGTATATTTCAATGGACATTGTGAAATAACTTTTTTAAAAGGTCATAAAATTTGTTACATTTTCTTTCCAAACAACATTATTAGTACACCCAAATTAATGATATTCAAGGAAATTTTGATCAATGAAAATATCACACCTAGTGGAGGCAGTACTTTAATAAATAAATAGCAATAAAATTTTTTGATCAATTGAAATTTGTGTTCTAGTTCTAACTTTTATATCCATTTAAGTGTAATCATAATTAATGCAGTGTGTTTTCTTGTAATTAAATGTAAAATGTGTCAATATACTATAGCAGCTATGTCCATAAGTTTTTCTCTGAGAACTTAATTAAATGCCGAAGTGTTTTGATATCAGTGGAAGCATTTGTTGTATTGTTGCACTGAATAAAAAGCAGGTAATTGCTCTGGTGGCCTAGTGGTTAGAACATCCACCATGGAAGCGGGAGGTTGTGGGTTAGATCTCTGGCCAAGTCATACCAAAGACTTACAAAAATGGTACTAATAGCTACTGCAAACATCGTAGCGATATGACTGAAAAATTGTTAAAGCTATGTTAAAAATCCTAATCAAATAAACAATAAAAAGCAGGTCCCCTCTTTTATCACTCTTTAGTACATCTTTTAAATCAAATAAAGGATGTAGAATAAACAGAAAAGTTAGAAGGTATACAAATCCTACATGCTTAAGAACCAGCAGCCCTGGTCATATTTTGGGTAACTCATTTCATTCTATCAATCAATCACTGTTATAAATGTTATTCTGTACATAATCTTATTAAACTACCTTACATTAACCTACTCATTCATAACTGATTAAAGATCACAAGGTGATCAAGTGACATAAGTTCTTAACCTACTCAATCATAACTGATTAAAGATAACAAGGCGATCAAGTGACATCAGTTCTTAACCTACTCAATCATAACTGATTAAAGATAGCAAGGCGATCAAGTGACATCAGTTCTTAACCTACTCAATCATAACTGATTAAAGATAGCAAGGCGATCAAGTGACATCAGTTCTTAACCTACTCAATCATAACTGATTAAAGATAGCAAGGCGATCAAGTGACATCAGTTCTTAACCTACTCAATCATAACTGATTAAAGATCGCAAGGCGATCAAGTGACATAAGTTCTTAACCTACTCAGTCATAACTGATTAAAGATCGCAAGGCGATCAAGTGACATAAGTTCTTAACCTACTCAGTCATAACTGATTAAAGATAGCAAGGCGATCAAGTGACATCAGTTCTTAACCTACTCAGTCATAACTGATTAAAGATCGCAAGGCGATCAAGTGACATCAGTTCTTAACCTACTCAATCATAACTGATTAAAGATCGCAAGGCGATCAAGTGACATCAGTTCTTTTTTTAAGATAAAGAGCTTCGTTTCACTGTTACAAACCATTGTGTGGAAAACAAGTTTCAGAGAATTCCTGAATTCGAACGTAGAGATATCCTAAAGGATAATAAATAAGTTTCATTGTTACTTGCACTGAAATCACAGGATCAATTTTTTACTTTTTGAACAATTCATTTATTGCATTTCAGTGTTAGACTATTGCCTCACAAAATGTTTGTGTTTATTTATCAAAAAAGAATCTTGTTTGGTAGCATATAAACAATTAGTCAGGTTCTGTGCATCAAAGACTCCTTGTTTTGCAACATACTATTAACCAGACTAATCAACACAACCAAAACACAGTGTACCATGTTGATTGTTGAAACCAGTTGGATTCAATTTATCAGTCTTTCAGATAGTGGGCATTTTGAAAATAAATGTAATTTATACAGAATAACAAACAACTTTGTCAGAAAAAGCGCTTTATTGACAATTAATCTCTGCATGATAGTCATTAAACAGCCTGTTCCCCCACCCACCCCATGGTTCTCTGGATGTCTAGCAGATTTGATGGAAGTCACTGTGTAACTCGTGCCCTTACTTGTAGTGCATGTTATCGGACCCCAGTGTGCATGAGTTATTGAGTGACAGGTGTAATAATCACCTTTACATCAATGAAAGTGCCATTTTATCACCCAATAAGAGACTTTGGAAGATAAATTTTGATTTGCTCATTCAAACTGCATGAAAGGTTATGTTGCATAAAATGGCATGGAAATTGCAGTTGTTTAAACAGGTATTACGTGTCAGCGTTCGTCGGATTACGTGTCTGGTGAGGTTAGTTATAAATTTTGGCTTAGGCGTGTATTGAACTATGATTTTGATGCCCTATCAACTGAATAAACGCACCTCCAGGAATTAAAAACTTGCTGTATAACTCTGCTGCTTTCATATCATTAACAGTTTTCACATCATATAACAAGTTATACTCTTTGTATTTTATTTACTAGATTGTAGAAGGTTAATTTTTTAGGAAATCACAATCCATACACCTGCCACTAGATATAGCCACTGTTACCAACAAATAAAAAAGTATCAAAATGACTTACAAAAATACCCTGACAGAACTGACCAAATTTGATTGAAAACATCTTTGCATGGAAGTCTTTCAGGCTTGTACAAATGATGCTGGTCAATTATGGACACCATGACCAAAATGAGAAAAATCTTTAAAAGATCTTGTGAAGACCATTAAACAGAATTGGATCTAATTTGTTGAAAGCATCCTGCATAAATGGCAGAATACAACATAAGGAGAAGAGTTCAGTTTTGTGCAGATTATTATTGTTTGCCATCAGATGTAGACACTATTATTAAAACTAGAGAAAACAAATAAACTTTTTTCAAAAAAGTGTCAAACAAAATTGGAGATTTGATAAAAAAAACCTGATATGAAGACCTCTCAAGTTTGTAAACTTTATGCATTTACTTAATTTAGAAAAACTTTAAAGAACTTTTTCTTAATATAACTGAAGAGAATAAGACCAGATTTAACAGTACATTCAAGTCATTTATACAAATGATGCCAGCCTACTATCAAATATGGCTACCATTTCTACAACCATAACAACATAAAGAATGAAGATACAAAAAAAAAATTGTGAAGCCATGAAACATTTGTTTTCATAAGATATGCAATCAACAAATTTGGATGTAATATCTACAGAAAACATCCTTCTTACAGAGGTTTTGTGGCCAAGTATTGATGCATTTTGCTGTGTAAGCTATGTGAGTGATCTCAGGCCTCGTGTCAAGAATATTCTTTATTGAAGTTTCTCTCAGATAGTTAGAGTATCCAAATTAGAAATCATGTATCTGCAAAGAAATCTTATCAATTATTTGGTGATTGATGGTCACACTTAAAATTATGTAAAAATACACAGTTGCAAATGGGATGAACAATAAATTAATTGTTCAGTACAGCTGACCTTTCAGGCAAGAATGACTATATGGGAAAAATCACAAAAAGTGTGAAAGCAGAAACTGGCTGGATGCAAGAGGTGACTGTTGATAAGAGTTATTTGATAAACTTTGCTTTAAATGTAATGAGCTGCATTGGCTCAGTGACCAGAATGGTGTGGCTTAACTTTGCTTTAAATGTAATGAGCCGCATTGGCCCGGTGACCAGAAGGGTGTGGCTTAACTTTGCTTTAAATGTAATGAGCTGCATTGGCTCAGTGACCAGAAGGGTGTGGCTTTGATTCCCACTATTATGTGAACTTAGGTTTTCTTACCATGGTGTGTCCTTGGGCTAGGCACAATACTTAACATGTCATGATATAACCTTCATAGTGTTGCTGTACCGTAAAACACTGAACTAATAAATTAAATGTAGTATATCTTTTTATTTGTCATGCTTGTTCTGTTTTTTTTCTTCTTGTTTCACATACATTTGCAAAAAATATGGTTTTCATACCTTTTGATATAATTTGAATTATCAAATGTTAATGACAGACCTATTGATAGAAAACAATTTCAACTATGTCATTTATTTTTGCATTCCAGAAAATAGTAAAAAACTTCGCTAAACGCAGTTCCGATATTCTGCAGGAAGCACTGAAGTTTGCACCCAGCACTACACGGTCCCATCTGATAGAGTATCTCCTCAAATTTGAAAATGCTTCTGAAGGTCTCTTCCAGCACAGCGGTCTAGCACTAGCTACAGAAAGTGTTCTAAACTATGCTGGCTACTCCAAAACAGCTGCTGTGCTAGGAGTAAGTTATTCTATCAAACTCAAATTTACAAATTTTGATTGTGACATTTTAATGTAAGGCAAAGAGTAACCTATTTTTGGCCTTGATAAAAACTGGAATCCACACCTGTCTCCACAATAATAAGTGTGTTTGTGAATTATTAAATAAATTAATGCTTGGAGTGTATGTGCCTAACTATACACATACAAGTTACTCTTTGGCACATCTGTTCTGTATTTATGTCTGCAGTGTATACATATATATGCTGACATAAACCATAAAGTTTGCATATAAACTGCTTTTTGGCAAATTTGTGTTCAGTATTTGTGTGTGCAATATATACTACATGTGTATGTTGACATTAAGCATGCAAACGTACATATAAATGGCTCTGTGGCATATTTGTGTTCTGTATTTATGTCTGCAGTATATACCACATGTATATTTTAACAGTAAACATATATGCATACACATGTGTATTTTAACAGTAAACATATATGCATACACATGTGTATTTTAACAGTAAATATATATGCATACACATAGAGACTTGTCTTTGAGATATTTGTGTCCTGTCTTTATGGCTACCTTTGTGTGCTACACATTTTCTTGTGTTTTCTTTGAAGAATATCTATAGAGCCTCCAGCCCTTTCTTGATTGCACCTGTACAGGTAACAAGGCAGTACCTTACAGTTTTCCATGGTTACAATTTTGTTACATCACCAATATGGCTATCTTAATGAATGCATTATAACTCTTGTTGCTATTTTCAGAAAAATATGATAAAAAGTACTTTTCAAACGTCATGTAAGAAAATTGAATTTGCAGTTTTTTAGACTTTAGACATGGTTTTATGATTTATTTCATGGTTGACAACTTTCTCAATAGTCTTACATATATACTATGGGACCCTGAGTGGTCTAAAGCACTCACCGTTACAAATCACTGCCATCTTACCTGTATCTGGGTGGGTTCGAGTCTCAGGCTGAACCAATGTGGGTATGTGAGAGAGCTTGCCAGTAGCTTCCCATGGGTCGATGTTCTTTCCTGAGTTCTTCCTCCATCCTAAATACTAGCTGCCATGTATAGCCTATTTTGTGCTGAAAAATGGTGTTACACCCTATAACAACAACATCATATATACTATAATTCAAAGAGTAATTTCACAGTGGCCATCTTGAATATCTTTTGATAGCTACTTCTTCTACATGGATGGTTATATCATCATGGGGTTTTCACCTAAAGACTGTTTAAAATGTCTTTTTAGTCTGGTGTTATTTATAATGTCTTTTTAGTCTGGGGTTTTCACCTAAAGACTATTTATAATGTCTTTTTAGTCGGGGGTTTTTACCTGAAGACTGTTTATAATGTCTTTTTAGTCTGGGGTTTTCACCTAAAGACTATTTATAATGTCTTTTTAGTCTGGGGTTTTCACCTAAAGACTATTTATAATGTCTTTTTAGTCTGGGGTTTTCACCTAAAGACTATTTATAATGTCTTTTTAGTCTGGGGTTTTCACCTAAAGACTATTTATAATGACTTTTTGTCCTAAATGAAAGAGCTGTTTATATGTATATGCCTGTTTGTTTTTGATGATAATGAATACTTATATAATATTCCATATCAATGCCTACATGTTGTATATTGTGATATGTTACCGTAAATACCGTTAACTGTGAATATTACAGATTAGACTGTAGGAACATTGTAACTTTATTACTAGTAAAATCTTGTTTATAGGGGTGGACAATGATAATAGCTTTTTAAGAATGAGATTTTAATAAAACATTATAGCACCTCTTTGTTAATATCATAAGAAAGAATTTTTTTTATTTCATGTATTTTGTGTAATGGGACAGTAGAATAGGTTTGTGATTAGGTTATTTAAAGGTATGTCAGCACATGACTGGCTATACAGTACCAATTAAAAGTTTAAACTTTACAATTTTTAAAGATTGTAAGTTAAGCTGTAAATTTATTCTGTTTTTGTTTCACTGGTAAAATTAGGTATTTTCAAGGTATGTACCTCATTTGAATGCAGGTGCTCCATCCCATGCACTCTCCATAGTTACGTTACTTGAGAAACATCATCTTGTGACACTTTTTAAGGGGAGAACACTCTTTTCCATCTTCTCTTACAAAGTAGTTATTTTAACAAAGAGAAACCAAACCAAAAACATGCTTAACTTCTTTGTTTGTGCTTAGGGGTGCCAGTTTTTTGAGTTTATTGATGTCCTGCTAATGTATTTTCAATCAGACAAGAATAATCAAAGAAATGTATTTTACTCTAAATTTGTTTTTCAGAGTTCCACCCTGGATCGAAGACCCACATGTCTTACAACTGACAGCTCTAACTTCACAGCCAATCTTAGTTTGAGAAGTCGATTCATGGGAGAGGTAACAACTCTCTATCACCCTGTCTCAAATAAAAATGATTAAATGTGAATATTCTATCTTCGTGTATGTACACAAGCACCTGCTAATTAATGTTGTACAGCTTCAGCTCCATCAGCTCCATCTTTTAAGAAGGTTTTATTAATTTTAGTTACATCCATGCATTTAGAGCATGAGGTGAAGGAATTTACAAAATTAAATATATACAACATGTGACATGCAGCTTTGCTGCAAATGTATGTAATTTTCAGTGTTTTATGCAAAACAAAAATAAATCAATCAATAAATAACTAACATGAACAGTTCCTGCATGAAAACCTCTTTAAAAAATCTGTTTTTAATTTGTTGTGGAATTAAATAACCAAAGTAATTCAAAGGTCAGGATCAAATTTCAGCCCATATGATAGTTTATAACATACCTGTTTAATTTACCTTGTTTGATCTGGAGTTGGATACAGTTATTCAATCTGTATTTCTATATAACATACCCAGATTCGAACTACTTAGGTGATGTCATTATGTAGGTATTTTTAGAAACAATAAATCAAGATTGTATTAATCCCAGTTGTTTTGAATTTCATTTATTCAGTAAAGCGAAAAATTAGGAAAGCATAAAGAAAGTTTGTGTTTAACTTTTGCATATTCTTTGAAAAATATTTATTATTTAAATCTTTTGTTATAACAGAAGTGATAAGATTATCGATAATCATTAGGTCTACCATCAGTCAGAAAAAAGAATGTACAATGCACCTTACGTTATAAAGATGTATGTGTAATTTTCTTGGGTGCTGAATGAACTTACTCGAGGTAGAGCTAAGATTGTCAAGTTGCTGCAAAACTTTTCTTGTTTTCCAGATTTCAGGAATGCGCTCAATTTGCAAAGATGAAACTTTAATTGAAATCTTATGTAACAAACTGGATGATGCATGTAAACAAACAGGTACAGAAAGCTTTTCACCTTATCCTTGGTATCATCTTGTCAAATTTAAACAAGAAAGGTCTTTGTTATCACACCAGCAGTAATAGATAATATACATACTTTTAAAGGTTTTGGCAGCAGCAGTGGTAGCAGAGTTTTATCAACCATTTTAAGATTTGTGTTTTGTCCCAGTTTTTCAAAGTCATATGACTGATTGTTACAAAATTTGATCAGGAAATTTCATATCAGATTAGGAGGAAATTTGATGGACAAAATTTGTATTATGTACAAATTAATAAGAGCAAATGTTATACACATTTCCACATTCAGTTTATTGTCCAACCCATTTTGGCATAACCAAGACATAACAATCACTTGGACATCTGTGAGCCAGCCATATATTCATCCATTAATTTGTCTTCATTTCTCCCTCCATAACCCTAAATTACAGGCAGTTATAATTTTTTTTAGATTAAGCTCAATGTTACTGATTTTTACTTTCTAGCTAAATAAAAGGAGGGCTAGACAAATGTGGTTCTCATATTTAAAAATAATTAGGTATCACACAGACAGAATAATTCATCAATAAAGAGCATATGAACAAGTGCATGATTCAAGATCATACAGTCAAATAAGTACATGATTCAAGATCATGCAGTCAAATGAGTCCATGATTCAAGATCATAGTCAAATAAGTACATGATTCAAGATCATAGTCAAATAAGTACATGATTCAAGATCATAGTCAAATGAGTCCATGATTCAAGATCATAGTCAAATAAGTACATGATTCAAGATCATAGTCAAATGAGTCCATGATTCAAGATCATAGTCAAATGAGTCCATGATTCAAGATCATACAGTCAAATAAGTACATGATTCAAGACCATACAGTCAAATGAGTACATGATTCAAGATCATACAGTCAAATAAGTACATGATTCAAGATCATACAGTCAAATAAGTACATGATTCAAGATCATACAGTCAAATAAGTACATGATTCAAGATCATACAGTCAAATAAGTGTATGATTCAAGATCATACAGTCAAATAAGTACATGATTCAAGATCATGCAGTCAAATGAGTCCATGATTCAAGATCATAGTCAAATAAGTACATGATTCAAGATCATACAGTCAAATAAGTACTTTATTCAAGATCATACAGTCAAATAAGTACATGATTCAAGATCATACAGTCAAATAAGTGTATGATTCAAGATCATGCAGTCAAATGAGTCCATGATTCAAGATCATAGTCAAATAAGTACATGATTCAAGATCATACAGTCAAATAAGTACTTTATTCAAGATCATACAGTCAAATAAGTACATGATTCAAGATCATACAGTCAAATAAGTGTATGATTCAAGATCATACAGTCAAATAAGTGTATGATTCTAGATGATACAGTCAAATAAGTACATGATTCAAGATCATACAGTCAAATAAGTACATGATTCAAGATCATACAGTCAAATAAGTGTATGATTCAAGATCATACAGTCAAATAAGTGTATGATTCAAGATCATACAGTCAAATGAGTCCATGATTCAAGACCATAGAGTCAAATAAGTGCATGATTCAAGATAACACAGTTAAATAAGTGCATGATTCAAGATCATGCAGTCAAAAATGTCCATGATTCAAGATCAAACAGTCAAATGAGTCCATGATTCAAGACCATACAGTCAAATGAATCCATGATTCAAGATCATACAGTCAAATGAGTCCATGATTCAAGATCATACAGTCAAATGAGTCCATGATTCAAGATCATACAGTCAAATGAGTCCATGATTCAAGATCATACATTCAAATGAGTCCATGATTCAAGATCATAGTCAAATGAGTCCATGATTCAAGATCATACAGTCAAATGAGTCCATGATTCAAGATCATAGTCAAATGAGTCCATGATTCAAGATCATACAGTCAAATGAGTCCATGATTCAGTAGCATAAAGACAAGTACATAACTGAAGAGCTTACAGAAGATAAGCACATAATTATTGTCCATACAGGCAAGTGGATAATTCAGGAGCATAAAAACAGATACTTAAATCAGTGATGTACAACAGACAATTACATAATTCAAAAGTATATTAACAGACAAATAACAATTCTAGAGCATACATACAAGTAGATTATTTAGGAGTGTACATATAAGTACATAATTCAAAAGCATACAGATACACACATAATTCAAAAGCATACAAATACATAATTCAAGAGAATAAAAACACATAATTCAAGAGCATACAAACAAATAATTCAAGAGTATACAAACAGACACATATTTCAAGAGCATAAAAACAGACAAGTATGTAATTCAAGGGCATGCAAACAGACAAGTACTTAGTATAAAAACATACAAAAACACATGTACATAATTCAAGAGCATACAGACAGACAAATATAATTCACAACTTGTGTTTTGATTCTGATGGTACACTTGTGTATTTTATATTTTATTTGGGATTGAGTGATGCCAACAATGGTCAGCCCAAACTTGATCAGGAGAGTTGCTTCTTACATGCATCAGATAGACTATTTGGTTTAGGGCAGTATCTGGTACAGTGATCAACTTATTTAAGTTTTGCACCTGATTGTTTCCTATATATAATTTCTTGCAAGTCAGATCCAAGTGCATCTCGTAATGCACTGTCAGATCTGGGTCTACAAAAAACAAGCAACATAGATCCTGATCTGCATGCATGGGTTTATGTTATTTAAAGTTGTACCCAATTTAAAATTATATATGTTACCTATTGGTTATAACTGGCTTTAGACCTACCAATAATCGGCCTTTAACTCCATGTGCCACATGATCAGCCAATAGCTGTTAGATTTTTCAGACCTTATTTGTTGGGTTCAAGTCTTGGGTTCAGCTAACGTTGGTATGTGAGAAAGCTTGCCTGTAGCATTTTGTGAGGCAATAGTATTCTTGGACTTTTCTAAGGTGGGTTCTTCCTCCCCACTTATACTGACCACCATGAATAGCCTAGCTTGTGCTGAAAAATGGCATTAAACCCTACAACAACTTATTTGACACAGATAAGAAATCTCCATGAACTTGATCAATGACAGTTCTTGTGTAACATATGGCTTCATCCCATTCTAACTCTACTTGTCAGTTTTGGAGTTCAGCCTTTAAAGATGGATTTATAGAAACTTTTTGACATGTCGGCTACATGTATCTTCAGCCATAAAAAATACTGGTGTCAAATTATTGGAGGTCAGATAAATATTTCCAAATGAATGTATACTCATACATGTTCTTTAAGTTCGTACTTTGTTGAACTTTTTACATTTTTCTTCAGATTCTGAAGTGTGTAAGGAAGCAATGTTTCGGGTTTGTGCCTTGCTGATTGCCATGAAAGGTAAGTCTATGATTAATCAGAATTTGCTTATTATATATGAGAAGTATGAAGGTATTACACAATTTTCTTTAGTTTCTAGCTTTAATGAATGGGTCATTATGATAATGTTCATTTTTTCCAAAGAATTCTTCTCATATGTGTGTATATTTTGAATTCACTGTTAGTGTTTTGCAATAGTGGGTTTTATTATAGCAGAATTGGAACCAGAACCAGAACAATTTATATCATTGGCACGTTACCTATTAGTATTACATAGCTCGTTATTCTGAGATGGAATTTTACCCTCATCATTATAATAGGAATCTACCTCCATAAAGAGTTCTGGAACTTTGACAAGACTCTTCATAATTTGTATACATACATTACATTGCATGCCAAATTATACACTCATTTTTCTTACATTCATTATATTGTTTTGGGGTTTTCAAACATTGTAGGAAGTGTCCAAACAAATGGGGGTAAAGTTCAGATATAAGAAGGACCAAATGGGATTCCCACACCACCTGCCTTTCATGCACAGGTTTCAGACAGACAGGTGTCCAGCCTGCTGCCTCTGGCCTAATGAAGTGTGAGAAACCAGCCAGGAAGCATGGCCATCCTGACCATCCACAAGGGCCATCAGCCAAATTCTTTAAAGTCATGCAATGCCAGTCCAAGAAGCAATCCCAAACTCAGCATTCTTACTTCTTGCAAATCTGCCCCTCATTGTGTCTTTGGAGAGGCCAAGGACAGAAGTGTGCAAGGATTCACTCCCCCCTCTTGCATTAGGTTCATTTTCCATGTCTCATAGGTGCCTGACTATCTTTTCAGAAATCTGGTCAGGCATAATGGAGGATAGGTGGGTTGTTTTGAGCATAAAAGAAGGATACTGGCTTCAATTTCAAAAAGACATTATATGACAAGAACCCCCATGCATTTCTACCAGCCAAACTGGATACATTTAAAGGAAGAGGTATAATCCCTTCTAGAGACTTGTACAGTAGAAAAGGTCTTAAATGACCAGTCTCTGGCCTTCTACTCCTGGATCTTCCTGTTTGCAAGAAAGGAGGAAAGTTTGGGCAAATCATAGACCTTTACATGTAACAGGAGGAACTTTTCATGGTGGAGACTTCAACCTTCGTCAGTCTCACCTTGAGACCCAGTGACTGGGCAGTTTCCATAAACCTCTAGGATGCATACCTTGAGACCCAGTGACTGGGCAGTTTTCATGATGTTATTCCATTTTCTTATTTAACCTCCAGGATGCATACCTTCACATCCCTATTTCTCCTCCTAACTTGGGTCAGGAGGTTTCCATTTGTTTTGCCATTTGATCTAGCCTTCATGCCTAGAATTTTTACCAAGGTAATAGGAGTAGCTGCCATAGATCTAAGGTCCCTAGTAGTATTTTGATGACTGGTTGGTCCACAATGTCCATTCAGAGTTCCAAGTCATGATTTGACCTGCTGCTGATCCACAATGGCCATTCAAAGTTTCTGAGTATTGATCTGACCTGCTGCTGATCCACAAGGTCCATTCACAGTTTCTGAGTCATGATCTGACCTGCTGCTGATACATAGTGATCCAGCTAAACCTTTCTTTTATCCATCCTAGAGAAATGAAAATTTGTCCAGTCTCAGATTTCATATGTGTGGGGATGAACTTCATCACAAACAGGGGATTAGTCTTTGTTTCATGGGACAGAGTGGACAGTATTCTGTCCCATTTAGAAGTACTGAAAGTCATGTTACAATTGTCCCCTTACTCAACTATATAGGACAACCTAAGAAACACAAGTTTTCTATAAACCATAGATTTAGATTCTCACATAGCTGACCTGACAAGGTACTGTCCTACCTATCTATATTGGCATCACTTATATTGACTGTCTACATGTCTCAGGCTCATAGTCTTTGTTTATAATAAGAAATATCCCAGCTTGAAATGATTCTTTGTTTTCTAATAGTTTATGGTGCCAGTTCTGACCCATACTATATTCTACAATTATTTGTTCTGTAATGTTACTCTTGTATTAACAAAGAGGCATTTGTTTGATTCTCCAAAGTTGGTCTTTTTGGCAACTCCAGTAATGCATGCATCTTTTATTAAAGCAAGGTAGCTATATTGTAAATAAAAACACTGCTCTCTTCATCAAAGAAAGTAATCACTAGACTTGATTGAATCCTTAGTCATTGCTTAAAAGTTTTCTGAAGCAGATTCAATCTGACAGTAGTGAACATTCCTTTAGTAAGGGTGAGTATGTCCTTGTATATGCTTTTTTTAATCCAGTCCTTATTTTAATTCTGTAATACTTAA
This sequence comes from Unio delphinus, assembly GCA_029339505.1. NCBI lineage: Eukaryota > Metazoa > Mollusca > Bivalvia > Unionida > Unionidae > Unio > Unio delphinus. The sequence goes on from JAQISU010000015.1 coordinate 7,026,680, forward strand.
ATGTCAGTATTGCTTGTTACCCTCTAACCCCCCCCATGCATTGATGCCCCATGACTAGTCTTGTTCCAAATAAATATGACATGCACCAGTAACTATGGTAGCAGACTGGGTCTATGTTATATACTGGATTCATTCCAGAACTTTCTATGGAGGGTCATCAGAGATAAGCATTCTATGTGATAAAAATGACATGTTTTACAAAACTGAACAAGAATGCATGCCCTGTGTGATAAAAAATAATGATTTACATAACTGAACTAGAGATCACAGTATGCTCTATGTGATAAAAATAATGTTTACAGAACTGAACAAAAGATCACTGTATACCCTGTGTGATAAAAATGTTTTACAGAAATGAGGAAGAGATTACTTTATGCTCTATGTAATAAAAATATGTTTTATAGAACTGGACAAGAGATCACTGCATACCCTGTGTGATAAAAATGTTTTACAGAAATGAGCAGGACATTACTTTAAGCTCTATGCTATGTGATAAAAATTATGTTTTTTACAACTGGACAAGAAATCACTACATGCCCTGTGTGATAAAAATAATATGTTTTATAGAGCTGGACAAGAGATCACTACATGCCCTGTGCTGGATGCCAGTGAAACATTTCATGGGCAAGACAATGAAGGCAGCTGTTTCATGCTGGGAATGGCTACTGGCTGCCAGACCTGATAGTAGTAACGAGGTAAAGCATCAAATTCATGAGTAATCCATGTTCTTAATTTTAGTGTTATTTTTGGGTTCCAAACCATGATCGTAGAAGGTACACGTAGTGTTGCCCTTGTCCATCTGTCTCTTTGATACACCTTGGTTTAAGATGGTATTATGATAATTTTAGGTATTGTAGTAGGGCATTTGTGTTTATAAAAACATATATAGCTTTCTGGCTATCAGCCATTCCAGTATTTGGTATAAGCATATCAATCTGCTTATGTAGTGGTAGAGTCAATTCAATTCCTTTACTGTTGCATGATTTACCAGCAGATCTGGGTCTAACCAGTTTTTTAATTAGTAATTCATAGAACAAACAACATAGATCATGCTCTTCCCTTACACTATGCAATAACAGATCAGGATGTACAATATATATTCACTTATGAACTCAAAAGTAAACTGCACAGATCTATTCTGCCATCACATAATGCACCAACAGCCATCACATAATGCACCAACAGGTCATGGTCTGTGTTGTTTGTTAGGAGTAACCAGTAGAACAGACATCATTGACCCTGATCTGCAGGCACATTATGCTATTCAAGATCAGGATCTTTGTTGTTTGACTTGACTTATAAGTGAGTATAGATGGTATGTTGTTTTCAGTTGGACCCAATGAGAATATACAGTGATTGTGCAAAATTTCTAGAAGTTAATTTAACATTATTGCAGCCTCTTTTTTGGCTGTTAAGGAGAACTAATGTAAAACTGGAAATAATAACAATGAAGAATACGACAATTGTTTTGAAGTTAGCATTACTCAAACTTGCCTCATGCACAGTGCAGTTGGTAGCCCTTCTTTCTTTATTATGTAGCCAAACTGTGTGTGTGTTTGCGTTTAATCTACTGACATCCCTTACACAATAAAATTTCCCAAACTGTAGTAAACTATAAAGAATCCAGTGATCATAATTTGAATTAATGGACTGTATGACAAATATCTCTCTTCAGCGCATCGTTGACATTATAGGCATTGTGTTTGATCTATTGATATTGCTTAAACATTAAAAACTTTTAAACAACTTCTTTCCAAATGTCACTAAAAAGAATTTAACTAAATTTGACATATTGCATCCTAGCTATGAGAACTTTAAATTTGTAAGATTATGCAGGTGTCCTATCAAATATCACTGCAATTGCTAAAAATGGCAAAATCTTTGAATCACCTCTTTTCATTAGGTGTTCAACAGAATATGACTAAATTTGTCAGAAAGCACCAGGAATTGAGAGCTTCCCAGTTTGTAAAACTGATGCTGATTCGTCATTAGTATTTCCAACTAATCTAAAAATGGAAATCCCATAAAATGACTTCGTCTTCAAAAATACAAGCACTCAACAGAAATTTAACAAATTTGACAGAAAGCATCCTGGCATAAAATGCTTTAAAATTGATGTGTCAAATGAGGCTGATTTCCATCAGTAATAAACTTTGAAAAACCTTTGAATCGGTTTTTTTCAAAATTTCACAAAGAGGCCTTAGGAACATTTATTAATGTATTACTTCACCATTGAGCAGGGATTTCAACAGAACATTTTATTAAAAGTTCAGGACTATGTTATTTGAACTCAAGAGACCCTGCCATTAATTGAGAGACACAACCTCAGTCTATATACTGGTAGTCCCCAACTTTCCTTATGATTTCTTATGAATTTGTTTTCTTTTATCATCTTTATTTATACTTGTCTGTCTTTTCATAAGAACAAGCTTTTTGTCACTACTACTCATAAACTACTGGGAGGATTACCATCAAAATTTGACACACTGACATTCATCTCATGGTCTGGTTGGGCCTCAGTGAAAATGATGTTGATAGGTGCATAATATTCACGGTTTTTTTTGTGGGGGGGTGTCAAATAATGACAAAAGATACAAAACTTATAATTTGTAATTTAATTAAATTTATTTAGTTTGGAAAGAAAAGTCTGTCAGAAAACATAGTTATTTATAAATAATGCTGCTATATAATGAGTGTACACCAAAGGTAATTCGGAGCAAGATCTGGAATGGAAAATTCCACGAGAAAGTTCATTTTAAGTTAACCAAATATTCAGACGTATTAATGTTTTCATGAGATACAATGATTGTTTGATAAAACTTTTATCGCAGTAATTGCAATAATGTAAGTGTCCAAGGAAAACATGATACATACTACATGTATATACTACATATATATACTACATGTACCATGTTTTCCTCAGACACTTACATTATACGTGCAAACAACAAAGTCAAGGTGGCAAAACTGCTAATAAGATTATCTCATTTTTACAGTTCTAATAGCACATTATGTACTTTTTTTCCTTTGTCCCTTACAAATGATGTGTTCCCTCACAAACGTTGTGTCCCTCAGATTTGGAAAGTGTGGGCACATTGCCCCTTGCCCTTCATCATGTGTGCAACACTGAATACTGATTTCACATATAATCCAGTGATTACTTCTGTCTGTCTTATTGATAATGTGTCATACTAAGCCAGTTTATTCACAGGAAGTCACCATAAGTATACTACATTAGAAGCAAGGTGTAAAAATATAAAATATAGAAATATTTCTGTTCTGGAATTTTGTTAATAATAATTTTGAGCATGCAGGACATTTCAGTGAATGATGGAAATGATAGGAAACACCCCTCATCTCCCTAGGTAAACACTTTTAGCCAGGAGGTTTATATGTATACTACAGGCCAACATCTCTTGGATGTATGTGGCTATTCAGCTAGTGTTGGATAGGTGTGCATTTTTTGGCTCATTGGTGCCTTTTTTTTAAATTCATGTATTATGACCCAGTATTTAGGTCAGACTTTATTTTCTTGGTGAATTAAGAGATAGTTAACTGAAAAAAAGTTTCTATTTAAATAGACGATTACCTGTTTTAAAAGATTCAATTGAAATCATCTTCAGTCATGCTAATGCTAAGATATATGTAAAAATTACAACTTTTAAAAGGGTTAACAATGCATTGACATAGTGATCAATTAGATTTGAACATGAAAAATAAACTAACTTTATACTCTGTATAATGCAGCACATTGGCTTAGATCGGTACCTTATAGCACAGTATGACTATATGAAATGGGTTAATGGTACAATCCTTATTTTAAAATGTATGCTACTTTTCTAAAATCCCCTAGTTAATAATATACAGTGGGATGCGTTATAGCGCGAATTCAGATATAATACGGTTGTGGCATGTCTCCTGAAATTTCAGCTACTTTATTACAGGTATTTTTCTCAAAAACTTGAAAAAATCTTATAAGTATGAAAAATAAAATACGTCAAGAATTTAATTATCATTCTCATACTCGTCTAAAAAGTGCGAAAAAGAACGTGCAGAAAATGTATTATCATTTTGGGGAGGAAATAACACACAAATTCGAATAGAAAATAATCGTTGTGTCACTCCTAAAATTTCAAAATTAACAACTTTCTTCTAGTTTTGTGCCAAAATAAACATTGGAAATACGAACCAATTGCTGGGCCTACTGAGAACTTTGATCTTTGTTTAAAGTTCAACAAATGTTTGTTAAAAGGAAAAATTGAGGTGTATATTTATACCAGGGTCTATTTCAACCTTAAAATTATGGCCTAACCAAGTAGATAATTTTCACGAGTACCGAATTCAAGTATTTGGATGTACTATTTGCCGGATTCGGGCACAAACCGAGTGCAGTGGGACCCCGCTAGAACCTGCTCCGTTATAACACGAATTCGGATATAACACAGTCGTGGCATGGCTCCCAAAATTTCAGGTAATTTATTACAGGTATTTTTCTCAAAGACCAAAAAAAAAAAATCTTTTAAGCATGAAAAATAAAATATGTCAAGAGTTTAATTATCATTCTCATACTCATCTAAAAAGTGTGAAAATAAAAACTTGTAGAAAATGTATCATCATTTTGGGGAGGAAATCCTAAAATTTCAAAAAATAACAAATTTCTTCTAGTTTTGTGCCAGAATAAAGATCGAAAATACGAACCAATTCCTGGGCCTACTGAGAACTTTGATCTTTGTTTATTGTTGAAAAATGACAGCTCATAAGTGTCAATATTATTATTACTGATCCCTGAGCAATGAAGCCATTGTGTCTACTTTGTGTTTGTCTTGAATGCATTCCGAATACAATCGTTGCTCTAATAATCTCCGATATATGTTCTCTTAATTTCATACACAACTAAACAACAGCCAATGCGGGGGTTGATAAAAGATTCTCACCAGAATGTATAAATCAATTAATTTAAGTACATTGTTTATCATCAAAGTGAACTGCCGAGCTAAACTTGTTCAAATCAGGGGGAAACGATTTATACATCATCAAAGAAACAAAAAACCGCCAACATGTGTGTGTGGCTTGGCAGTGTTGTTTTATGCAATCTGTTGACTAGTAAATTCGAATTCTGCAAGTTACTTTATCATTTTAGCTGTGCTGATATTTACAGTGACATAATTCAGTGGTTAAAATACAGTCAGTTCTGCCTGCTGTATTTATTAGAGTACATCAAAAGAACATGATGCAATAGCTGGGCGGCAAGTTCAAAGGACTTTGACTAGCAGCTTGGGTGGGAAAATGTGCTGAAATTTACAATGACTGAATTCAGAGACAGAAAGATCCTGAGATGTACATGTAGTTATTATAAGAATACACTTTAGCTTCCATTATTTAATCTATGGACATGTACTATTTAATCATTCATTACGTACACCCGTTACATAATTTTTGTTATTTTCTTTTCATTGAATTCAGTCACATAATGATCTGTGACAAAATTATTGAATATTTTACATCCATGTGTGGATATTTTAGATGGAAATATTTGTATTATGGATTCAATGTATGTCACAAGATTTGCTGGTGAGTAGACATGTGTATGTACCAATGCATGGTTCTCTAAACAAAGTAATATATTATATCTGCAATTTCTGTTACCACAGCAATTGTTTATCTCATTTAATATATATTGATCAAAAATGGTAATTGTGCCATGCATTTTCGCACCTGTCTTTATGTACCCCACCCCCAATTTAATCAAAAAATGTGTTGGTTGGATTCTATGGCTCCCAGCTACCGTGTTATAGCGGGGTCCCACTGTAGTAGGTGCGACTCTGGATAGTACCGTTTGTTCAATTATCATATGCGAAGCTTAAACTTCTTAGGTACCATTTACTGTATATATCGCCTATAAGATAAATAATTTTATTATTAACTAAAATTATTATGCATTAAAAAATTTTTTTTTTAGAAAGTTAGATATTTATTGAATTATTTTACTTGTAACCATTTGTGCGCGTACTATTTGCCGAGGCAAATACTTCCGAATAGTACCTTAAAACCAGATATTCGACCAAAGCGATTGTCCGAGGCGATTTCCAGTTAGGCCCTACTTAAAATAATTAACTTTATGCACAAAAGTTAAACCTGTAACTTAAAATTATTTATAACAATTGTATGCTAAATTGTTTCAGAATTTATGGCGTACATTTATAAATTGAAATTAGGACAAGATTAATGTGGTTATGGTTACTCCCAAGTATCCAGGCCAAAAGACAGCTTTGTAATAGGATTTGAATTTTGCATTTAGTATAAAGAGATACTTGGATAAGAAATGTTATACAAACTGGAAGTTTTTAAAGATTTACCATTTATCTTTATGTATTCTACTTTTATCCAGTTTATGTGTGAAATGGCAGCAGCTTGGCAGTTAACCATTGACATGAAGCTGGGAATTTTTCATGAGGATTCCTCACGTTTGGACCCTCTTGCCAAGGCTGAGGATGATACACTTGAGCCTAATGCCCCAAACACCACACCTCACCAAATATGGTCAAAAGTAAGTAGATTTTCATGCACAAATTTCAGTCTGAGGTGTACTTCATAGTTCCTACAAAAGCAGGAATCTTGTATGGATTGCAAAGCTAAAACAGTTACCTTATATGCTAGCTTATAAATAGAGTCCAGCTGCATACTGCACTCATCCAGATCTGCCATTACATAATATGCTGCCAGATCTGGGTCTGCAGTTTGTCTTGTAATTGAGCATATACAGTACTAGAAAATGAGTGAATAGTTTGAACCAGAAGTAAAAATGTACTTACTTCGTATCAAATACATTAAGAATTGACAGCTTTAGTGGCCGTAGTGGTTAGTATGTGCACCTCACCTTAAACTCCGACCAAGTCATACCAAAAACCATATGGTACTAGCAACAGCCTCACTTGGCACTCATCAAGTCATACCAAAGACCAAATGGTACTAGCAACAGTCTCACTTGGCACTCATCAAGTCATACCAAAGACCAGTCCAGAGAAAGATCATACAGATGAGTAGGAACACAGGACAAGAGGAATATCTATTACAATAAGTCAGATGATAAAATAACTTGTTATTGGACAGCAATAGTTCATAAACATTTTTATACTGATGTTGGACATTCAGTTGTATACAGTCCTTTATATTATTAGCACACCCTTCCCTTGATCATCTTATTATAGAAAGTAACTCTAATATATCTCCACATTTTCTCCTTTATTCAAATAATTTTGAAAGGGGAAACTTGGTGGCTAAGAGGTATCACTGACATCTCACTTCGATCTACATGGATTAAATGGATTCTAGTCTTGAACTCTGCCAGCATGTGTATGTTAGACAGTGTATGGGAATGCTTAGAAATATTAGGATGTAGAAGGAGTGTGTGTGATTTGAATTTTTAACGTAGCTTTTAACAATCTTTCAGTCATATCGCTATGCTGTTTGCAGTGGGGCAGTTTATTGCGATGTCTAACACTGGGGCATCATACCGCAGACATGCAGCATGATATCCCACCCAGTCACATTATCATGACATCAGGCTGACCAGTCCTAACACTAACTACTTAATCTTCAGCTATTCGTACCATTTTTATTAGTCTCTGGTATGACTCTGTTGGGATTTGAACCTGCAACCTCCAGCAACCAAGGTGGATGCTCTAATCACTTGGCCAACAGAGCAGCCTAGATGTATAGGAAAAGGAATGAGCAAATAAGTATTAGAACAGATGGTTTGACTTTTGACTTTTTTTTAAAGAAGACAAGGAATCTATAAACAGTGAAAATAGTGCTTTAATAGAACTTCATTTGCAATGAGAAAAAGAATATGGATAAAGTTTTAGAAGAAATCTATCAATATTATCAAATTGTTATGCAATGCAAACTACAGACCCAGAAAAAATAAAAGTACTGTGAAAGTGCATTGAGAAGGAGAATAAAAGTACTGTGAAAGTGCATTGAGAAGGAGAATAAAAGTACTGTGAAATCTTTATTACTTAGCAGATATTAAAGCAATAAATAAACCTAAGCCAAATGATGGAGTCATTGCAAGGAGTCATAAATATTATAGATAAAATGAATGGGGACAAGACATTTAAACATTGGAGACCTATATCACTATTAAATAGTGAATATGAGATGTGACTTTGTGCACATTTTCAATTGAATTACTTATAAAATATACACTGGAATTGGCTGTTGAATACACATCTCCAACTATTTATGCATTAGTTGTCAGTCTAACTATTTTACACATTGGTTCAAAATGTATATGTATGTAGGGATGAACGGTTTCTTTACCCAAGACAAAAATTAAAAATATGTGATAACTGTTTTAGCTTTTTGTTGTTTAATGCTCATGAAGTTAATAAATGTATCATGGAGTGAAAGAAATCCATGGTTTTGAGGCTCCCTCTCCCACTTGGATAACTGAGAGGATTCACATGCAATAGTTTTTCCAGTAAATAGACTTGATCGGATGTTACACAATATGGTACATAGCACATTGAAGACCTCTACCATTGTGTTATAAATGTATGTTCAACAAATATTCAGATTGGAACATTTGATAGTAAATTTTGTTGTTGTAGCAGTAAGCATTGATCCATAACCAGTCATCAGAATTGAAAGAAATTTCAATAGAAAGTATTCCCACTAATGCAGATTTCTCTAAGTATGGTAGATATCCACATTCTGGTTGATGTCGGTCATGAGAGTGACCTCAAGCTTTGCCTAAAAATTGAGCTGATTTGACGTGTGTAAATTCAGTATTTTACATTCATGCTCATCAGTAACTTGCCTGATGATTGAAGAATGAAAAGATTTTTTGAATGCCTTTGCAATTTTAGCATGATATAAAATGTTCAGGTAAAATTCCATATGAAGTCAAGAAATAATTATACATGTATCTGTAAGGAGATTTTCTTTAAATCATTTTTTTAATTATTAATTAATTTTTAATTATGGAGGAATGGCTTTTTCTTGTGCATGCTTAATGTTTGAGTGAAATCTTCATGTGTTTGGGAATTTACAGGGTATTGTACATGAGTTGATATGAAAGAAAAGAAAGCCATGTGCCTTAAGGCAGTGTTGGTCAGTTTAATCATGTATTTATGTTGATAATAGCATTAGTTCCTGACAGAGAGTTGAGGTGGCTAAATATAGCAGTGTGAATGATGGTCAGCTTAATCACGCATTTATGTTGATCAAATGATGACCTTTTTTTTGTGTTAGTTCCTGACAGAGAGTGTTGAGGTATTTATGTTGATCATATGATGACCTTGTTTTGCATTAGTTCCTGACAGAGTGTTGAGGTATTTATATTGATCATATGAGAACCTTGTTTTGCATTAGTTCCTGACAGAGAGTGTTGAGGTATTTATGTTGATCATATGAGAACCTTGTTTTGCATTAGTTCATGACAGAGAGAGAGAGTTGAGGTATTTATGTACTCATATGGGGACCTTGTTTTGCATTAGTTCCTGACAGAGAGTATTGAGGTATTTATGTTGATCATATGAGAACCTTCTTTTGCATTAGTTCTGACATAGAGAGTTGAGGTATTTATGTTGATCATATGGGGACCTTGTTTTGCATTAGTTCATGACAGAGAGTATTGAGGTATTTATGTTGATCATATGGGGACCTTGTTTTGCATTAGTTCCTGACAGAGAGTGTTGAGGTATTTCTGTTGATCATATGAGGACCTTGTTTTGCATTAGTTCTGACATAGAGGTATTTATTTTGATCATATGGGGACCTTGTTTTGCATTAGTTCATGGCAGAGTATTGAGGTATTTATGTTGATCATATGGGGACCTTGTTTTGCATTAGTTCATGGTATAGAGAGTTGAGGTATTTATATTGATCATATGAGGACCTTGTTTTACATTTAATTTAGTTCTGACATAGAGAGTTGAGGTATTTATGTTGATCATATGGGGAACTTGTTTTGCATTAGTTCATGACAGAAAGTATTGAGGTATTTATGTTGATCATATGGGGACCTTCTTTTGCATTAGTTCTGACATAGAGAGTTGAGGTATTTATATTGATCATATGAGAACCTTGTTTTGCATTAGTTCCTGACAGAGAGTGTTGAGGTATTTATATTGATCATATGAGAACCTTGTTTTGCATTAGTTCATGACAGAGAGTGTTGAGGTATTTATGTTGATCATATGAGGACCTTGTTTTGCATTAGTTCCTGACATAGAGAGTTGAGGTATTTATGTTGATCATATGAGGACCTTGTTTTGCATTAGTTCCTGAGAGAGTGTTGAGGTATTTATGTTGATCATATGAGAACCTTGTTTTGCATTAGTTCCTGACAGAGAGTGTTGAGGTATTTATGTTGATCATATGAGAACCTTGTTCTGCATTAGTTCCTGACATAGAGAGTTGAGGTATTTATGTTGATCATATGAGGACCTTGTTTTGCATTAGTTCCTGATAGAGTGTTGAGGTATTTATGTTGATCATATGAGAACCTTGTTTTGCATTCGTTCCTGACAGAGAGTGTTGAGGTATTTATGTTGATCATATGAGAACCTTGTTTTGCATTAGTTCATGACAGAGAGAGAGAGTTGAGGTATTTATGTACTCATATGGGGACCTTGTTTTGCATTAGTTACTGACGGAGATTGTTGAGGTATTTATGTTGATCATATGATGACCTTGTTTTGCATTAGTTTCTGACAGAGAGTATTGAGGTATTTATGTTGATCATATGGGGACCTTGTTTTGCATTAGTTCCTGACATAAAGAGTTGAGGTATTTATGTTGATCATATGAGGACCTTGTTTTGCATTAGTTCTGACATAGAGAGTTGAGGTATTTATGTTGATCATATGGGGACCTTGTTTTGCATTAGTTCATGACACAGAGTATTGAGGTATTTATGTTGATCATATGAGGACCTTGTTTTGCATTAGTTCTGACATAGAGAGTTGAGGTGTTTATGTTGATCATATGAGGACCTTGTTTTGCATTAGTTCTGACATAGAGAGATGATGCATTTATGTTGATAATATGGGAACCTTGTTTTACATTAGTTCCTGACAGAGAGTGTTGAGGTATTTATGTTGATCATATGAGAACCTTGTTTTGCATTAGTTCATGAGAGAGAGAGAGAGAGAGAGAGAGAGAGAGAGAGAGAGAGAGAGAGAGAGAGAGAGAGAGAGAGAGTTGAGGTATTTATGTACTCATATGGGGACCTTGTTTTGCATTAGTTCCTGACAGAGAGTGATGAGGTATTTATGTTGATCATATGAGGACCTTGTTTTGCATTAGTTCCTGACAGAGAGTGTTGAGGTATTTATGTTGATCATATGAGAACCTTGTTTTGCATTAGTTCCTGACAGAGAGTGTTGAGGTATTTATGTTGATCATATGAGAACCTTGTTTTGCATTAGTTCCTGACATAGAGAGTTGAGGTATTTATGTTGATCATATGAGGACCTTGTTTTGCATTAGTTCCTGACAGAGAGTTGAGGTATTTATGTTGATCATATGAGAACCTTGTTTTGCATTCGTTCCTGACAGAGAGTGTTGAGGTATTTATGTTGATCATATGAGAACCTTCTTTTGCATTAGTTCATGACAGAGAGAGAGAGAGTTGAGGTATTTATGTACTCATATGGGGACCTTGTTTTGCATTAGTTACTGACGGAGATTGTTGAGGTATTTATGTTGATCATATGATGACCTTGTTTTGCATTAGTTCCTGACAGAGAGTATTGAGGTATTTATGTTGATCATATGGGGACCTTGTTTTGCATAAGTTCCTGACATAAAGAGTTGAGGTATTTATGTTGATCATATGAGGACCTTTTTTGCATTATTTCTGACATAGAGAGTTGAGGTATTTATGTTGATCATATGGGGACCTTGTTTTGCATTAGTTCATGACAGAGAGTATGGAGGTATTTATGTTGATCATATGAGGACCTTGTTTTGCATTAGTTCTGACATAGAGTGTTGAGGTATTTATGTTGATCATATGAGGACCTTGTTTTGCGTTAGTTCCTGACAGTGTTGAGGTATTTATGTTGATCATATGAGGACCTTGTTTTGCATTAGTTCTGACATAGAGAGATGATGCATTTATGTTGATAATGTGGGGACCTTGTTTTGCATTAGTTCCTGACAGAGAGTGTTGAGGTATTTATGTTGATCATATGAGGACCTTGTTTTGCATTAGTTCCTGACATAGAGAGTTGAGGTATTTATGTTGATCATATGAGGACCTTGTTTTGCATTAGTTCCTGAGAGAGTGTTGAGGTATTTATGTTGATCATATGAGAACCTTGTTTTGCATTAGTTCCTGACAGAGAGTGTTGAGGTATTTATGTTGATCATATGAGAACCTTGTTTTGCATTAGTTCATGACAGAGAGAGAGAGAGATAGAGAGAGAGAGAGTTGAGGTATTTATGTACTCATATGGGGACCTTGTTTTGCATTAGTTACTGATGGAGAGTGTTGAGGTATTTATTTTGATCATATGATGACCTTGTTTTGCATTAGTTCCTGACAGAGAGTATTGAGGTATTTATGTTGATCATATGGGGACCTTGTTTTGCATTAGTTCCTGACAGAGAGTGTTGAAGTATTTATGTTGATCATATGAGGACCTGGTTTTGCATTAGTTCTGACATAGAGAGTTGAGGTATTTATGATGATCATATGGGGACCTTGTTTTGCATTAGTTCATGACAGAGAGTATTGAGGTATTTATGTTGATCATATGAGGACCTTGTTTTGCATTAGTTCTGACATAGAGAGTTGAGGTATTTATGTTGATCATATGGGGACCTTGTTTTGCATTAGTTCATGACAGAGAGTATTTAGGTATTTATGTTGATCATATGAGGACCTTGTTTTGCATTAGTTCTGACATAGAGAGTTGAGGTATTTATGTTGATAATATGAGGACCTTGTTTTGCATTTATTCTGACATCTGACATAGAGAGTTGAGGTATTTATGTTGATCATATGGGGACCTTGTTTTGCATTAGTTCATGACACAGAGTATTGAGGTATTTATGTTGATCATATGAGGACCTTGTTTTGCATTAGTTCTGACTTAGAGAGTTGAGGTATTTATGTTGATCATATGGGGACCTTGTTTTGCATTAGTTCATGACAGAGAGTATTGAGGTATTTATGTTGATCATATGGGGACCTTGTTTTGCATTTAGTTCTGACATAGAGAGTTCAGGTATTTATGTTGATCATATGGGGACCTTGTTTTGCATTAGTTCCTGACATAAAGAGTTGAGGTATTTATGTTGATCATATGAGGACCTGTTTTTGCATTAGTTCTGACATAGAGAGTTGAGGTATTTATGTTGATCATATGGGGACCTTGTTTTGCATTAGTTCATGACAGAGAGTATTGAGGTATTTATGTTGATCATATGAGGACCTTGTTTTGCATTAGTTCTGACATAGAGAGTTGATGTATTTATGTTGATCATATGGGGACCTTGTTTTGCATTAGTTCATGACACAGAGTATTGAGGTGTTTATGTTGATCATATGAGGACCTTGTTTTGCATTAGTTCTGACATAGAGAGTTGAGGTATTTATGTTGATCATATGGGGAGCTTGTTTTGCATTAGTTCATGACATAAAGAGTTGAGGTATTTATGTTGATCATATGAGGACCTTGTTTTGCATTAGTTCTGACATAGAGAGTTGAGGTATTTATGTTGATCATATGGGGACCTTGTTTTACATTAGTTCATGACAGAGAGTATTGAGGTATTGATGTTGATCATATGAGGACCTTGTTTTGCATTAGTTCTGACATAGAGAGGTGTGGTATTTCTGTTGATCATATGGGGACCTTGTTTTGCATTAGTTCTGACATAGAGAGTTGAGGTATTTATGTTGATCATATGGGGACCATGTTTTGCATTAGTTCCTGACAGAGAGAGTTGAGGTATTTATGTTGATCATATGGAAACCTTGTTTTGCATTAGTTCTGACATAGAGAGTTGAGGTATTTATGTTGATCATATGGGGACCTTGTTTTGCATTAGTTCCTGACATTAAGAGTTGAGGTATTTATGTTGATCATATGAGGACCTTGTTTTGCATTAGTTCCTGACAGAGAGAGTTGAGGTGGCCAAAGATAGCAGTGTGAATCAGGTTAGCATCATGATGAGTCTACTGAACAAATCCCTCCTTATCAACGTTGGCAGAAACCCTGGACTGATCTCACGACATCCTGCTGCTATTGGACCACGCATACGGTAGGTCACATAATAGGACTAAATATTTTTAGTCCCTGACACAGATGTAGAAGGGGCATTTAGGACTACCCTTGTCCATCCACTGTCTATACACATCCAGGCATCTTATTAAGGGGCATATGGTACTACCCTTGTCCATCCACTGTCTATGGACATCCAAACATCTTATTAAGGGGCATATAATACTACCTGGTCCATTCACTGTCTATGCACATCCAAACATCTTATTAAGGGGCCTATAATACTATCTTGTCCATTCACTGTCTATGCACATCCAAACATCTTATTAAGGGCCATATGGTACTACCCTTGTCCATTCACTGTCTATACACATCCAAACATCTTATTAAGGACCATATGGTACTACCCTTGTCCATTCACTGTCTATACACATCCAAACATCTTATTAAGGGGTGTTACGTGCTTAGGCTCGAATTAGCAGCAACACAGAAAGAGTGAAAACTAACAAGCTTGTAAAACTTTAACAATGAATTTATTAAGTACAATTATTTTCATAAAATAAATAAACTTATGGTTTTAGAGAATCAAATCCAACATTAATCCAATATAGAATTCACAAAAATAATCCACTAATGGAATTTGCAAGAGTCCTGATAAATAAATGTTCTAATAGTTCCAGGTTCGAATCTTGACGATGTAATCCAAAATGGCTGACAATGTCACGTGATGCAGTTCTTGTTTTATAATCATCCAAATGAAATTATGAATTCAGGTTCTTTTCCAAATAATTCCTCATGCTATGACGAAGTGACACAATGTCCAGAACAAGATAATTAAATTTAACACTCAAACATATAAACACAACTATTAACTTTATAGAAGCCCAGATTCTACTGAACTGTTCTATCCCAAACAACAATTTATATAACTGTTTTTCTTAAGTAAACAAGTGATCGCGTGATTTTATGGAAGTTCATGGAAGGTCACAGAAAGAAGCTACCTTCCCTCAGTCACGTACTAATAGAATGATCTAGATATTTCCCACCCCCAAGAACTAAAAATAAAATGTTGTCCTTGAAATTAACCAATAGTTTTAGAATCTTGTTGACAATGTCTAAAGCAGGGTCAGGAATTAGGTCAACAAGCCAAGGTCAACCTGTGTTTACAGTTAAAGTCTCTAGGTCAGCGTGAATTTTCCAGAAAAATCTCTCAATTAATGAATATTAAACCCTAAATGACAAATTTGGATTTAACAATTAAAAAATAAATAATTTAAATCCAATAGACGTAACAAGGGGCCTATAATACTATCTTGTCCATCCACTGTCTATACACATCCAAACATTTTATTAAGGGCCATATGGTACTACCGTTGTCCATTCACTGTCTATACACATCCAAACATCTTATTAAGGGGCATATAATACTACCTGGTCCATTCACTGTCTATACACATCCAAACATCTTATTAAGGGGCCTATAATACTATCTTGTCCATTCACTGTCTATACACATCCAAACATCTTATTAAGGGGCCTATAATACTATCTTGTCCATTCACTGTCTATACACATCCAAACATCTTATTAAGGGGCCTATAATACTATCTTGTCCATTCACTGTCTATACACATCCAAACATCTTATTAAGGGGCCTATAATACTACCTTGTCCATTCACTGTCTATACACATCTAAACATCTTATTAAGTTTTGCATTTGGGTAAATGTATCAATCATTTGTGTTACAAAAACACATTTCTGGTGCATATAAATTATGCTGTAGATAAATAAAAATCATTGAAACTTAGTGTTACATTGTATTCACCTAAATTAAAATGATTCAATATGTTATCTGTCATTTTTTTAATTCAGTCCAGCATTTTTTAAATGGCTATATCACCAGTTTGTACTAAATTTGGTTTCAGACAGCATTGTGTATGGTAATTTTTGTTCCATCATAAAATGCATTAATGCAAAGGACTTCACTGAAATAAACAAAGCTTGTTTATTCTACAGAAGATTGAATAATTTTATGCTGTGTATTTCCCCATTAATGTAGATGGCATGTATTTATCTCATTATCAAAGAGCCTGGCTATGTAATGTTAAAACTTTTGTCATGTTGTCAAATGGTTTTTCCTCGCGTGTGTGGCGGGGTGGTGGGGGGAGGGGGGCAGACTTCAGTCTCCTAGCTAATTTCAGATCAATAACTATTTCAGCAATTTGTTGCACACATTTTCATTAGCATTGTAAACAGTTTACATTTGTCTTGAAGGATCTTTTATTTCTTATTACAGAAAAAATTAATATTGCAGATTACTGCACAGGTAACAGTAGCATATCATTTAAGGGATGTCACCCCAGCTGGGTTATATCAACTTCTGGCCACTTGTGGGTGCCAAATTTTACATTATGAAAGTTCAGATATGGAACCAATGTAATGCTTAGAGCCCACATTAACATGGGCCTAATGGTATATAAATTTGTAATCCTATGTTAAAAGAAGGCTCTTTCTCCATACTTGAGAATACTTGCCAAAATACATATGTATGCAGTAAAACCACAATGAATGTTATCATTATAATTACTATTATTATGCTCAAATTGTTTGCAAGCTTCAAGTCATGTGTTATATTTTGTTTTCAATTTATTGTCAGCTTGATGTGCATTGGTTTGTCCCTTCTACATGGAGAAGTTCCTATCAACCCAACCAGTAAATCTGTTCTGCGTGAGAGAATTTATGCCACTGCACTGGACTATTTTGCGTAATTATCATTCTTCTATTGTTCGCACTAATATACAACAAATGTTCCTCATAATATGCATTATTTTTTTAAAAATTTTACCTTCTTGTTCTTCTGCATTGTAAATTAAGGCTGTAAATGATAGTTTCATTAAAAATTTCAATTTTCTTTGAAACTTTCTCACAATAAGAAATTACAAAAAAGTGTAACCCAGGGGGGCATGAAATACACATGGTTGCCACACTGTCACGAAAACGTTGGGAGAATGAATTGGCTTGTTCCTATCCAGGAAATGCCTTTTACATTTGCAAATATTGATCATTGTCAAGGGGACCAGAAATTTTCAGCACTCATTTGATGGCAGAAAATTTAATTAATTGATTCAAACTTTATCAGATTGCATCATTTTTACTAATGCCAATTTTGCCTACTAAACTTTGCAATTTACTCACACTTACGATGTAAACTTGGTACTAAAATTTATTGTGAAAATATTTTCCAAGTAAAGATAGTAAGTTTTCAACCCATCTAACATCAACTTTGTTTTGGGTGCAAGTGATATTTTGTTTTGGGTGCCAGTGATATTTTGTTTTGGGTGCCAGTGATATTTTGTTTGGGTGCCAGTGATATTTTGTTTGGGTGCCAGTGATATTTTGTTTTGGGTGCCAGTGATATTTTGTTTTGGGTGCCAGTGATATTTTGTTTTGGGTGCCAGTGATATTTTGTTTTGGGTGCCAGTGATATTTGTTTGGGTGCCAGTGATATTTTGTTTTGGGTGCCAGTGATATTTTGTTTTGGGTGCCAGCGATATTTGTTTGGGTACCAGTGATATTTTGTTTTGGGTGCCAGTGATATTTTGGTAAGAGCTTAAAAAGCATTGTGATACATGAAAGTGTTCTGTGTTTTGTAAAGTAGTAACATTGATGAACATCTGTTGCAAGTCACTCCAGGGACAAATAATTACAAAATCTTTCCGAGAGACCTGCATAAGTGGATTTAAAAAAAATTATTAAATAAACATTCAAGCCTTCTTGCGTTAAAAAGATATATAATTTTTAGGGCTTCTTGTTCAAATAACAAACAACCCTTTTCTACAATAACTTTTTAATACCAAAATATGCAGTTAAAGCCTGGTTAAAAAAAGATAAATTAAGATGAGTTACATGCAGATTTATATTCAATAATGACAAAGTACTTTTATTTAGTAATACATCCTGTTGTCTATGACATGGTCATATGTCTAATTCTGATGCTAACAGATTATCTCCATAAAAACAGCTTTTGATTTAAAATATGCATGTTTTTTAAGTCAGCATTGTTTTTTTCAATTCTGTTCAATAAGGGTCATCAGTGAAGCTTGAAAAATTCAATTTGTTACAGGAAAAAAATAGGAAAAGATTGGCATTTTTTTCTCCAAAAATGTGTGGACCTTGAATATAGTAGTTTAATATCAATCTCAAATAATCCACCAATTGTTGGTTTTCTTTGTCATTTGTTTTATAAATTTCACCTTCCCTCCCCTCCCACCTACCTTCACAAGTAAAATTGTTCTGTCATGTAGATTACTGTTAAAAAAAAGGATTATACTATATTTAAAGACATAAATTTCAGCAAGAAGTCATAATTCATTAATTGTTCTCACAATTCTATTTTAATATTTATGTATCCTGGCAAATCTCAGATGTTTTCAGAGCTCTAATATAAAACTTTAAACAATTCAGAATTTATTCAAAACTTTTAAAATAAACGCAAAAGTTATTATGATGATTGCTTAGCTGCTTTGCTTTTACAAATTAAAGTTTTGCAGCTTTCACATGACTGTGTGAAATTAAGAGCTGTACAAAATGCGTTTGACTAAAGTAATTACTTTATGAATACCATTCCAGATCAATTTATAAGATCTCATCTCTTGCTTGCAAGTTTTTTACACTCATGTTTTTTAAAACTTTGTAGCGGTCCAGTGATATTCCCAAGCCAGAGAGGCTCAGAATTGAGAGAAGACATTATCCAGTTAATCAGCTTCTTTTGGAAAATGCATGCTGAAAAGAAATATCTGTCAACAAGTATCATTTCAAGAAGAGGTAACTGCAGTCTGTACCCAACAGTAGATATTGTAAACCCAGATCTGACATTACATAATGTTCTCATCACTGTTTGATTTCCTTAAGACTCCTAGTGATGATTGTAGATATATATTCCACTGTCAGATCTGTAGATATATATTCAACTGTCAGATCTGTAGATATAAATTCCACTGTCAGATCTGTAGATATAAATTCCACTGTCAGATCTGTAGATATAAATTCCACTGTCAGATCTGTAGATATATATATATTCCACTGTCAGATCTGTAGATATATATTCCACTGTCAGATCTGTAGATATATATTCCACTGTCAGATCTGTAGATATATATTCAACTGTCAGATCTGTAGATATATATTCCACTGTCAGATCTGTAGATATAAATTCAACTGTCAGATCTGTAGATATATATTCAACTGTCAGATCTGTCAGGATGTTGTGTGTATGTGGGCAAGGCACTTTTTTCTGCATGCCTTGTCATGATTTAACCTCCAAGTGTTGCTGTACTTTAAAAGAAAAAAAAGTGTTTTTGGAATAAACATAATGGACATTAAACTGTAAGTTGTATAGTTAATGGTTAAATGGTTAAACTCAATGGTTAACAATGTAGCTGATCCAGATCTGCTGTCACATAATGCAGTGTTAGATAGATTAGATCCTTGCTGTTCTATTTAACATGACAGGTCATGCTAAAAAAAATTCAATATTCAATTATCTTAACAAAAAATCACCACAACTTTAATATATGCCCATTACATGTATCATGTATAAATAGTAAATAGTCCTGCTTTTAACTCATTTTAATTACATGTATCATGTAAAAATAGTAAATAGTCCTGCTTTTAACTCATTTTAATTACATGTATCATGTATAAATAGTAAATAGTCCTGCTTTTAACTCATTACATGTATCATGTATAAATAGTAAATAGTCCTGCTTTTAACTCATTACATGTATCATGTATAAATAGTAAATAGTCCTGCTTTTAACTCATTACATGTATCATGTATAAATAGTAAATAGTCCTGCTTTTAACTCATTACATGTATCATGTATAAATAGTAAATAGTCCTGCTTTTAACTCATTACATGTATCATGTATAAATAGTAAATAGTCCTGCTTAGAACTCATTTTAAATTTTCCTTGGGGCAGTTTATACAGCTATTTGTCATAACTCATTTTAAATTTTCCTTGGGGCAGTTTATACAGCTTTTTGTCATAACTCATTTTAAATTTTCCTTGGGGCAGTTTATACAGCTTTTTGTCATAACTCATTTTAAATTTTCCTTGGGGCAGTTTATACAGCTTTTTGTCATAACTCATTTTAAATTTTAGCAGCAGAGTGTGTGAACAGACCAACTTTTATAAACGTCAATTTAGCAAACTGAGACTTTCCCAAATTGCTGATATAAGTTTCAATTTAGTAAACTGAGGCTTCCTTGAAAATATTTTTAAAAAGTTTTTTGATTTCTTGGCATTTTTTAGTAAAAAAAATTTTTGATTTTTCAGTAAAAAAAAACGACGCCATATATTTGGCGTTCACCCTCTCTGCTGCTATGCGCTAACAATTTTTTTACGATGAAAACCATTAACGATGAAAATCAAGGATTTTTCACGATGAAAGTCCTTAGGACTTTACAAACAGACTAATTTGCAAAACTTCACCTGGCAGATCAATCAAATTATTAGATTGGTCAGTGAGTTTAAAATTAATTCTCATTAAAGAATTATTATGGCATCGCATAAAGACTGGATTAGTTGGGTCTTCAATAATTAGAAATCCTGGAGGGGCCATTGGTGCAAATGAATATAGAATATATCCTTGCTGAGCTTGATTTGATTGCTCGAGATTTATTTGATAGCTTCCTTCGATAACATCACATACTAAATTCAGCGCAATCACCGAGGATATATCTACATTTTGAGGAGCGATATGTCTACCGCCGCCTTCTGGATCATTATTATGTTTAAGGGTTTTTATTTCCGGTGATGTTGTTTTTTTCCATTCATCGTGAATTTTCTTAAACCCGATATCGATGACATAACTGAGATATTTTTTTAATTCGTCGGGGTTATATCCTGGAATTTTAAATGTTTGAATATCCCCTATGCGGATTCTGTATGCTGCCGTAAATAACTCTTTATGGTCGTCGTTCATTAATACTTCTTGAATAATTTGCGCATGAAATGTTTCCATATCGTTGATGATTTTGTTACCTGTTTGTACAACGTTTGTAAATTCATATCTGGTGAGAGAGCCGGATTTAAGGGATATTAACAATAATGAAAAATCATTATTCATCGCGCTCAAATTTTCTTCGATTGAACCAGCGTAAAATGTCATACGATTATAGTTGTCATATCCTATAATTTGTTGGGGGGAATAATCTTGATAACTTTTTATAGGATAATCGGGTTTTATCACGTTGGAGACATAATCAGATTTTACAGGTTCTGGTATATCAACGGTTTCTTTCTGTCGAGGTGGTAATTCGGGCCATCCTAGTATGGTTCTAATAGAACTCTGATAAATATCTACAACATACCCAGGGGAATTAATCTCGATCGCAGATGATAACGTCGGCTCGTGAACCGTTATAGCGATTTTTGATTCTTTTCCAGTGATAGATTTAATTCTTCGTTGTAATTCATTATTGATTTGTTCGATTTGATATGACCCAGTTGGCAACGAGACAACGTTCCAGTCTGGAGTTCCGTCTTCACGATTTTTCCACGCGAACACCAAGGAATTATTTGGTTGTTGACCACCAAAAGCTACGGATCTGATATTGGGCCAGCTATGATACACTCGTAGTTTTGCTAGTGCTATCTCTTTCACGGGAACGGGAATCGGGGAAATTCACACTGAATTCAGGACGCGTTGAGGTTACTGATATCATGCTTGTTTTCACCGGTGTTGTATTTTCTACTATTTGTTGAAGTAGTTCTTGCGACGACATTGTTATTATTATTATTCTGCTCTAATTTTAGCATTGTTGATTTATACAATTGAGCCATCGTTGAGAATTCGCTATCTGATATTGTTGTGTCATCGAGTGACGATGATATCAACGAGGATAATTGCGAGTATGCGGCAGATGCAATGTGAAATTTAATTACATAATCGTGTAGTTTACTCTGGCTACACGATGATAGTTTTTTTGTGATCCCGGTTAATATACCCGCAATTGTAGCCACCGCAGAAATAGCGATTGGAACTACGACCGGAGCAATCATTGTAACTGAAAATAGTATTATCCCAGCAGCAGTGATTACTCCCGACACCGAGTACACGGTGATATCAACTGCGGTTATTCTTCGTTGGTATTTTTTGATTTTTATTTGATACTCCTCACAGTGAGAGCTGAGTTTAGTTTGAAATTCTCTGACCTGATCATAGCGATACTGATACACTGAAGGGATCGTCATTTTATTTTAAAGGCGCTAGCATTTTCAATTGATTTCAAATTGCTAGCGTTTTCAGTTTAATTGTTTACTTAAATCCACTACGAATTCTACGTACTACGTTACTGAAACCCTGACTAAATTTCTATCTGCGGTCGTTATCGTGAACTGTTCAGATACATCCTTGTCGATGATCGTTGATATCGTATTATTGACTCCAGATGAACTACTTGATGATATATTAAACTGATTCGGTGATACTATTGTTAATCGATAAATACCCTTGACGGCTGCGGTTACGTGTAAAATGTTGTTTGTGGGAGTCCACGCAAATGAATCGTGTTTAATCGTGTATACGATATTGTTGGTGCTCTTATGAGGAATTTTTATTTTTTCAATGACGCTTATCATCCTCGTTGCATCCGTTACGATGTTATTAGTGATCGTTTTAAGCTCATCGATGGATTTTTTAATATCAGGAAGGGTTATTTCAATTTTATCAAATGGGGTTCCAATAAACTCATCAATGATGTTTTTACGAAACATTGAAAACTGTTTCACGTGTTTTTCATATTCGGATTGAAGAGTTGCTAGTTCCAACATAGAATCTTTTATCGAGGCGAGTTTTGGTGTGGTCACTGGTGGATTTCCCAAAAATTCTAGCAGGGGTTTATCAATTTTGTCAATTATATTTCTTTGTAATTCAGAAAACTGGTTAAATACAACTATATGATCATCATATTTATCATTAAGTGATTTCAATGAATTCGCCGTGTTATCGAATGTTGCTAATTTATCTGTGATCGTTGAAACAAGTACACCTGGTTTGAGTTTACCCTGATCGGAAAATAACGCGATAGCATCCTCTGCTGCGTCTCGTCGTTTAACTAAAATATCATCGAGAGAGACATTACTAGTTTTCAATTTACCCTGACGATCTTGAAATACAACTATTTCACCAGGATCAACACTTGCTAAGTTCAACGTTTCGGCTATTTCATCTTCGATTAGTTTTTTTAACACCCTTAATTTTATC
Source organism: Unio delphinus (assembly GCA_029339505.1). NCBI lineage: Eukaryota > Metazoa > Mollusca > Bivalvia > Unionida > Unionidae > Unio > Unio delphinus. The sequence goes on from JAQISU010000015.1 coordinate 7,050,193, forward strand.
AAGGATTTCAACTCCACCAGTATCGGGTTTCTTCAGCGTTGATAAAGGTCGTCCCCAAATATCAATCATTGTTATCATAAAAATCCTTTCTCTGTTTAAAATCTAAAAGATTTCATCAAAGATTTTCAATCCAACGACCGCTAGTATACTCATTTACTACTACATGGGGTGGTTTTGATTGTGATTTCATCAAAGATTCTCGTGAAATAGCATCAAGTACGTTTAATACTTCATTGCCACATATGGGTGGGTCAAGCATTGTTTGTGTTGGTAACGTGGAATACCAACGGGGTATTTTTAATTTACTTAGATAGCGGTTAAATTCCTTCGGAGGCGCTAGTCCATATGAGTCAAAATAAATAACCCCGCGTGGATCAATCGCGTACGCAACCCAGTGTGTTCCAGGTCCATCGCTGTTATCTAGATTAATAATACCGGTTTCAACATCATTTGGTTGTGCCGGTAACTGATCTTTCATAAAAACACCTCTGAAGTTTTTAATCGCGAGTTTTTTAGCGGCATCAATTAAATCAAAATTGGACATAGGTGTGAAATCCGAATGATTTCCAATCGAAGATTTCTGAGTTAGTAAACCGGTCCTAGTCTCAGGCCGCTTCCGCTGTACCACGAATACGGGGTTCCTGGTAGTCTTAGACCCTTTCCTTTTTTTTTACCAGATCCACGGACGGATCCGCCTGTTGCTTTCTTTAGTGCCATTCCTGCCGCGGTACCAACGGCTCCTAATGCTGCCGCTTTAGCTACGCGCTGGGGCCGCTGCGGCAATCAACCCTGGAATCAACCCTAACAACGGGAATATACCACCAGTCTTTTCCATGTTTTTAATCGCGCTCGCAGAAAGAGTAACCTGAACCCCCCTTTTTTCTTTAAACGCTTTATTAAAATGATTAACCTGAGTTTTTGTCAGCGATAGTTTATTCGCCCCGCCATTCATTTGATTAGGTTTCAGTGTTATTGTGGTTCCACATTGCTTAGCTGATTTGGATTGTAATTTTTTTAACTGACCAGGTGTCAACGTAACATTGATATTACTATACGACATTATACAAAACAGATTGATTCTAAATCACAGACAGAGATGGAAAATCAATTACAAAGTAATCAGTTACATGTTTGGCAAAATCCGAAGGTGAAATTGCACAGTAATTTCCAATTACAGATTTTCCACTGGTGCATCTACCAGTCTCATTCGTCCACCCACACCTTCGAGTATCATTGATTTATCACTGAGAATGACAGCAACCGCTCTATAATTAGCAATACCACCAGGACGGGTTACACGAGCTCGGAAGTGTATATCAACGACGGACTGTCTCATCAAGTCAAGATGTTCCAACGAAAAGTAATAAATCGGATACAGACTTTTAAAATCCAACTGTGATATTTGTAGACCAGTATCGACATTTTGATCGCGTCCCATATACGACAGCAACCGATGATAAACTCGTGCAATATGATTGTTTTCATAGTTAAGTTGTATATCCTCTGATGGTTCTTGCTGTCCGTTTATTCTCAGCGAGACTTCATTACACCCAATTTGATCAAATATCATATGGGAACGTTCTTGATCGTTTAATCGCGCAAGATTCTGTAGCGCAACAAATATGTGACATGGAGCTGAAATACCCTGTTTTGATGCTAGATGCCATGTAAGTGTACCATCAATATTAGAATCCATGGTATCTGTGGACGTTGTCAACCAACTTAATAATCTCTTTCCCCCCTGATCCATAAATGATAGTAACCGTGGTTCTATTGACAACGACGGAGTCAACACTGGCATCCACAGTGATAGTTTTGATAAAACGACCTTACCGGCGGGGGCGCCAGCACCGCGCCAGATTGCATAATTATCAGTACCCCTTCTCGTTATCGCTATAGTATGCTTTACTCCATAGATAACTTTTCTGACGTTTCTACAAAATCCAAATATGTGATGCAACGGAATCGCACATGAAAACCGTCGATGCTGTCCCTGCAACGTTGCTACTCGTGTTGCAAACCCTAGGTTGTAGTTAGTAATATTATTTATGACATCAAATTCAGCAGCTGGATCAACTGCTGTAGCTCGTGTTGCTTTTACTCTAGAATACTGGACGTGCTCAGCGTTATCAGTAATATCCTTCGCGAACATCATAGACGGACCCGCTGATCTAGTATAGTCATCAGAATATCTCGCTAACCCGATTATTCCGGTAGCAATATCAACCTCGCGTTCAATAGATTCGATTTCTCTTCCATCAATGAGATATCTAGCACTTTCAAATAACGCCATGATGCCATTGTTAACAAAACCAACTCGGATAGTTGGGTCATTTGCATATGGTGTATCATCCGCTTGTAAAAGTTCACCTTCGACTTCAATAAAGGCTTCAGCGGGTAAAAAGTATTTACTGGTATCATGAACTTGAAGTTCGATTCTCCCCCGAAGATCAGGTTGTACTGCGTGATAAGCAAAAAATTGATAATCGCATACAGAATCATCTTTAAGTACTGGGGCGTCCATGTCAAATGCACTATCAGGGTTCTGTTTGAACATTTTTTATTATATATCCGCTGGTCTAAATTGGAGGCGAAAATTATTTTAAAATAATTCCTAACAGCTTTTTCCTATGTAAAATCCCATGCAAATTCGACCACTTGACCCTACGAATTTCTTCCTAATTCTCACGGAAATCATCAATAAAATCACAAAAAATGTGATTTCACGATGAAAAATCACCCAAATCAGTAAAAAAAAATCATCAAAAAGCACCCAAATTCAGTGAAAACCAGTGAAAAATACAGAATTGAAAATCGAAGATTTTTCATTTATTATAATAATTATTTTTTTATAAATTGCAAGCAGTTTTCACCGACGTCTTCGACGTTTGTAGAAATTCTTTGAATTTCCAAGGCCACTTCCCGCTATCATATTTGCTGTTATGTTATCCTGGGTGTTAGTCATCAACGACTGTAGTTTTTCATCTACTGCGTTGTTTATTATTTTACTAACCCGCGCAGGCATAACCGCAGTAGATGGTAACGGTAATGACGAAGTCATCACTGGTTTCTTTGATTTTCCCCGTCGAACTAGCGCTGTTATTTTATCCTTTGCGGCTGAAAACGCCTTCCCGGCAAGATCACCAACCGCGCTAATACCCTTATCCCTGATAACATCAATAGCTTTCATTGATAGTTGTTTTACTAGCGGCGCTACTTTTGGAGCCATTCTTGAAAATAATCCCATTATAGTATTACCGAGACCATCTCCATAGTATGCTCGGTATTTTGGCAATCATGAGTTTACCACGTAGACGTTAGTTGGTTTATCATGGTTGTAGTGAATGATCATTCTCTATTCAATTGATATTTATCTAATCGTGGTGATTAATCACTATGATAACCATGAAAATTCGTAGAATTTTCCACTAACTCTTCAATGAAATCTCGATATGTTGCAATATCCATGATACCACCTTGAAATAACCTCCTACAGATATCAGCTGCTTCATTGATTATTTCTGGTGAGTTATTCCCGGCTCGTTTTGCCCCTACAAGTATTTCTAATTGTGCTATATCACCGAGAATATTACCAGGACATGTTACACTAGCGTGAAAATCCATAGGATTTTTCCCAACTAAACCACTGCCTGTTTTTTCAGTGATACCAGTTGCACCTTGTGTATCTATTTCTGAACCGGATTTTGATGTTTTAGATGAGAAGGATATTTTCTTCGAAGATTGTTTCCGCCGCTGCAATTTTTGTGGTTTTTGTTGTTGTCGCAGTTCTTCATATTGATTGTATACGTCATTCACATTTTTCATGTATTCAATGTATGATGCACTATCTGTTTTAATTTGACTTTTCCCAGTTTTGATTTTATAAATCACATCAGCGTAATGTTGTATATTTTTAATATATCCATGTTGCCCTGGTTTCAACATTTTTTTTCTGTTTTCATAAGTGGTAACAACAAACACAGGAATATCTGCTGGTTTAGTGTTATCAATTGCTGCTATCCCCTTCTCGTTAAATCTCTCCCGTAAACCCTCTACTGTTCTTCTTGATTCAAGTGGCAATTCTTCAGGGGGATCTCTTCGAGATTCATCACTGACATCAATACCACTTTGTCGTTGTATTTCCATCTGAGTTGCTATATCACCGTGGAGTTTTTGTATAGCCTGTTTTGTTTGTCCAGTTTCGATTGCTATTTTTTCAAGTTCACCAAGAAGAGGTCTCTCTGTTCGTTTTCCTTCTTCAGGGATATCTCCGTATATAGCTCGTTCAGTAGCTGTTTTCACATCTGTAGTTGCAGTAACAATCGGTTTAAAGAGTTGTTCAGAATCCTCTGTAAAATCAGTCTGAAGTAATTGTCGCTGTTGAAGTTTTTCACGTATACGATCACGAAGTGGTAATAGTTTATTAAGAGCGCTAAGTCGCTCTTTTACGTTCCGTGTGGTCAATGATTGTCCTACCATTATTGAAAGAGTATCAGTATTGTCAAATTGCTTGCAATTGAAACTCTTTGAGTGGAATTGCTTTGCAATTCACCAAGTAAAAAAAAAAGAAATCACTAGATTATACACCAACCCATTATACTTCCCTGTTGTTGTACGGGGTTAATTCACATACACACAATTTTACTTCCTCGTACATGCACAGATAGTGATATACATGTCATACAATTACCCGTACCGGTTATATACAACAAAGGAGGCTCTCTACGCGTGGGGCTCATCCTGCTCCATTAACGTTTTTAACTGTCTCACCTTACAATTAATAAGCTTCCTTTGTTCATAGTCAGAACTTAATTGCTTACGTACATGTTCGACTATCTTACATAATGGTATAAACACATTAACGTCTTCGGTATTAACCAAATTTTCACGGATAAGTTTTTGTAAGCGCTTAATTAAAAAATATTTCTTAGCGAGTACATATTTTCCATTCTGCTCTGCAAATTGTATATCGTCAAAATCGGTTATGATTTGATCACAATCTAACCCTGAACATAATTTTACACTTTGATCTTTAAGCTTGTTGATTTCAACAACAATGCACTTGAGATTTTCAGAATTCATATATATATGAAAAATATATTTGTTGAATTGCTTGAGTGAAAATCCATGAAATTGCAAAAGCAATTTACGATGGAAACTCAAAGAGTTTCACAAAATGAATTCTGGACACGCTAAGGTGTTGGTCATCTTAGCATATCCAGAAGCTTAGCGCGATTATAAGTGATTATGATTATATACAAAATGGATGACGACGGCACATCAACCCCTGATCTAGTGTATAGGCGGTTGTATTAATACATATACGACGGTACTTACAAGCGGAGCTCAACGGTTACATATAATCACGAAGCGTATTCCCCACGAGTAGAGTCTAACTCATCAAATAATGTGTTTGACCTACAAGAGGATACGTTTGATGCGTGGACGCACAGACAACACACAACAATAGATTATAGGCGATTATGGTATTTACAATGCAATGAATGACGACGGCACAACAATAGATTATAGGCGATTATGGTATTTACAATGAATTGATTCAATGACAATGGATGACGACGGCACAACAATAGATTATAGGGTGACACACAATGAATGAATTGATTCAATGACAATGAATGATAATTGTATGTACAATGAATTGATTCAATGACAATGGATGACGCGGGCTATTCTACATTCAAGTACAAAACAAACCTCAAAATCAAAACCTGGTTTGAATGTCAATAATAACGTTCACACCACGTGTGACGGTGTGGTTTGTTTTTGTACTTGAATTTCGAGCTAAAGCCCAAATATAACACAGACGGATTTGTATATAACCACTCATTACAACGAAGTGACAGAGAAATGTGTGCTTGTAATTGTTTGTTGTGTTTAATAGTGATCACTGACAACATTGAAATAACACATAATACTTGAAAAACACACGAACAAAAAGAATTAAATACGACGTGTATATAAAACAGTTCTGTTAATACTTGAAAAAAGACGAAATTGATTATGTGTTATTGAGATTTATGACAATTATAACAGCCAATCAAAAACTACTTCCGCGTTCACCAACGGTAACTCTGTCATTGGTGATTTGTCGTACGCGCGTTACCTAACGGAGTTATTCCCCGTCAATGCAAGTTTACGTAATTATACATAAATAAACTGAATTTTGTTTTTAAAACGCTTTGAAAAAGCTGTCTTGGTTATATTTTCTGCAACGCATTGAATAGAATATGGATAAATATCGAAATACTTACCAGCTGCGGTTATTGACTGAAATATTATTTCAACGTTGTCAGTATTAATTGACTTTACAGGTCTCTTCCCAATTGATTTACAAGTACCAGTTTTTCCAGATGCAGTATTCTCACTTTGTGTAACAGCTCGTAAATTATTCAAAGAATTATTAGTCTTAATGCGATCAATATGATCAATAACAAAACTATCCTTGATCAATCCATTAAACACCTCAAATACAAAACGATGATTATAATAATTCTTCCCTCCAGCATTAAACCTCAAATACCCCATACCATTATCACCCCCAACAGATTTCTTATTTTTACAGTGTCTAACAACACCATCACGAGAGGCTTCGTAATTTTCAATAACAGGATGTCTTTGAAATTCTTGGTTCATTATACTAATATATCTATTTGTCTAAATCATTATTTGGTTTAGATATATTATTTGAAAATCTTTTTATGTAGTCGTTGGCAGTTTTTATGATTTTGCCGTTGGCAACGTCATTGACGTCATTGACAGCGTCAGGATTTTTTATTCTTTGCTTATCATAATAACGCTTCAACTCTCTATAACGCCTACCCCCGCAATTAATGCATAACTGCGATTTGCCTCTAACACCTACCCCACAATACAGGCACGGAAGAGGACCTTTTGAACCGTTTCTCACACTTTGCATATGATACCCACAGAATTCATTTCTGCATGATTTGTTACACGGAGTCTTTGATCCAATCATAAGCCATTTGCAATGATTCATTATATAAAAAACTTTTTATTTAAATACTTGTTTTAATTATAATATGAAAGAATTCAAGAGATTATCGAAATTTAATCTCGATAGAGTTTCTGTTAAACCGAAACATCTAAAGGACGATAGCATGAAGGAGTTCAAGAGATTATCGAAAATTAATCCCCGATTTAATCTCGATAGAGTTTCTGTTAAACAAAAACGTCTAAACGACGATAGCATGAAGGAGTTCAAGAGATTATCGAAAATTAAGCCCAGATTTAATCCGGATACTAAATTCGATCTCGATAGAATCTCTGATATGAAAGAATTCAATAGATTATCGAAAATTACGCCTTGGAAAAATGCTAGATTTAATCTCGATAGAATCTCTGATATACCAAAAAGTCTAATAGATGACAAAACCCTGTTGAGTAAAATCAGCGACTGTTTTAATGAATTTAAGCATGATGGAGCATCTCATGCGTGGACGACATTTCGAATTATACACGAGGATGTCAATGTACCCGTAATCGATGCTACTATGAACGATACAAGAGCAGCTGAGATAATCTCACATCTTGGTGTAAAATCCAAAGGTGGAAATCCAAAGGATTTCAAACAAAGCAATTCCCAGCGGAGGTATTTTTTTAGAATAAAATTCATTATCGAAGACGAAGGTGAATGGGTTATCAGAGATAAATTTGATCCAATCCTCAAGGATAAAAAACTATTATTGTGAGTAGAGATTCCAAACCAGGAATTTTAACTGGAATTGACAAACCATACTACGAGAAATCTTACCCTGTAACAGCAGTTGTTTACGGAATATATCCGTTAAATGATAAGCCAAGTATCGCAAAACTAACTCCGATGAAAACATCGTCAAGGCTCAATTGTGTAGCAACACGGGTAATGGAACACTTCACAAATGCATCCCGGGGAAAGAAACTAACTGATCTGTGACGTAAGAAAATAACCGAATGGGAACTGACAGTGAAACAGCGCGGGGCAATGATTTCCGATATTGCTAAATTAGAAGCATCATTAAAATTTCCAATATCGGTAGCGACGATAACCGGAGAAGTATTATACGAACCGAAATATCAATCGCGAGGAGCTCCAATTGAAATTATTGATCATAACAAACACGCGTGGACACCTGCAGTAAACGTATTTCCACGAGAACGAATCGTGAGATATATCAAGGGGGAATTTTGTAAAGATGTTTTCCACGAAGAGAGGTTATTCGATGCTATTGTTGCGTTGTGTAAAGATGATCCCGTGTCGGTGTGGTTACTTCGCAGCGCTGAAGATTCTGAATCAGGATTTGATCAGTTTGTAAGACCAAATGGAGAATTATATCGCGTTGAAGAATTAGATAACAGAATGAGAAAAATCGCTAATGAATTTTCACCGGAGAGTTTCCATGAAAAACTACTCACGAATAGCTTTACAATTCCATCAGTGGTAGCTCACTTCGCAAGAGAGAAAAACTCATGGCGTCCAACACGAAGTGATTTTCTCGAGGATGTCAAATTGAGTTGCGTCGAATTTAGTCATGGAGGATTGTGGAATACAAAATACTCACGTGATGGTATGATTTCAATTGATATATCCGCGTGTTATCCTGGAAGTTTTCTCAGGTATGGAGAATGCTCTGAGTATTTTAAACGATTTGGACACCCCACGCACGAAATGACTCGTGTTGCGATTAATGGTCGTTTGCCTGATTTTGATTTAACCGGATTTGCTCGTGTGATATCATTTGAACTCGCTGCAGGGTTACATCCGTGTAGTTATCTTTGGCTTGGTAGACATATGTCTGTGAAACACTGGATGCCAATAGTGTTATTGCGGTATATGATTGATTGTGAGATGTTACAATCGTTGATTGTCGGTGAAGCAATTATATCCTATCGAGCACAGAAATCAGTCTGGTTACCACAACCCGATCTAGATCGTATAATTGATGAAATACGAAAACAATTTTCAGATGGAAAATCGAAGATTTTAAGCGAGGAAGAAATCATGAAATTGTCTAGGCAGTTATTTGAAATTAAAAACAAAACAGCCAAAGATTTCGGACGAAAAATAATTGGTAAATTCACTCAAGGTGGAAGATACGACAATACAAAATACTCTTCGAGGTTGATCATAGACGTCGCTGAATACGATTTTATCATAGCAGATTTAACGAAACAGGGAAAACTTGTAACCCGTAGGGATGCTTTTCTATCCAATGGTGAAAAATTGGGTACGGTTGTTACCTACTGTGATGGATATAGTTGTCAGTACACACATTTGAGAAGTTCTATGCTAGCCTATGCTTGTATTAATTTATTTTCGATGATAAATAGATTTCCAGATACCGCGGTTAGAGTAGCTACTGATTCGATGTATATCCACAACAAATACAGATCAGATGTAGCGGCATTCACAGATCCCAAAGAAAATTGGGGGTGTTGGCGATTTAAAAAAGAAACACTACATGAGTATTGTAAATCCGCAGACGTTGCCAACGACGATAAATATCTTTGTTGTAACCCCGCTGAAATTCAATCAGAATTTTCTAATGCACCACCGGTATCTGATCCGATATGTAGATATAAGACAGTTTATTTAAACGGTTGTGGTGGGTCAGGAAAGACAACTCGTGCAATTGAATTATTTCGTCTGTCAACCATGATTGTGTTAACACCAACTCACAGACTCGCCAGAGAGATGATAGCGCGGGGAATAAAAGCCTGTACTTATCATAGCTTCTTTCGATGGAAAGGTGATACATGGACTCCTGCTCGAATGGGCGATAAATTCATTCCTGAAATCATAATCTGGGATGAAATATGCACGGTATCGTTGACAGTATTACAGACATTTCTTGAATGGTTGTTAAACAAAAACACAAAGGTCGTCATGTGCGGGGATCACGGCCAACCACAGCCATTTGTTGGCGGATCTCCACATGAGTGGTTGAAGAATCATGTAGACTATTATGAAGAAATTAATACCGACCATAGATCACTTGATGAAAAATTACGAGAATTCAAAGCGCTAATTAGATTACAACCAGATAAAATCCAATGTGAAATAGCGCGTGAAATAATTTCAGAAACTCCCATGAATGATTTTTGGGAAACATGGAGACCAAATGATTTAATAATCCCAAGTAGAAAAATAGTCAGAGACGCACTTCAGGTGAAGTTATTTGAAACGCATAAACGTAAATTTGCAACACTTCCAGTACCGTTGTGTTATAGACCTTCGGATACACAAAAGCAGAATATCAACGTTGACATTCCTGGACAACAACAAAAACAGAATTTAGTATTAAATGATATTGTGCTGGTTGATATCAGCGTCGTCGAAGATGCATTGCGTGCTGATAAATCCCCATGGACGTTAGGTTATGCAGCAACAATACACTCTTCACAGGGATTAACTATCACAGACACAATTGTTTGGATAGTAGATAATCGCATTGAGTGGTCAAATTTAGTTTATCTCGCAGTGTCCAGAGTACGGCGAATAAACCAACTTCGAAGAATCGTCGTTGGCGAAGCCAGTGGCGATGATGAAATCATTGGTGACGATATTGTCAGCGCCGATGATATAATCAGAAAAAAACTCTTTGGTTATAAACAACAGGATAAAAAAAATAATAGAAAATTTGACATTGATGCTGAATTAATAATTATGCTGAAGCAACAACAGAATAATCACTACGCGAGTTGCAATTGTATAATGCGTTGGAGTTGGTCGAATAAAGATCCTCGCCAATTTACCGTAGACAGAAAAAATAACAATCTCGGTCATGTCAGAAACAATGTGAGGTTGACTTGTCTTGAGTGCAACAGACGCCGGGGTGCTAGTTAATACCACGCGGTGGTAATTGAGTATCCTCGGGGATCACTTGTAGTTGTTGTCGAGTAAATCCCCGCTGAGGAGCAGTTGAATCCAGTTTATAGATTGCTGGTCTAGAAACGCTAGCGTTTTCACCAGTTGATCGTGTTATACCGGATATCTTATGTACGGTGACGCTCCAAATAGGATCAGTAGCTCTTTTTTTACCACCTTCAAGCTCTCCTGGTTCGTATAAATACCTTACAATGACATTACTACCAAGAATTGGTTCGGAAACGCTAGCGTTTCTACAAAAATCTTTTTGTGGTTGTACGGGTATATACTTCTTTTTAACAGCGTTGTTAGGTTTCATGTTAATTGTTCGAGTAATCTCGTTATTGAGCGCAGTAATCACAGCTGGTAATCTCTTAACCCATTCACGGGATCGCTTTTCTTAGATGAATTCTTTCGCGTATTGATATCCAAATAACCGCTCAGCAAGTGTCCGATTAAATCGTTCAACAATTGCCTGATCGCGATGTAGTGCAGTGTGTCCTCGTCTGATGGCGACATTATGATGTTTCATCGTTGTTAAAACAGCGCCCTGAAATTCCTTGCCAGGATCAACTTGTAACAGATTTGGCCAGCGTAGTGGACCTCGTCGATAAATCCTTTCAAATGCAGAAGCTACTTCAGGTGATGATTTTGTCTTCAGCGGTTCTGCTTGTTTGTATCGACTCGCAACATCAACTAACGTTAACGCGTATTTGTAACCGTTGTCATGCGGCAGAAATAGTATATCAGCTTGATGAACTTCGTTAGGTGTTGTCACATCAAAATGCGAGTAGTTAATTTGTTTAGGCGCTGGTAGATAAATTTGCCATATCGCCTGTTTGGATAACCAGTTCGCTGCAGTGGGTTTTTTCACCGCTGCTGCATTAGCGAGTTTACTTATTGCTGCCTTGCCTCTCCAGTATCCTTTTGGAGAATAATAAACAGATTCCATATTATTAATTACCCGCACCTAACATCAATTTGCCTTTCATGGCAGATTTTACCAACCATGAAGCCAATTTTTCCTTAAAGGATTTATCAGGAATAGCATTCAACGCATGAATTAATTTCACATCTGCGAGACGCCTGTGCTGCAAATTGCTGCTTTTATATGCGACATCATGAGCATGACATGCCTTATCCATAGCGTTTATCGGATACTCGCCGGGTTCGGGGCCGATTTTGATCATCGAGTCTGATATCTAATCGTGTTCCCGGGCCACAGTAGCTATATCCTGGAAGGTGCTTTTCTCCTGGATACTTTGCCCACGGTGTTCCAGGGAGTTTTGCTAACTTGGCTGCAATATCACCTCCTCGTTTTTTTTTAAAGGTTTCGTGGAAGTAAATCTAAATTTTTTCGTACTACATTGTACGCACTTACCAGAAAGCGCTAATCGATTATTTTTCGTTGTAATCATCGTCAAGTCATTTGTGCCAGTACGCGTCTTACATTTCACACAATATAGATCCATAATTTATATATAACGGCATGAATGTAATTGATTATTCAGCTACGAGACGACTGGAACCTATTAAACACCATGCAATGTTACCAAATTCTATTCGCGCGATTATCATCGGACCATCTGGAAGTGGTAAAACACAATTGCTACTTAATTTGATAACGAGATGGATGAAGTGGGATAAGTTGTATATGATTGCTCCGAGTGTAGATGATCAGCGATGTTATGAAGTGTTAAAGGATTTTAACGAAGCCGCGCTAGAAATTAACGGCGATGATATTATTGAGTTTATAACCGATATCGAAGAGGCACCTAGCATTGACTCCATCGACGGAAGTATTAACAATTTAGTCGTATATGATGATATCATGTTAGATAATCAAAAAAATCCTGCTAGAATATTTTCCAGAGGTAGACATAAAAACACCGACGTGATATATGTAACTCAACGTTACACTCAAATACCAAAAGTGATCAGAGATAACTGCAATTTGTTATGCGTATTTAACGGAGTTGATACACATACTCTTAGAAATATTTGGCAAACTTGGTGCGGTGGTGATATGGATCATAATCAATTTAAAAATTTCTTTAGCCGTGCTCAGTCAACCCCACACGGATTTGTGACGATAAATTTATCAGACCCTCGGACAGGATATCGTGTTGGACTTGATCAAATATTTAGTTAGCGCATAGCAGCAGAGAGGGTGAACGCCAAATATATGGCGTCGTTTTTTTTACTGAAAAATCAAAAAATTTTTTTACTAAAAAATGCCAAGAAATCAAAAAACTTTTTAAAAATATTTTCAAGGAAGCCTCAGTTTACTAAATTGAAACTTATATCAGCAATTCGGGAAAGTCTCAGTTTGCTAAATTGACGCTTATAAAAGTTGGTCTGTTCACACACTCTGCTGCTATTTTCCTTGGGGCAGTTTATACAGCTTTTTGTCATAACTCATTTTAAATTTTCCTTGGGGCAGTTTATATAGCTTTTTTTCATAACTCATTTTAAATTTTCCTTGGGGCAGTTTATACAGCTTTTTGTCTTAGAGACAATTACAAGACAAGATAGTAAGGTATGAACATGCACCACATCACATATTATTTAATTGGCTAGCAATAGCTTGAGTCATGTACTAAGACTGCTATGGAGAGCCCATTATGCTAATTTGCATAGGTACAATTCTCAAAGTGGAACAGTCTAATTATTTTTAAGTTATAGGTAAATCAAAAACGTGCGTGTTCAACAAATGTTATTAACATGTTTTTCCTTAAAGGAGTATGTGTCGGCTACATATATTCAGAATTGCTGGCAAGTTTGTAAATAGTAAATAGTAAATTGGGAATAGTGTTCAAGTGTGATTAATTTATTGCAGTCTTTTACCAATATTTTCAGGGCTCTTAATAACTTTAGATGATTTTGATCACATAATAAATCCAGCACATATTTTCAGAACTATAAACACAGAAGATGAATCAATGTATCTTTCAGATTTAGTCAGCTTTGCGGAGTCTTTCAAAAGAGACCTTAGTACATTAGGTTGGGTTCTCATCGTTTATTGACTTTTTGTTGTTCATAAAAATTTGCAATGAGAAATTCTGTGCAAAAAAATTGTAATTGACCTTGAATCCAGGTCCTGTTTTGGACCTGTGATCTTATGAATAAATTGACAGTGTTGAAGTTACAGGATTCAGTGATATGCAGGAAAAGATTTTGAAACTGGTCTCTTTATATTTTTCTAACAATGAATTCAATTAGGTCTAGCTCAGATATTTTCTTACAGCAGTACTTAATGTAAACAACTGAAAATTTAAGATCCCAAAAAAACAATTTTTATCTTTTATTGCAGAATCTCATTATTTGAAGAGATTTACCTCAGAATTTTATCAGAGTTGCATTACTAAGCTCTATTCAAACTTGTATTCATCTGTTGCAAGTTATGATAGCTCAGCCAAGAGGAACAAAATTGTAATTAAAGGTTCATCAAGCATTTGGGAACACTGTGTACAAATTAGGGACATCTTTGGTCATTATGAATTCTTCTCACATCACAATTAGATTACTTAATTTGGTTGATGTTATTTTTTTTCATTTGATTACCTCTTGTGATTTTTCATGATTGTTTATTGTTCAGCAAGATCAAAGAGACTCTGCATGATGCCAGTTGCAAACCTGGCTGTAGTTTATCAAATTAACCACTCTCAGTGTTGCATTAATTTTTTTGATTATTTTTTTAATTTTTATATTTTATTAAATTTTCTATGTTATTTTTAAATTTTAATTAATATTTATTAATCATTATTAATTGATGGTGTTGCAGTGCAACATCAAGATCATTACCAACTGGTATGCACTATTCGAAACTTTTCTTAGTGTATTAAGGCAAAAATAGAACTATCCAGGTTTGCATCAGATATTTGCCATTTATGTTAGAGTAATGTATTATCACACATTCTCCTTCCACAACTTACCACTCCTGACAGTGAGTAAAATTTCAGAGTAAGTATGTCATGTTTATCATGTTCCATCCCTTATATTTAATAATCTTTCAGCTAGTTTAGTTTAAATTAGAAATTTTGAATTATTTTTATGAACTGCTTTTGTCTCGGGTTACAGGCTTAGATGGGACCATGTGATCAAGAAGTTGGAGACTTTTGATTTCTGTTCTTCCTCTAACATTTCAAGGATTCCTAGTCTAGTTCACATTATATATATATATATATATATATATATATATATATATATATTCTTTGTTCTTGAATGGTACTATTGGGTCATAATTCAGTAGTTTCCTTATCCAGTTTATGATCTATTTAAAATATAAAACTGCTTACAATTTCTTTACCACCAGTAGGATTCCTGACTTGGTTCAAGTTAATGGCTGGGGTCCCTTGGGATTAAGTACCATGTTGGGGGTCCTTGGGGTTGTGGGATGATTCTCTTTTATATATCACCAGCTAATCTTGGAGTTATGGCATGTATTTCAAAAAACTCATTTATTAAATTTAGTTTGATAATTTTTTAACAGTTTCACCGCCATATTTTGGTCAATTGCAGAATTTGCTTTAGTTAATCACACATAATTGCATGAAATGGTCCAATTTTTTTAGTTTGCATGTCAAAATGTGCATATGAAAATTATTTACCAACTGTATCTTGATTATTATATATTGTTTGAGTAAAGTGTAAAGCCAGTGTGTTTTTCCTGAAAAATATACAGACAGAAAGTCATTGCATAATATACAATATAGTAGGCATTCAGGTTTGGCGGAAATGTTATGCAGTCCAAACATAAGAAAATTTGTAAAAATAACAATTATCTTTTCTTTTTCTAATGTGGTCTGATTAAAATTCTTGTGATAAATGGCAATTTTTTTAATATAACTGAACATTTCATGAGAGATAGATGAAGAGATGGATGTAAAGACAAACAGACATCATTTTTGTGATCTTGACATTTTTCATATTGCTATTCTTTCCTAGCTGAAGAGGCTACAGGAGAGGATTACACCAACACCAACCAGATGACCTTGACCAGTGCTGACCTTGCCCAGGCCAAGAAGTGGCTGATCACTGTCAACAGTGGGACAGCTACATACTCCAAGAGATCTACAGGTTAGTGCTCTTTTTTTTTGTTTTGCATGCGAAACATAGGTGAGACATATACATATCCTTTTCTGGCAGTGTACATGTTATAATATTTTATTCTGATATGTTGGGGAATTCCACTGAAGCCATGTTTACATATTAAGACACACAGAAGTTAAAAACAAGATCATGATTATGTCAAATAAAGCACATTTTAGAATTCAAATAAATCACATTTTAAAATTCAAATAAAATTAAAATAAATCACATTTTAGAATTCAAATAAATCACAATTTAGAATTCAAATAAATCGCATTTTAGAATTCAAATAAATCACATTTTAGAAATCAAATAAATCAAATTTTAGAATTCAAATAAATCACATTTTAGAATTCAAATAAATCACATTTTAGAAATCAAATAAATCGCATTTTAAAAATCAAATAAAATTCAAATAAATCACATTTTAGAATTCAAATAAATCACATTTTAGAATTCAAATAAATCACATTTTAGAAATCAAATAAATCGCATTTTAAAAATCAAATAAAATTCAAATAAATCACATTTTAGAATTCAAATAAATTGCATTTTAGAAATCAAATAAATTGCATTTTAGAATTCAAATAAATTGCATTTTAGAATTCAAATAAATCGCATTTTAGAAATCAAATAAATCGCATTTTAGAATTCAAATAAATTGCATTTTAAAATTCAAATAAATCGCATTTTAGAATTCAAATAAATTGCATTTTAGAATTCAAATAAATCACATTTTAGAATTCAAATAAATCACATTTTAGAAATAAAAAAAATAGCATTTTAAAAATCAAATAAATCGCATTTTAAAAATCAAGTTTCAAAACTGATTTTATTTCAGCAATAGATTATTTGTATGCTTTGTCTTTATCTCATTTAGAGCATGTGAAAGATGAATGACATTTCCAGGAAACTCAAAGAAGTAATTAGATTAAGCTGGAAAAAGTATGAGTTTTACAGTTATCTCTTTAAGATATTAATGGTCTAATTTTTTTAAGTTTTATTTGGTATTTAAAATTGTAGCTGATGATAATCAAAGTCATTGATAAATCAGAGGTGGTATTTCAAAATTAATCACACTATATTTTTTGTGTGTGTATACAGCTCAGGTTCTTTTCTGTTGCTGTTATCCTGAAGAAAAGTGGTGTTTGCCTCATTCCACTTACTTTTCACTATAATGAATTCTCTTTGGATAATAATTCCATCTATGGACTTAGGTTACATGAAATGCGGCCTGTATTGCACGGTTTTAACTGACTTGTTTTTCACAGTCATAATTAGATTTTAGAACTTGAACCATTATTTAGTTTTACGCAGTGGTAAACAAGCTAGCTTTGCACATCCGTCATCACAGGTTTGAAAATGTATGTGCTACCCATCCAAAACATGCCAAGGTTGATATAAAAGAGCTAGATCATTTTGCTGTCAGCTTTTCTTTTGTGTACAATTTACTCTTTTGTACATTTGGATAGGTTAATATAGCTTTATATAATGTTTCAATACGTGGCACACATTAATATTCCCTGGCATAAGGGTGGTTGCTTCAGAAATGTTGGAGTACTTAACTCATACGACAGTTAATATTTTCACTTAGCCAAGAATCCAAGCAATCAAACATCTTTTACAAATGCATAGGTTGATGTGCCTTTTCTTGTACTATTTGTAGTTGAAAATAAATTCCAAAGTTAGGATAATTACATGGAAGTATATTAGTAAAAGTACCATGTCATTAATTATCCAGATTAATTAATACATTTCATGACTACTTAAAACTTCATCCAATTAGCACAGATCATTAATTAGTTTTTACATATACACAAAGAAAATGGTGCTTCTGAGTGAAATTTTTCATTATGACACTTTTATGAGGTACTTTGGCTTTCCATAACAGAAAGGCTGTGTTGCCAGTTTGTAGTAAATCATAATTACAAAAGATTTCCCATGATCTCCTATACTTTTCATTATATTTATCATTTTCATTCTATACTGGACTGGCTGTAATTATTAAAATTGTACAAGAATGGTTTCCTTTTGATATTTATTTAGAGACAAAGTCATAGCTATCTCATTTTGCATCCCATATTTTGTATTATTCATAGTTCTGTGATACACATTGGTTAAAAAGGGACACCATATTAATGACATAATGTAATGATCACATCATTTTGAACTGTGTATTGATTATATAAAAATGGACTACCCTAAATAAAAGGAAATAAATGTTTCATTTCCCAGTTATTTTTTTGGCATCACATCATGAATGAACTTTGAAGTTTTGTGGATAGTCCTGCTGTATGTTTACTTTCACTAAATCAAAGTTTTCTTAACTTAATGGACTCCTTAGTACATATAAATTGTCTGCTTATTTAAATAAAATGGATGATCAGTAACTCTTTCATTTTGGTTGTTTCTTTGAAAGTTATTGTTTTGTATGGAATTGAAAGCATATGATTTTGAAATAGGTTTAATGATCTGTGAACTTGTAATTTTGCAAGAGTTTTATAAATTTTAAACAGTACACCATTACATTACCATAACAGATATGTGTACCAAGAGAAAAGGGCACAAGATGTCTGGAATAGTATTAAGCTTTCAACTTGAGTAACTTTATGATTTCAGTTTTAAAAATAGATATGCATATGCTTTGAAAAATATCATTAGAATTTAAATGATAAATTTGTTTGCCAATTTTATATAGTCTTCCCATGTTTCACCTCAGGTGGTCAAAGACGTAGTGTTGTGCTAGGTTTGTATGGACATGTTGAAAAAAGTCAGCTGCAGGCAGTTCAGTCTAATCATTTTTTTGGCAAGTATTCTCGTGAACAGTTGCATGTTGGCTGTCAAGACCATGTTCTTTAGCAAAACCAGAAATTTGAACTTGGACACAAAACTTTGTAATCTGTTACCTATCACAAAGTTTCATGATGTTGGTATGTGATTCCAAGTTCAGATTTCATACTGCAAAAAGTGTTTACTTAACAATTGCTCATAATGTTACCTTCCTTTTTGCATGAAGAGGTTAGACACTGCATGGAAACTAAGAGTCACTGTAGGTAACCTCACTCTCTATTGGTAATATGTATGTTTGTCTGGCTGTCTTCAGTATGTATGTAGAACAAGGTGATAAGTTTAAAACATGGAGCTAACTATGACGAAGTATTCATTAATGGATTTTAATGGATATCGATTTGATCACTTGATAGAATTTACCACAAATTCGTGATCTGCAGTACCTGATGCGCTAATCATTGATTACCAGATGTATCTATTTATAATGGAAGACCAAATGTAAACAGGATTGATTACCAGATGTATCTATTTATAATGGAAGACCAAATGTAAACAGGATTGATTACCAGATGTATCTATTTATAATGGAAGACCAAATGTAAACAGGATTGATTACCAGATGTATCTATTTATAATGGAAGACCAAATGTAAACAGGATTGATTACCAGATGTATCTATTTATAATGGAAGACCAAATGTAAACAGGATTGATTACCAGATGTATCTATTTATAATGGAAGACCAAATGTAAACAGGATTGATTACCAGATGTATCTATTTATAATGGAAGACCAAATGTAAACAGGATTGATTACCAGATGTATCTATTTATAATGGAAGACCAAATGTAAACAGTCTGAAGGGTCATAATCTATGAATTCAAACCAGATTCAGTATTTATCATTATGCAATGAAATGCCAGAAAAAGAGCTCAGGGAAAAATATTAAATTGAAACATAAAAAGGCATACCAAATTTGGGATACAATGTAAGTGACTAAGGTAAATTAATTTTTAGAAAGCATCCCAATTTAAAGCTTTTGAGGTAAACAAAAGAAAAATGTTAATTAATCAAATCAGGAAGAACAGTTTTAAATCACTTTTTCTGTATATCAGCTGAATTTTTTATTTTAATACCATGCACATAATCTGGATTATGTCAACTCTTGCTCTAGGATAGAATCATTTGACAGCTTGCACATTTTCATGTCACAACCTGGATTATGTTAACTATTGCTCAAGGGACAGAATCATATTTGACATCATACATATTATCATGTTATAATTAGGATTATGTCAACTCTTGGTCAAGGGACAGAATCATATTTGACACCATGTCATAATCTGGATTGAGTCAACTCTTACTCAAGGCACAGAATCAAATTGTACCAGAGTGATGTCAACAGTCTTCTAGGAGGCATAATTTTTACCATATTTCCTCCAGACTGGTATGTGCAAATTGTCAGTGCAGACACAGTCTGGTTATGGCCAAAACTAGATTCAGATACAGTCTGGCCATGGCCAAAACTAGATTCAGATACAGTCTGGGCATGGCCAAAACTAGATTCAGATACAGTCTGGGCATGACTGAAACTAGATTCAGACACAGTCTGGGCATGACTGAAACTAGATTCAGACACAGTCTGGGCATGACTGAAACTAAATTCAGACACAGTCTGGGCATGACTGAAACTAGATTCAGACACAGTCTGGGTATGACTAAAACTAGATTTATATACAGTCAGGGCATGACTGAAACTAGATTTAGATACAGTCTGGGCATGACTAAAACTAGATTTAGACACAGTCTGGTACATAATGCAGGTGTGCTAACAGATCTAGATCTATACTTAGATAAGCACTAAACATGAATACAGAAATACTTTTTCCTATAAATGCATTAATCAGTTTCTGACAAGTTGCTAGTAAGTCCACTACAGTGTCTAATTAGGGTCAGTTTTCTTACTGTTCTCTGTGTTTTTAAAGAAGTGTAATGTACATTATTGGGGATAAAGAAGCATCCTCTTGTTTAAAGCATGAATTTAAAGTACAAGACACTGAATGCTCTCCCACAGAAAACCAAAGCAGATAAGAGATTAAGTTTACCCAGTATTCACCGTCACTTGGGATCTGTAAATCCCTTTCTCAAAAATACACCATTTACAAAAATCAAAAGATTCCAAACTTTTAGATTGTACATAGTGATGGTGATTGGAGGGGGCTGAGTGGATGGTTCTTTTTTTTTACATCAGACTTATTCATTTCTGTTCTCCTCATCTTTCACTGTATAACTAACATCATGTAACAAGTCTTTTTCTGTAATATGGAGCCAAGAAATTATTTGAATCCAAAGAAAATGTCATCCCCACCTCACCTCACAACTAAAATGTTTGGTGCCTTAAGAAGATATGCAAGTCCATACAAAGCAGAATCTGAAGATATTATTTGTTGAGCTACGTATGTGTAATGTAAGTCATAAAATCCACTTCACTCGAAGTCTTGTATTTTGATTTTGGTCTCAGATTTGAATAATGCCAGCCTCACATTCATATAATTTAATGAAAAATCTTTTAACATTGAATATCAATTCTTGTTTTGGTTTTACATAGTTACATCCTAGTAAATGTCTTCACGTTATTTCTGTACATAACTATAATACTTCACAAAAATAATAATACTTCAGAATATGTATTTTGGATAAATTTTGTATGTTAATATTGTGACATTAGAAAAGTGTATATAAAAGTCATGAATTAGTTTACATGTGACTAAATCAAGTGAATGCATAGGTTATTATATAAGAGATGCATTATTGAGATCTAGCAGGGGTCTTCCCAGAGCAGAAAATCAGTTGACCCTGATGATAGATCAATAGGCCACTTTGTAATGGTATGCAAAATTTAGAAAAGTTTGAGAACCATTTGAAACTTTAAGTGGCCACCAATAAAATTTGACTGGTGAGTATCTCTTAACATTGCACTTGGATCAATTTCCATTGTTCACATATAAAATTTGGCTGGTGAGTATCTCTTAACATTGCACTTGGATCAATTTCCATTGCTCACATATGAAGCCCTATTAAAATATGAATTCACTTTAACTGTATTAACTGTGGACCCTGCTTGCAAAACTAGATCATAGTAAACTACATTTCACACTCCTACAATTACATTAAATGTGCATAATATTTTAAAAAGCTTCTTTGCAACATCACCAACATTAACTTTGCAACATCACCAACATTAACTTTCATGCCATAATACTTAATACCAAACAAGTCAAATTTTGAAACATGTTTTGAAAGGAGTTAATGTCTTTGAAGCAGAAATAAATTTAAGAATACATAGACAACTTGGCTTTAAATATACTAAATTTCTAGTATTTAAGAATAAATAGACAACTTGGCTTTAAATATACTAAATTTCCATTGGCTTTAAATATACTAAATTTCCATTGGCTTTAAATATACTAAATTTCCAGTATTTAAGAATAAGTAGACAACTTGGCTTTAAATATACTAAATTTCCATTGGCTTTAAATATACTAAATTTCCATTGGCTTTAAATATACTAAATTTCCATTGGCTTTAAATATACTAAATTTCCATTGGCTTTAAATATACTAAATTTCCAATTTGAAGAACTTTTTATTAATTAACCAAGTACATGAGCTGCCATATACTACTTCGGCAACAGACTTGTTCATGTGCATGTCGTGACAGTGTACACAGTGATATATTTCCAAACAGCAAATATTGAAAAAATTTAATATTTCTTTTTACAGCTACCAGCAAAGGTCAGGAAAAATCAAAATGATCTAATTACTAATGTATTTCCTTGATTTCCCTAATTATTCACTATGATTAAACCAGACTTGTCCAGTTTAATGACGTGTCCACTAAAACTGAGTATCTGTCACTAATATTTTATAACAGACATCCTTAGCACTTGACCACCAAGACGTTTTGCTCATTTTGTCTTTTAGTGTCTCACATAGCTTTGATTAGAGTCTCACATAGCTTTGATTTTGTGAGTACTTTTCACTTTGTAATGGAATGAATTTTACCCTGTACTGGTATTTATTTACCCATTTTTCACTAATCAACACTTATCCACTGCCATTTTTACAGCCATTTTTTCTCTAAAAATCAAAATTTGTCATGGAGGTTAACAGTTCCCTTATGTCAGAAATGTAAGACCTTGATCTGGGTCTGTGTTATTTGTTATACTGATTACTCCTACCAAACTGCTTAGACTGAGATCTGCTGGTAAATTATGCTATAGCTGATCTGGGTCTGTGTTATTTGTTATTCTGATTACTCCTACCAAACTGCTTAGACTGAGATCTGCTAGTAAATTATGCCATGGCCGATCTGGGTCTGTATTATTTGTTATACTGATTACTCCTAACAAACTGCTTAGACTGAAATCTGCTGGTAAATTATGCCATGGCCGATCTGGGTCTGTGTTATTTGTTATACTGATTACTCCTAACAAACTGCTTAGACTGAGATCTGCTGGTAAATTATGCCATGGCCGATCTGGGTCTGTGTTATTTGTTATACTGATTACTCCTACCAAACTGCTTAGACTGAGATCTGCAGGTAAATTATGCCATGGCTGATCTGGGTCTGTGTTATTTGTTATACTGATTACTCCTACCAAACTGCTTAGACTGAGATCTGCTGGTAAATTATGCCATAGCTGATCTGGGTCTGTGTTATTTGTTATACTGATTACTCCTACCAAACTGCTTAGACTGAGATCTGCCAGTAAATTATGCCATGGCTGATCTGGGTCTGTGTTATTTGTTATACTGATTACTCCTACCAAACTGCTTAGACTGAGATCTGCCAATAAATTATGCCATGGCTGGTCTGGGTCTTTGTTATTTGTTATACTGATTACTCCTAACAAACTGCTTAGACTGAGATCTGCTGGTAAATTATGCCATGGCTATTCTGGCTCTATGCAGTTTATAGATCTGGCTTGTACATGAATATAGTTGGTACTATACATTGAGTGGACTTTTCATCATGCATGGTCTTATAATCAGATAAATATAGTATTTTGCAATAAGCTTTGTATATATTTCTCAGTAAATTAGCTTGCTGAGTGATTTTGTCATGAGCAGTTTCATTGTGTACCCTGCTTTCAATACTAGATCATAGTAAACTACATTTCACACTCCTACGATTACATTCAATGTACATAATATTTTAAATAGCTTCTTTGCAACATCACCAACATTAACTTTGCAACATCACCGACATTAACTTTTCATGCCATAATACTTAATACCAAACAAGTCAAATTTTAAACATGTTTGGAAAGGTGTTAATGTCTTTGAAGCAGAAATAAATTAGCAGCAGAGGAGGTGAACAGACCAACTTTTGGAGGCATCAATTTGGCAAACTAAGGCTTCCTCATAAATGTTTTATAGAAGCGTCAATTTGGTAAACCAAGGTTTGTTCGTAAGCGTCAATTTGGTAAAAAAAAAAAAAAAGCCAGGTTGTTGTCGCGCGCCCCTCTGCTGCTATGATGTTAACAGTTTTTTTTACGATGTAAATCGTTATGATTTTACAAACAGACTAATTTGTAGGACTTCATCTTGTAAATCAATTAGATTATTGGACTGGTCAGTGAGTTTAAAATTAATTCTTGTTAGTGAATCATTATGACATCGCATATAGATTGGTTTATTGGAGACTCAATTATTAAAAACCCTGGAGGAGCTGTTGGTGCAAATGAATATAAACTATATCCTTGCTGGGCTTGATTTGATCGCTCGAGATTTATTTGATAGCTACCTTCGATAACATCACATACTAAATTCAGCGCAATCACCAAGGATATATTTACGTTGAACGGAGCAATATGTCTACCGCCACCATCTGGGTCATTATTATATGTCAGGATAGTTGGACTCTTGTGTTGCTGTCTCCATGCTGTGACTGCTGTAGTAAATTTTTCATTGATACAATCATTAACAGATTTTTTTAGTTCGTTTGCGTTATACCCAGGATACTTGAAATTCAGTAGATCAGCTTCTGTTATATTGTATGCAGTTAGAAACTTGTTTTTAGAGTGATTAAAATCATTATTATCAATTATTACTTGAATTAATCGCTGGTTGATATATTCCATATCAGATGCAAGTTGATTTAATATTTCAATTCGTTTAATGATTTCATTCTGATTAGACTCATTGAGAGCCTGTTGTAGTTGTTAACTGTGTTTTTGATTGATTTCCATAAAATATTCAATGAGTTTGTTATGTGATATATTTATATATGTAGTTGCTTCTGGAGTCTCTTCAATTTTAATATTCCAAGAGGCGGAATCTCTGGCGGATAGAAATATAAAATGACTACCCGGCAGTGATGGCTTTTTCATAACACTGAGGTGTTCTTGATATGATGTGGTAATTTCGTGGTATGATTGTTTATCCATGACATAATCAGATTTTTTAGGTTCAGGTGAAGGTGGTACTTCAGACCATCCTAGCACGGTTCTAATAGAACTCTGATAGATATCTATGATATACCCGGGTGAGCTTATCTCTATTCCAGATGATAGCGTCGGCTCATGAACCCGATTTTCGATTCTTTTCCAATAATGGATTTTATTCTACGTTGTCATTCAGCATTGATTTGTTCAATTTGGTATGACCCAAATGGTAATGAAACAGCATTCCAGTCTGGTTCACTGTTGGGTTTATTCTTATTCGCAAACACCAGGGAATTATTCGGCTGTTGACCACCAAACGGTTTTGATCTGATATTTGGCCAACTGTGATACACTCGTAATTTTGCTAACACTATCTCCGCCACGGGAATCGGAGTAGGGAAATTCACACTGAATTCAGGATTCGTTGATGTTATTGATATCATGCTTGTTTACACAGGGGTTGTGTTCTCCGCTATTCATTGAAGTAGTTCTTGCGATGTTACCATTATTATTATTATTATCATGCTCTAATTTTGATATCGCAGAATCACAAATATGTACAATCGCTGAGAATTCATCATCGGATATTAATGTATCATCGAATGACGATGATATCATCGAGGATAATTGCGAGTACGCAGCAGACACAACATGAAATTTAACTACGTATTCTTGCAGTTTACGCTGGCTGCATGATGATATTTTTTTGTTATTATTTAAATAATTCCCGCAATTGTTGTTGCCGCTGATATACATATCGGAACAGCTATCGGGACAATCATTGTCACCGAGGATAATATAATACCAGCTCCGGTGATTACACCGGACACCGAGTACACGGTAACATCAACTGTGGTAATTCGCTTGCAGTATTTTTTTATTTTTACTTGATACTCCTCAGTGAGGGTTTTGAGTTTAGTTTGAAATTCTCTGACCTGATGGTAGCGATATTGCTGTGATGACATTATTGTAAAATCGTTTACGATTTCAAATTGCTAGCGTTTTTAATTAAGTTGTTTACTTAAATCTGCTACGAATTCCACATACCATGTTACTGAAACCCTAGCCAAATTATTATCAGTGGATACAATTGTGAATTGTTCAGATGTATCCTTGTCGATGATTGTTGATATTATATTGTTGACCCAGATGAACTCGACGATGATATATTAAATTGAGTCGGTGTCACTAGTGTTAATCGATAAATACCCTTGACTGTTGCAGTGATATTTAAAATGTTATTTGGTGGAGTCCACACAAATGATCCCTGTTGAATCGTGTATACTATGTTGTTGGTTTTCGCATGAGGGATTTTTGTTTTTTCAATGATTGCTATCATCCTAGGTAGATCATTCTTGATTGCATCATTGATTGTTTTCATTTAATTGAGTTTTGTGATAATACCAGTGAAATCTATTTTAACATCATCGGGTTTGGCATTTTTTTAACCAAAAAATTATCAATGGAGTCATCGGTCCTGTTAAAGTTTTTACGCAACATACCAAATTGAGATATATGAGTGTCATACTCGGCTCGCAATTTTGCCAAATTATCGATAGCGGTTTTTACGTGTACGATATACAACTCGGGTTGCGAACGTGGAACACCGAAGAAATTATTTATTTGAGCTTCGATGTTATCAATTATACTCTGTTGCAATCGACCAAAATTAATTATATGATCGTTATATTCTGATTGTAGTTTTTGTTGGGTATCCGCAATAGTTGAAACAAGTACACCCGGTTTGAGTTTACCCTGATCGGAAAATACCGCGATAGCAGATATTCCCGCAGTGCCATTGGCACCGGGTTTTTTCGACGGTGATAGAGGTTGTCCCAAAATATCAATCATATTATTCTATATAATTTCTCTCTAAAAGGAGACTACTAGTATATTCATTTACGACCCGATGAGGTGGTTTTTCAGATGATGAAATAGCGTCAAGGACATTTAATACTTCATTGCCGCATATTGGTGGGTCATTTAATTGTTTCGTTGGTAGTGTAGAATACCAAATCTTCATGTTATAAAACGTTTTTAAGCGGTTTATATAACGCATAAACTCTTTAGGCGGTGCTAATCCATATGAATCGAAATAAACAATCCCACGTGGATCAATCGCGTATGCAACCCAGTGGGATCCAGGTCCGGTGCTGTTATCGACATTAATGATACCGGTTTCAACGCTGTTTGGTTGTGCCGGCAACTGATCTCTCATAAAGACACCTCTGAAGTTTTTTTTACAGCTAGTGTTTTAGCAGCATCGAGTAAATCAAAATTTGACATGGGAACTATCGGTGTTAATAAACTGTTCCTTGTCTCAGGCCCTTTCCGCTGTACCACGAATACAGAGTTCCTGGTAGTCTTAGACCCTTTCCCTTTTTTTATACCCGCTCCAGGTTGCTTTCTTTTGTGCCATCCCTGCCGCAGTACCAACGGCTCTTAACGCTGCCGCCTTAGCCACCGCTGGGGCTGCTGCCGCAATTAGTGCCGGAATCGCAGCTAACAACGGAAATATACCACCTGATTTTATCATGATTTTGATCGCAGCTGAAGATAGAGCGACTTGAACACTTTTTTATTCTTGAGAGCATCATTGAAGTGTTTTATCTGACGAGTTGTAAGAGATAGTTTATTCTGTCCGCCAGTCATCTGATTGGGTTTCAGCATCATTGTGGTTCCACATTTTTTAGCTGATTCAGATTGCAATTTCTTGAGTTGACCAGGAGTCAATGTAATACTAACAACACTATATGACATTATACAATAACAGATTGATTCTAATGGAAAAATCTTTGATTTTCAATTACTTTTCTCCACTGGTGCATCAATTACTCTCATTCGTCCACCAACACCTTCGAGTAGCATTGATTTGTCGCTGAGAATGACAGCAACCGCTCTATAATTAGCAATACCACCAGGACGGGTTACACGAGCTCTAAAGTGTATATCAGCGACGGATTGTCTTGTTTAGTCAAGATGTTCCAGCGAAAAGTAATAGACCGGATATAGATTCTTAAAATCCAACTGTGATATTTGCAGACCAGTGTCGACATTTTGATCACGTCCCATATATGACAACAGACGATGTTACACGCGTGAAATATGGTTTTCTGCGTAATCAAGTTGTATATCCTCGGATGGTTCCTGTTGTCCATTTATCCTCAGCGAGACTTCATTGACGCCTATCTGATCAAATATCATATGGCTGCGTTCTTGATTGTTTAATCGCTCAGTATTCTGTAGCGCAATAAATATATGACGTGGAGCTGAAACACCCTGTTTTGATGCCAGGTGCCATGTAAGTGTACCATCAATATTTGAATCCATAGTATCTGTGGTCACGGATAACCAGCTTAGCAGTGATTTTCCTCCTGCGGACATAAATGATAGTAGTCGATCTTCTGCAGTCAGCGATGGAGTCATTACTGACATCCACAATGATAGTTTTGTTAAAATAACTTTACCCTCGGGAACACCAGCATCGCGCCAGATTGCATCATTATCATTACCCTTTCGCACGAGTGCTACTGTATGTTTCGCTCCATAAATAAAAAACTTTTAGGACATTTCTACAGAATCCGAAAATATGATGCAGTGGAATCGCGCATGAAAATCGTCGACGTTGTCCGTGCAACGTTGCTACGCGTGTTGCAAATCCTAGGTTGTAATTAGAAATATTGTTTATGACATCAAAATCAGATGCTGGTCTTACATATCCGGCTGGCGCTGGATGAACTGAAGCAACATGTACTGCCTTTATTCTAGAATACTGGACGTGTTCAGGGTGATCATTAATATCTTTAGAAAACATCACAGATGGACCCGCCGACCTTGTATAATCATCAGAATATCTTGCTAACCCAATCATTGTTGTGGCAACATCAACATCACGCTCTATAGATTCAATTTCTCTTCCATCATTCATATATCTAGCACTCTCAAAAAGCGCCATGATACCATTATTAACAAAACCAACTCTCATAGTTGGGTTATTGTCATATGGTGTATCAGCTGCAACATTTGTTACGAGTTCTCCTTCCACTTCGATAAACGCTTCACACGGTAGAAAGTATTTACTGGTATCTTGAACTTGAAGTTCAATTCTTGATCGAAGATTTGTTTGTACTGCGTGATAGGAATAAATTGATAATCGCGTACAGAATCATCCTTGCGCACTGAGGCGTCCATATCAAAGCTGCGTCAGGAGACGATTTGAACATTTTATTATATAATCCTCGATGTAAATCTTGGTTTACGACTCAGTCGTTTTCGTGGTTTCAAGCCACTTCCTCCTATCATGTTTGCAATATCATTTCGTTGTGCCTCAGATACATACGAAGTCGCCAGCGATGCTAGTTTTTCTGATCCATTGCGTTATTTATTATTTTGCTAATGTTTGCAGGCATGTCTTGTGTTGATGGTAACACTAGCGGCGTCCCTGGTTTCCTTCACCGTCGAACCATTCTTGCAAATAACCCTGCAATGGTATCACCGAGACCATCACCATAATACGCTCTATAAACGGGCAATTGTGAATTTACTACATAGACGCTAGTGGGTTTATCATGGTTGTAGTGTATGATCATCTTATTAAATTACTAGTAATTCAAATGAAATATCTAATCGCTGTGAACATCCAAAGGATTTTCCACTAACTCGTCAATGAACTCTCGGTATACAATGCCCATGATGCCACCTTGAAATAACCGCATACAGATATCAGCTGCTTCATTAACTATTTCCGGTGAGTTATTTTCAGCTAGTTTGCCTCCGATGAGAACTTATAATCGTTCTATATCGCTGAGAATATTACTAGGGCAACTAACTAGACCACTACCCCAAGCTCTGCTTGGAACGGAGTTTCTAACTCCACTTTGAGTTCCACTGTGATCTCTGGAAAATCTTTGATTTTCAGATTCAGAAAACCCCTTTCCGGTACTATAACCAATTGCACCATGTGCATCATCATCTTCGTCTCGATCAGGTGGTATATAATATTCCAGTTTAGGTTCTTCTTGGTTTTTTTTTCTGATTTCGTGTTTGTCTCCGTGTTGGTGTTTGACGTTTTCGCTCTCGTCGTTCTTCTAATTCTCGTTGCTGCTCTCTATTACTTCCTTCTTATAATTAATAATTCCCTTTTGAAATTCCTTGTAACCCAACTCTCCCTTATTCAAACGACCAATTTGTTTGTTTATTTTATACATCCAATCATACCAATCATCGCTTGATATTTTATCATCTTTATACACGTCCTATAAAAACTCCTTTTTTTGAATTATAGCTTTTAGCAGCAAAATCACCAAAAGCTTGATAATCCTTTTCTTTTAATAAATTAAAATTTTGTATTAGTGTTTTAGCCTCATCAGTAAATTTATCCACGAGAGAAATATTTGTTTTTTTAGGACCAGGAGATGGTTTTGTTAACAACGCTGATGTTTTTTCAGTTTCCGTTGCTATTTTCTCAAGTATGTCGCGAAGAGGTGGTTCCTCCTGTTTCTTTTCCTCAGGGACATCTCCCCAAGCATATCTTTCCATGGTTGATTTTACATCCTTGGTCACCGTGGTTATCGGCTTAAACAATTGTTTCGTATCCGCAGATAAATCAGTCTGTAGTTGTTGTCTAGTTTGTAGATTTATCTTACAGAGTCGCGGATTGGTATATACCTTCTAATTGACACTAGTAAAGCAATTTTCCAGTTTGATTTCAATCTCGATGCAGTGATTTTGTCACTCGAAAATAATTCCTGAAATCTTTGATTTCAGTGGAAAAAGTCTACGAGAAATTCCATGCAAATTCGACTCTGTGACCCAACCACGCTGATAAATAAAGTGCCACTGCTGTGGAAATAATATCATTTAAGAAATTTCAGTAATAAAAAAAATATTTACTATGAAAATTTCAGTAATAAAAATATATTTTACTATGAAATTTAGACTTCCTTATAGTAAACGCTTTCATTGATAAGAGCGCCAGTATAGAATTTCAACCGCTATTGTTTGTTGACTAATACCACCTTGTTCTATTTGAGCGCGCACATACCTGGTCCACGTTATTGCAAATACAATACAGTCAATGGAGTATTTATACATGTCTGTTACCTGTTCAAACAGTGAAGTACACAGTTACAAACTTATATAACGGGGGGTACATCTGAAGGGATTTTTTTTATTCTGTTTAATTAGCGCTCTTATATTTCTGACTTTTGTATTAACCGTTGGTTTGATCTCATACTCCTGCCCCAGTTCCCTTCTTATCCTTTCCACGATAGTAAATAACGGAACAAACACACTGACGTCATTACAGAATACAAGAGAGTCATGGATAGAATTCTGAATTCGTTTTATGAACGCATACTTCTTTGGCAATACATATTTGTTGCTCATAATAGCGTACTCAATGTCCTGAAAGTCTGAAATAATTTGATCAGGGTTTAAATTAATTGATCATTGTCTTTTTTGAAATTTCAAATTTGAAATCTCGATTATGATCTCATTGATATTTTCATTTCATTTATATAATTATACATATTTCTAATATATTTTTCAAAAATGAACTCTGTCCGTGATAAGATAGCACGTCCAGAGATATTATGCGATTATATATGATGATATGTGGACCCCGTCCGAGGTAAGGTGTTTGTCATCTTAGTACGTCCGGGGGATATTGTGCGATTATATATGATGAACCCCATTGTGCGCCTCAGGTGCCAATCACATCGGAGACGCATAGAGGTTACATATATACTACATCTCATAGGGTCCAGTCAGGTGTCTTCACATCTAACTGGGCCCAGAACTATCACGAAATATATTCCCCGCGAGTGGGTCTAATTCGTCAAATAACGGGTTAGACTCACAAGAGGATATATTTTGCGAATGGACGGCATATATATATATATATATATATATATATATATATATATATATATATATATATATATATATATATATATATATATAGTTGTACAATGAATAGACGGCACATTTACGTGTATATTACATTACAATTACAACTCCACTATGGCAGTTGTATAATGAATGACGTCAATGGCGTAGTATTATACACAATGACAATGAATGGATGAATTGAATGGATGAATGAATAGATGATAAAGGACAGCATAGAACTATACAACATAAAACAATGAATGAATGGATGATAAATGACAATGAATGCACCCTATTGAAACAAAATTATACCTACAAAATCAACCTGGTTTGAATGCTACCATGAATGAAAAATTCACACCACGTGATGGTGTGGTTTATTTTAGTTTCACGATTTGAATTTCGGGTGCTCAACCCCACCCCCAATTATTAAAAACCATCTGTCGGTAACCGTCGACAAATATTGCCTGTTACGGGGTTTTGAACCATGGGCTGCGGGACGGAACCGCAGTGCGTTACGAATTGAGCTAACTGTTCTTATT
This sequence comes from Unio delphinus, assembly GCA_029339505.1. NCBI lineage: Eukaryota > Metazoa > Mollusca > Bivalvia > Unionida > Unionidae > Unio > Unio delphinus. Next base: position 7,082,843 of record JAQISU010000015.1, read on the forward strand.
AAAGGTATATGCATTTGAATATAATATATACAGTTAATAGCCAACAGGTGTGAATGACGTCAATGGTGTGGTATTTATATACACAATAGGCCAGCACAGGATAATGAATGAATCTATATACTTTTCGTGTACTTAATACTGATTATTGACAACATTAAAACAGAACCGAATATACTTGAAGAAAAAAATACAATTGTTTGTAAACACTATGTATTTGATTTGTTTTCTTTCAAAAAAGATAATTGATTATCCTGTTGAGAATTGTGATAATTATAACCGGCTAATGAAAACCATTGATATCAGACGACGTGTGTCCGTTGAAGATAACTCTTTGCCGACATGCCCACAGGAGTTATTTCCCGCTGGAGTTATATACACATAGTGGAAAACATGATTAGATATATGAAAATTGAATTTTTTGTCCATTTTTTCTGGAAATCTCAGATCGATAAACCCCTTCTGCAACATATCGTATTGAGGCTCTACAAATATCAAAATATCTACTGGCTTCATTCATTGATTGGAATACCATTGTTCATTGTTTTCAGTATTAAATTATTTTACAGGTCTCTTCCCCATTGATTTACAAGTACCAGTCCTACCTCGTTTGGTGTTTTCACTCTTAGAAATAGCCTGCAGATTATTCAAGGAATTATTCCTAGGATTGGAATCAATGTGATCAATAACAAGACCATCCTTGATCAATCCATGAAAACACTCGTATGCGATTCTATGATTAAGATAAGTTTTCCCTCCAGCAGTAAATCTCAATAATCCCATACCATTATCCCACCCAACTGATTTCTTCAGCCTGCGGTGTCTGACAATACCGTCACAAGACGCCTCATAATAGCGGATTACAGGATGCTGTTGAAATTCTTGGTTCATTTATATACTATATACTTTTTGTGTAATTCATTGATTGGTTGAAGTATTATTTGAGAAATCTTTCAATGTAGCCTTGAGAGTTCTTATCATTTTATCATTGATGGATTCATTGACGCTAAAACAGTCAGAAGTAGAGTCATTGATGGAAATCTTGATGGAATCTATGATTCTATTATCATAATAGCGCTTTAGCTCTCTATATCGCTTACCACCGCAACTCAGACACAACTGCGATTTTCCTCTCACCCCTACCCCACATCGGAGGCAGGGGACCGGCCCAAAACTTCCACCACGGACACTTTGCATATGATACCCACAGAATTCCTTTCTGCATGATTTGTTACATGCGGTCACTGATCCTATCATAAGCCATTTGCAATGATTCATTATATCATAAATTTTTTATTTGAATACTTGTTTTAATTATAGCATGAAGGAGTTTGAGAGATTATCTAAAATCAAACCCTGGAAAAATGTTAAATTCAATCTCAATAGAGTCTCCGTAGCACTAAAGAGTCTAATAAGTGATAGAGCCATCATATGTAGACTTCGTGAGTGTTTTAATGAATACAAGCGTGATGGAGCATCTCACTGTTGGTCAACATTTCGAATTGATGGTATCGTTAATGCTACCATGAATGACGAAAAAGCAGCAGTTATAATCTCATATCTTGGGCGAAAAAGGTATTTTTTTTAGAATGAAATTCATTATCCGTTCAGAAACGGGAGATTGGATTATCCGAGACAAATTTGAACCAATCTTTAAAGATAAAAAAAACTGTCACCATGAGTCGAGATTCCAAACCAGGAATTCTGACTGGAATTGACAAACTATACTACGAGAAAACCTATCCTGTAACAGTAGCTGTTTATTGGATATATCCGCTAAATGATAAACCGAGTATTGAAAAACTAAAACCAATGAAATATTCGTCAAGAATGAATTGTGCAGCAGAACGAATAATAGAACACTTCACAAATGCGTTACGTGGAAACAAATTGACTGATCTAAGACGCAAAAAAATAAATAAATGAATGGGGGCTGTAACATTATACATGTGTAGCTGACCAATCGGAGCCCTCTGTGCATGAGTCATTGGTTCCACTGGTACTATCATCAGGTCTGCCTCTTTGATAGCACTCTGTGTTAAGACCTCACAGTAGTCGTTTGTACATATTAAAGTTATTGATAGTTAGAACACGACGTCTTATATTATGTTTTAACACAATAACACAACATGGTGTCAGAAGTGATCGCAATGGAAATAGCACATGGATCGTAAATGGATATTTTGAAACAATAACCTAACAATCCACGGAAGATTTAAGACGAATTTAAAACCTTTAAAACGTTCAAAATTCTGGATACGAACTTAATACCTTCGAAATGGATCTTTCCGGCCAACACCCACCATGGACTGGCAAAATTCCAACCTTACCACATCATGGGCTAAATTCCAACAACATTGTGAATTGATATTTAACGGACCGATGAGTAGAAGAAGTGATGCGGTTAAAGCCAACTACATTTTACTTTGGGTAGGAGACAAAGGTAGAGACATTTTCAATACATGGACTCTGACAGAAGAAGATAAAAAGGACCCAACAATTATCTTTACAAAATTCAAACATCATGTGCAACGAAAATTAAATCCGGTCTTTGCAAGATTCAAGTTCAATAACGAAATTCAAGGCTCCAAGACAATAGATCAATATGTGACCTCGTTGAAACTATTGGCTAAAGACTGTCTCTTCAAAGACGAAGACGACATGATTCGAGATAGAATTGTTTTCGGGGTATCATCCTCAAGGATACGAGAAAAACTTATCAACGAAGGCGAAAAGTTGACCTTGGAAAGGGCTATCAATATCAGTCAAAGCCATGAATATGCACAGGAGCAACTCCAGACCATGTCTGCATCAGCCAGACCAGAAGTGCATGCGACAATTCAACGACAGGCCAAGACAAAAGAACTGCAGCCGAAAAAGAAATGGACCACGTCTTCCAGACGGAGCGTGAACTTGACATGTGGACACTGCGGATACAAGTCGCATTCAAGCCAGGATAAGTGCCCCGCAAAAGGAAAGACTTGCAATAAGTGTCATAAACCCAATCACTTTGAAAAAGTATGTAGATCAAAAACAGTCAGTGTGATTAACAATGAACATCAAAACGAGGATTTGTATATTGACAGTGTAAAAAGGGATATAATTGCCAATGGCCAGGCGTATGCAGCGATAGAGGTAGGACCACATTTAGTTTCTATTGATTTTAAATTGGATACAGGCTCTCAAGTTAACATCATACCCTCGCATATATTCAAAAAGCTAGGCATAAAGCATCCCCTACAACCTACATCAAATACTTTATCCGCATATGACGGCAAATTATTGAGTACAATGGGTACAGTCAATCTCACATGTAAATGCACTGAATGTACACATGAACTCGAGTTCTACATTGTTAAAACGAAAGCACCACCTATACTTGGTTTACAATCTTGTATTGAGTTAGGCTTAGTTAAATTTACATACTCTGTTCAGACACAGATGTCAAATTTACAATGCAACAAGAGTACGCCCCTCACTAAGGCAGTTGTACTCGAGGAATATGCCGAAGTCTTCAACGGCATAAGCAGCAGAGAGGGTGAACCCTACAACTTTCCGAGCGTCGATTCGGAAATCTGAGGCTTCTGCCAAATAGTAAAAAAAATGGCGTCTATTCGATAAAATAAGATTTCCTTATATACGCCAACGTCGTTGTCATCCACCCTCTCTGCTGCTAGTGATTTCATCACTGGGTTAACAAAAATCATTTACGATTTCAACCGAAAATTTGATCGAGTCCGATACGATATCGTGTCCGAGGATCATGTAAATTTATTGTTACAAATCCATGCGGGGTTGACTGAGCATAACTAAAGAAATTTTTAAATTGATTGAAGTCCATATCGGAACACCATGTCTGCCAAATATTTCGTAGCGTATGTGTATCAACGCCGTTAAACACAGCAAGAATATTACAGTTATCTCTGATCACTTTTGGAATCTGAGTGTAGCGTTGAGTGACATATATCACATCAGTGTTTTTGTGACGCCCCCGGGAAAATATTCTAGCTGGGTTTTTTTGATTGTCTAACATCACATCGTCGTATACGACTAAATTGTTAATGCTCCCATCAAGGTCATCCACGGATGGCGCCTCGTCAATATCAGTTATAAAATCAATGGTATTCTCACCTTTAATTTCTGATGCATTCTCGTTAAAATCCTTTAACACTTCATAGCATCGTTGATCATCTACGCTAGGGGCAATTAAATACAACTTATCCCACTTCATCCATCTCATTATTAAATTGAGCAACAATTGCGTTTTACCGGATCCAGATGGCCCGATTATAATTGCACGGATAGAGTTTGGTAGCGCTGCATGATGCTTAACTGGTTCTCTTATTTTAGTCGCTGAAAAATCAATTATATTCATATCTCTATACATAAATTATGGATCTATATTGTGTGAAGTGTAAAACGCGTACTAGCACAAATGATGTGACGACGGTTACAACTAAAAATAACAGATCAGCACTAACTGGTAGATGTGCAACATGTGGTATAAAAAAGTTTAGATTTATTTCTACAAAATCAAAGATTTTACAATCCGGAGATGTTTTAAAAAAAACGAGGAGGTGATATTGCAGCCAAATTGACAAAACTCCCAGGAACACCGTGGGCAAAGTACCCCGGAGAAAAGCACCTTCCAGGATATAGCTATTGTGGTCCCGGAACACGATTAGATATCAGACTTGATGATCAAAATCAACCCCGACCCGGTGAAGAACCAATAAACGCCATTGATAAGGCCTGTCACCTTCATGATGTTGCTTATAAAAGCAGCAACCTGCAAAACAGGCATCTCGCGGATGTGAAATTAATTCATGCGTTAAATGCTATTCCTGATAAATCTTTTAAAGAAAAGTTGGCTTCGTGGTTGGTAAAATCAGCTATGAAAGGCAAATTGATGATGGGTGCTGGTAATTGAAAATGCTAGCATTTTAATATGGAATCAATTTATTATTCCCCAAGAGGATACTGGAGGGGTAAATCAGCAGTCCATAAACTCGCTAGCGCTGCAAAAGTGAAAAAAACTACAGCGGCGGATTGGTTATCTAAACAGGCACTATGGCAAATTTATCTACCACCACCTAAACAAATTCCATTCTCGCATTTTGATGTGACCGCTCCTAATGAAGTTCATCAGGCTGATATATTATTTCTGCCACATGATCGTGGTTACAAATACGCGTTAACCGTAGTTGATATTGCAAGTAAATACAAAGAAGCAGAACCGTTAAAAACAAAATCAGCCACTGAAGTTGCTTCTGCATTTGAAAGGATTTATCGACGAGGTCCTCTGCACTGGCCGAATCTATTGCAGGTTGATCCTGGCAAGGAATTTCAGGGTGCAGTTCTATCTACAATGAAAAATCATAATGTCACCATACGACGAGGGCATACTGCGCTACATCGCGATCAGGCCATTGTCGAACGATTTAATCGGACGATTGCTGAGCGGTTATTTGGATATCAATACGCAAAAGAATTCATTCAAGAAAAGCGATCCCGTGAATGGGTCAAAAGGTTACCAGCTGTGATTACTGCACTGAATAACGAGATTACTAGAACAATCAACATGAAACCTATCAACGCGATTAAAAAGAAGTCTATACCCGTACAACCACAAAAAGATTTCCCTAGAAACGCTAGCGTTTCCCAACCAATTCTTGGTAGTAATGTCACTGTTAGGTACTTATACGAACCAGGAGAGCTTGAAGGGGGTAGAAAAAGGGCTACTGATCCTATTTGGAGCGTCACTACGCATAAGATATCTAGTATAACACGATCAACTGGTAGACCAGCAATCTATAAACTGGATTCAACTGCTCCTCAGCGAGGATTTACTCGACAACAACTGCAAGTGATTCCCGAGGATACTCAATTGCCACCGCATGGTCTTAATTAGCACCCGATGCCAGAGGCATTGTGCTTTCACCCCGGCGTCTATTGCACTCAAGACAAGTCAACATCACATTATTTCTGACATGACCGAGATTGTTATTTTTTCTGTCTACGGTGAATTGGCGAGGATCCTTATCCGAATACTGCCAACGCATTATACAATTGCAACTCGCGCAGTGATTATTCTGTTGTTTCTTCAAAGTGATTATTAATTTAGCATCAATATCAAATTCTCGTTGTTTTTTTTTTGTCCTGTTGTTTGTAACCGGAGAGTTTTTTTATTAATGATGCTAACATCAATATCACTTATTGTTGTGTCATTATCATCACCAATGATTTCATCATCGCCACCTGACTCTGTCATGACGACAATTCTTCGAAGCTGATTTATTCTTCGTACTCTGGATACTGCGAGATAGACTAAATTCGACCATTCGATGCGATTATCTACCATCCAAACAATTGTATCCGATATAGTCAATCCCTGTGAAGAGTGTATTGTTGCTGCGTATCCTAGCGTCCATGGGGATTTATTAGCACGCAATGCATCTTCAACGACATTGATATCAACCAGCACAATATCATTTAACACGAGAATCTGCTTTTCACTTCCTGACTTTGTCAGGCTTGGAATATCAACTTCTATATTCTGCTTTCGTGTATCCGAAGGCCTATAACACAACGGTACTGGAAGCGTTGCAAATTTTTCTTTATGCAATTCAAATAACTTCATCTGAAGTGTGTCTCTGACTATTTTTCTACTTGCTACTATCAAATCATTTGGTCTCCACGTTTCCCAGAAATCATTCATAGGAGTTTCTGAAATTATTTCACGCGCTATTTCGCATTGGATTTTATCCGGTTGTAATCTAAGCAGTGCTTTGAACTCGCGTAATTGTTCATCAAGTGATCTATGGTCGGTATTAATTTCTTCATAATAGTCTACAGAACCCTTTAGCCATTCATGTGGAGATCCACCGACAAATGGTGGTGGTTGGCCGTGATCACCGCACATGACGACTTTTGTGTTTTTGTTTAACAACCACTCAAGAAATGTTTTTAATACATCTAATGACACTGTGCATATTTCATCCCAAATTATGATTTCAGGAATGAATTTATCACCCATACGCTCAGGAGTCCATTTGTCACCTTTCCATCGAAAAAAACTATGGTAAGTGCAAGCATTTACCCCTCGCTGTATCATCTCTCTGGCGAGTCTGTGAGTCGGTGTTAACACAATCATGTTAGTAGAAATACAAGTATTTCCACCACCACGATATAATTCAATTGCACGAGTTGTCTTTCCTGACCCACCACAACCGTTTAAATAAACTGTCTTGTATCTACATATTGGATCAGATACCGGTGGTGCATTAGAAAATTCTGATTGAATCTCATCACATTTTAAGTACTTTTCATCCATGGCAACGTCTGCGGATTCACAATTCTCATGTAGCATCTCCTTTTTAAATCGCCAACGCCCCCACGCTTCCTCCGGATCTGTGAATGCCGCTACAGCTGATTTGTACTTATTGTGTATATACATCGAATCAGTGGCTACTCTAACCGCGGTATTAGGAAATCTATTTATCATCGAAAATAGATTAATGCAAGCATAGGCTAGCATTGAACTTCTCAAATGTGTGTACTGGGAATTATATCCATCACAGTAGGTAACAACCGTACCTAATTTCTCACCATTGGATAGAAAAGCATCCTTACGGGATACAAGTTTTCCCTGTTTCGTTAAATCCGTTACAAGAAAATCGTATTCAGCGACATCTATGATCAACCGCGAAGAGTATTTTGCGTTGTCGTATCGTCCACCCTGGGTAAATTTTCCGATTATTCTTCGTCCAAAATCTTTTGCTTGTTCTTTTTTAATTTCAAATAACTTCTTAGACCAATTCATGATTTGTTCTTCTGGAAACTGTTTTCGTAGTTCGTTGATTATTCTATCTAGATCGGGTTGTGGTAGCCAAACTTCTTTCTGAGCTCGATAGCATATAATAGCCTCGGAAACAATCAACGATATCAGCATGCCACAATCAATCATATATCTCAATATCACTATTGGCATCCAGTGTTTTTCAGATAGGTGTCTACCAAGCCAAACATAACTACACGGATGTAACCCTGTAGCGAGTTCAAATGATATCACACGAGCGAATCCGGTTAAATCAAAATCAGGCAATGGTCCATTAATCGCAACACGAGTCATTTCATGCGTGGGGTGTCCAAATCGTTTGAAGTACTCAGCGCATTCCCCATACCCGAGAAAACTTCCAGGATAACACGCGGATATATCAATTGAAATCATACCGTCACGATGGTATTTTGTATTCCACAGTCCTCCATGACCAAATTCGATGCAACTCAATTTAACGTCCTCGAGAAAATCACTTCGTGTTGGACGCCAGGAGTTTTTTTCTCTTGCGAAGTGAGCTACCACTGATGGAATAGTAAAACTATCCGTGAGTAGTTTTTCATGGAAACTCTCCGGTGAAAAATCACTAGCGATTTTTCTCATTCTGTTATCTAATTCTTCAACGCGATATAATTCACCATTTGGTCTTACAAATTGATCAAATCCTGATTCGGAACCAGCACTACTAAGTAACCACACTGACACAGGATCATCTTTACACAACGCATGAATAGCATCAAATAATTTCTCTTCATAGAAAACATCCCCGGAAAATTCCCCGGAAAATTTCCGGGGGATATATTTCACGGTTCGTTCTCGTGGAAATACTGTTACCGCAGGTGTCCACGCGTGTTTGTTATGATCAATAATCTGTATTGGGGCTCCATTTTTGTTATATTTCGGTTCGTATAAAACCTCTCCGGTTATCGTCATAACTGTTATTGGAAATCTTAATGTTTCTAATTTAGCTATATCAGAAATCTTTGCACCGTGCTGTTTCACTGTCAGTTCCCATTCTGTTATTTTCCTACGTCGCAGATCAGTTAGTTTATTTCCTCGGGATGCATTTGTGAAGTGTTCCATTACCCGTGTTGCTACACAATTGAGCCTTGACGAAGTCAATGGTGAATATTTCATAGGAGCTAGTTTTGCAATATCGGGTTTATCATTTAACGGATATATCCCATAAACGATTGCTGTTACGGGATAAGATCTCTCGTAGTATGGTTTGTCAATTCCAGTTAGAATTCCTGGTTTGGAATCTCTACTTACAATGACAGTTTTTTTATCCTTGAGGATTGGTTCAAATTTATCTCTGATAATCCATTTGCCTTCGACTTCGATAATGAATTTTATTCTGAAAAAATACTTTTGTTGGGAATTGCTTTGTTGAAAATCTTTGATTGGAAATTGCTTTGAAAATCTTCGATTTTTAATTTCACCTTTGGATTTTACACCCTTGGATTTCCAGCCCCTTGGCGGGCCAAGGTGTGAAATTATCTCAGCTGCTCTTTTATCGTTCATAGTAGCATCGATGATGGGTACATTGACATCTTCATCAATAATTCGAAATGTCGACCAACAGTATGCTGCACCGTCTCGGTAGAATTCATTAAAACACTCCCTGATTTTACCGAGTATAGTTCTATCACCGATTAGACGTTTTGGTGTATCAGAGACTCTATCGAGATTGAATTTAGTATTTCTCCAAGGCTTAATTTTCGATAATCTTTGGAACTCCCTATCAAGATTGAATTTAGTATTTTTCCAAGGTTTGATTTTCGATAATCTTTGGAACTCCCTATCAAGATTGAATTTAGTATTTTTCCAAGGTTTGATTTTCGATAATCTTTGGAACTCCCTATCAAGATTGAATTTAGTATTTTTCCAAGGTTTGATTTTCGATAATCTTTGGATTTCCCTATCAAGATTGAATTTAGTATTTTTCCAAGGCTTAATTTTCGATAATCTCTTGAACTCCTCCATGTTATAATTAAAACAAGTATTTAAATAGAAAAATATAGTATAATGAATCACTGCAAGTGGCTAATGATTGGATCTACAACCCCGTGTAACAAATCATGCAGAAGCGAATTCTGTGGGTATCATATGCAAAGCGTGAGAAACGGTTCAAAAGGCCCTCTCGCATGCCTCCAATGTGGGGTGGGTGTTAGAGGAAAATCGCAATTATGCCTTGCTTGTGGGGGTAAACGATACAGGGAACTAAAACGCTACTATGACAAACGAATCATTGACTCCGTCATCCTTGATAAAATCAAGGACAAAGTAATAAAAACCCCTCAAGATTATATCCAGAGATTTATAATTAAAGCAGATAATAAATTAGACAAGTAGTATTATTATACAAATGAGCCAAGATTTCAGACCTCACCCAGTGCTTGCTAATTATGAAGCCTCTAGTGATGGTGTTGTCAGGCACCGCAGACTCAAAGAACCTGTTGGGTATCTGAATAATATGGGCTATTTGATGTTTTCAGCTGGGAGGAAGAAGTATCTCTGTCACAGAGCCATCTATGAAGCATTTTACGGATTAATCGAAGACGGTCTTGTGATTGATCACATAAATGGCGTGAAGACTGATAATTGTCTTGGGAATCTTCAAGCCGTCTCGCAGCGCGATAACCTTTTAAAAAGCAACGCTGGTAAGCACGCGAAACATCCCAAGGGTGTGAAATCGTTTGATTTAGAAAATAATGAAGAGAGAAGCTTTCAGTCGATAAATGCGGCTGGAAAATATTTCGATATTTGCAGTACTTCCATTCGATTTGTTGCTGAAAAAATCATTAAAACATCTCTGTCTAAAAAAAATGGTCATAAAATAAAGTTCGTATACACTGAAACTATTTAAGGGAGATAAATCCTTTATGGATAAATCCGCACTACAATTCACACCCTACCTACTAAGTTCCCTTGTATTATGACGTCAAAGGAATTTGTCGCCTGCTATATTACCTGTACTTGACTAGGTGCGCCCACGTGACTGTAATGGAGATATAATGCATGAGTTTTCGATAGAGAATAAAACTTTTTATTGTCACTTGTGGGCTAAAACTGCATTATTAGTTTTATTTATCTACATATCTCATGTGTGGGGTGGGTGGACTAGCAGTAAAGCAGACAGCTAACTCGTTCTTTTCAGTACAGACGTTCTTTATAATCCACGCATTACCTATGTTCGCTCAGCCGGAACGCGAGTGTTTCCTATTCATTGAAGTATGTGGGCGTGGTTAAAATTCCTTGTATGTAAATGTATTTTATCTAGAGAATTATAACAGAGTATATAAAACGCTGTTTTATTAAACAACTGTATTATTTTGTTTAAAATATTTCTCATTGTTGCAGCATAAAATTGTCTATTTTAAAAATCTCTTATTGTTAAGTATACATGTCTTCCCTCTCCTCTATATTGATCGGTATTCATGTGACCTTCAGTACACATCGGTATTTCACTGACGCAGGCATGCGTGATTGATATTTACAAACAGTTAAATTAATTTTTTTTTTGTGTACTTAGTATTTTATATTCCTAAATACGATGGATACAGTAAAATTGTCTATTTTAAAAATCTCTTATTGTTAAGTATATCAGATATATATATATATATATTAAAAAATCTCTATTCTGTATGACTAGTCCGTGGTGTAATGGTATCGTGTTTGTCTTGTAAACATAGCTATCAACTACTACGTGTTCGGTCCCCATAGCAGACACATTATTTGATGGCGAAACGGAAGATGTTTTTTTCTATTAATTGGGGGGGGTGGGGCGGTCCCCCTCAGCCAAACCAACATGGCAACCCATGCTATCGCATTCTCGGTAGCGTGGGTTGGTGTTTTTTTCCAACTCATGCAACCATGAATGAGATTTCATGGGTTGCCATGTTGGTTTGGTTTACCACGCCCACATTATACCATCATCGTTCCATTGAATTATAATCCATCCTTAATTATGTTAATTAAGTATATGTTATGCCTAAAATTTGCCGCAACACTCGAGCGGAAATATATCATACCATCATCGTTCCATTGAATTATAATCCATCCTTAATTATGTTAATTAAGTATATGTTATGCCTAAAATTTGCCGCAACACTCGAGCGGAAATATGTGCCGTCCATGTTGTGACGTTATACCTCAAGCATATCTTCTGGGCGGTCTAAGATGGCGTTTGCCACCTTAGGCCTCCCGCCGGAGATGTATGTTTCGGGTCCCCCTTGGGCTTACTTGGATGCGAAGGCACCCAAGGAGTTCCAAAGATGTGTTGTCATATATGTTTTATTTTTATTAATTAGAGATACAGTATACTATATTTATAAATAAATTTATTTATATAAAAATATAAATAATGGATATCAATGATGTAAATGCTATAATTGCTGAAATCTCAAATTTAAATAATAAAGGGGTATTATTATCTGAAAGTCTCGACGTTGACAAGATTACCTCGGAATATGAAGATATTGAATATCTGTCTAGTAAGGGTCGTTATGTTTTACCTAGGATGTACAGGCTCGTGAAGGGAATTCAAAAATCCATTAATGGTTGTTTGTACGGTAACGACATTAATTTATTTATAACGCTATTTAGCACCGTTGAAGCAATACGTCAAAAGCTTGGCCAAGAATATCAAAAACGAGCTGAAATTGGTTCTAAAGTTCGTGATCTTAGAAAAATGTTAAACGAGGAGCGACCCGTATCTTAACCACGTGAGTGTTACTAAAAAATAATATAGGCTTTCGTAAATAATTTAAATAATTTATTTATTTATTTTTTTTTTAGCGTTTTTTTGTAACACTTGTTACATAGGATTTTCTCCTGAAAGGATACTCATCAGTTTGGACTTGCTCATGCAGTTATGTGCATAATGGATGATCTGGTCGTAGTAGCAAGTAATCACCGCGACGCCTCCATTTTCACGTAATTGTTCTTGTTGCCGCGTCGTTAACACAAATCGTTCATCGCCATTCTCAGATATTACAATTCTGAAATCCCCAGCGATGTTATTTCTGAAACACTCGCGAATAGCGTCGTACAGTTTAACCCTGTCGAAGATGAATACGTTAGCTTGATGGTACATTATTTAATAACTAAGTTATTTAATAACTAAGCTTTTAATTATGATGGAAACCCTCCGGATTTCACATTTGAAAATTTAGTTCACAAACAATATATGGTTGGTGAATCGCTTACAACTAGATTAGCCCGAGAGCGGCTAGCAGCAATTAAAAAGTTTATACCGGTTCGAGACAGAGTTCGCGATCAACTTCAACAACGACAACAAGCGCAGACTGACTTTTCTGTGTCAAGTGAACAACTGTTCGCCCCGGTAACTAAGGCGACCAGCGATGTGAAAACAGCAACTGAACGAGCAATATACGGAGATATTCCTAAGGAAGGCAAGCGACGAGAAGTGCCTGTTCTTGGTGTGCTTGAAAAGGTAGCAGCAGAGACCGGACAAACACGCGCAGGGATACAACAGTTATCCAGTGATATAAAAACTCAGCGTGAGTATGAACGATTAGCTGATATTGATGATGAAACTCAAAGAGTTTCCACACCTGAACCACAACCTGTTGATGTCGTCACCCCAAGAGGTGTTTCCTTTATAGACAAACTCACCGAAGGAGCTATAAAGGAAATCAAACGACCTCAATTAATAAAACCCAAAGATTATACGACTTTTGGTGATTTTGCCGCCCAAAGCTTTCATTCCAGAAAAGACTTTTTAAAAGACGAGTATAAAAACAGTAGAATAAGCCGAGATGAATGGGCTGATTGGTTGTATAAAACGAATAAGGGGGTTGGCCGTTTAAATAAAAGAGAATTGGGATATAAAGAATTTAGAAGGGGAATTGAAGAGTATGATGAAACTGGTACAACTGAGAAAACAAGCGGAAAGGGATATTCGATTAAAAATCCAAAGGATGTCTTTGACTCTACCGTGACATGCCCTGGTAACATTCTCAGTGATATATCACGGTTAGAGGTTCTCATCGGAGGGAAACGAGCCGGAAATAACTCCGTCGAGATAATTAACGAGGCCGCTGATATCTGTAGACGATTATTTGCTGGTGGTATCATGGACATTAATGTATATCGAGAACTTATTGCTGAATTAGTTGAAAATCACAACGATGAAAATCTTATGGATGTAAGCGATTGATCACTAATTGAAAAACTACTAGTTTTATAACAAGATGATTATACACTATAACCATGATAAACCCGTAAGTGTCTACGTGGTGAACTCACGATTGCCTGTTTATCGCGCGTGGTACGGAGATGGTTTCGGCAATACCATTGCGGGGTTATTTACAAGAATGGCTCCCAAGGTGGCGCCGTTAGCTAAACAATTATCAATGAAAGCCATTGATGCTATCCGTGATAAGGGAATTAATTTCGTTGGAAATCTTGCAGGAAAGGCATTTTCTGCCGCGAAAGATAAAATAGCATCATTGGTGCGAAAGAAACCAACGAAATCTCCGATTTTGCTGCCATCAACTACAGTGATGCCTGCAAAAATCAGCAAAGCAATAAATAACGCAGTGGAAGAAAAACTAGCGCAATTGACTTCGTCACAATTGACAGCTTCGCCAGTAACAGATAACGCTATCATGAACGCGATAGCAGGAAGTGGTTTGAAACTAAAAAGAAATTCGAGGAATTTTCAACGACGATGATTACAAAGATGAAATTGCTTTGCAATTCACCAATTGAAAACACTAGTATGTTATAAATGTTTAAACGAACAGCTGATCCCGCGCTTGATATGGAAGCCCCAATGCGAAAGGACGATTCCGTCCGCGATTATCAATACTATTCCTATCATGCAATACAACCCGACCTACGATCGCGAGTTGAACTTCAAGTTCAAGATACAAGTAAATACTTTTTGCCGTGTGAAGCATTTATCGAAATCGAAGGAAAACTCGTAACAAATGTTGCAGAGGATACCCCATATGCAGATGACCCAAATATCCGAGTTGGGTTCGTTAACAATGGCATAATGGCGTTATTTGAAAGCGCAAGATATCTCATTGATGGAAAAGAAATTGAATCAATAGAACGCGAGGTTGATGTTGCAACAACAATAATCGGACTAGCGAGATATTCCGATGATTATACAAGATCGGCTGGTCCGTCTATGATGTTTGCAAAGGATACTACTGATAACGCTGACCACCTTCAATACATTAAAGTGTTAACACCGCAAGACACTTCAGTTGATAATCAACGAGAAGCAACTAATCCAGAACGTCGAGCTAGACCCGGAGCTGCGTTTGATATTCTCGGAGGTGTTAATGGTAATTTCAATCTAGGATTTGCAACACGAAAATTAGCATTGGAAGGACAAGAGAAAAAGTTTTCGTGTGCAATTCCACTCCATCACATATTTGGATTCTGCAGAAATGTCAGAAAAGTCATCTATGGAGCCAAACACACAATCGCGTTAGTGCGAAAAGGGAATGACAACGATGCAATTTGGCGTACTGGTGCCGCTGAGGGTAAAGTTAAAATAACTAAATTGGTATTGTGGATGCCAGTAATGACCCCATCAATTACCAGAGAAGAGCGGCTACTCTCATTTATGGAAACAGGTGGCAAATCATTGCTAAGTTGGCTAACAACAACGACTGATGTCAAACAGGATAATGTCGATGATATATTCACATGGCACCTGGCATCAAAACAAGGCGTTTCAGCTCCACGTCATATATTTATAGCGTTACAGAATAATGAGCGAGTTGGTAATCAACAACGCAGCCATATGATATTTGATCAGTTAGGTGTTAGAGAAGTCTCGCTGAGAATAAACGGACAACAAGAACCAACCGAGGATATACAACTTAATTACACAGAAAATCATATAGCACGTGTATATCATCGGATGCTGTCATATATGGGTCGTGATCAAAACGTTGATACTGGTTTGCAAATATCTCAGCTCGATTTTAAGAAATTGTATCCGATTTATTACTTTTCGTTAGAACATCTTGATTTAATGAGACAATCCGTTGTTGACATACATTTTAGGGCTCGTATAGCTCCTGGTGGTGTTAATTATAGAGCGGTTGCTGTCATTCTCAGCGACAAATCAATGTTGTTAGAAGGGGTTGGCGGACGAATGAGACTTGTTGATGCACCAGTGGAAAATCTGTAAATGTAAATGAAACTTGAAAAGTTTCCATAGGATTTCCCCAATTAGATCAATTGAAAGAATAAATATGTTTTACAATAAAATGCCATATAGTGTTGTTAGTGTCAAGCTGACTGATGGTCAGGTCAAGAAATTGCGATCAAAATCCGCTAAGGAATGTGGAACCACAATAACGTTGAAACCAGCGCAGATGTCCGGCGGTACACATAAAATATCATTAACGGATCGTCAAATAAAACATTTCAATGATGCATTGAAAAATAAGCGAGGGGTTCAAATTGATTTTTCGAAAGCCGCAATCGCGAACATGATAAAATCAGGTGGTATATTTCCATTGTTAGCCGCAATACCAGCATTGATTGCCGCGGCTGCCCCAGCGGTGGCGAAAGCGGCGGCGTTGGGAGCCGTTGGTACCGCGGCAGGGATGGCGTTGAAAAAGGCAACTGGGAAAGGATATAAAAAAAAGGGAAAGGGGTTGTACCTACCAGGAACCCCGTATTCATGGTACAGCGGCAAATCCGTGAACGGATCGGGTCTAAGAAGAATACCAGGAACGGTTTATTAGTTGAAAAATCTTCGATTTACAAATCTTCGATTTCCGAACCTATGGTTGTGGAATCTTCGATTCCTATGTCCAATTTTGATTTAATTGATGCTGCTAAAAAACTAGCGATTAAAAATTTCAGAGGTGTTTTTATGAGAGATCAATTACCGAGAAAACCAAATAACGTTGAAACCGGTATCATCAATCTTGATAACAGCAGCGGATCGGGAACTCACTGGGTTGCATACGCGATTGATCCACGTGGGATTGTCTATTTCGATTCATATGGGTTAGCTCCGCCAAGCGAGTTTATGCGGTATATAAATTCCTCGATGAAACTCAAAGGGTTTCCGATTTTTTATTCCACGCTGCCAACACAACAATTAAATGATCCACCGATATGCGGCCGTGAAGTATTAAATGTCCTCGCGGAGATTTCATTAAAATCCTTTGGATCTCCGTGGAAACCACCTCATATTATTGTAAACGAATACACGAGTGGGAAATTACAAGGATCAATAAATTGAAAACACAAGTTACGCTAACAATAATGATCGATATTTGGGGACAACCTCTGTCAATGTTGGAACCCACCGAGGAAACATCTGCGGGTTCTATCGAGGATGTAAAAAAAATAATAGAAGATGAAATCGCTGAGACGTTAAATTTAACAAGTGTTGACCCGAACGAAATAGTTGTATTTCAAGATCGCCAGGGTAAATTGAAAAGCAGTAATATATCCGTGAATGACATTTTGATACGGCATCGCGCTGCCGCTGAAAACTCTATTGCACTGTATTCCAACGATGGACAACTTAAACCAGGCGCACTTGTGTCTACGATCACCGACGCGATTGCTACAAACGAACGTGAGCTGAATGATTTTATACGAGGTTATAATAGTTTTCGCAAAAATGTCGTACATAAATTTTTTGGAACCCCGCTTGTGGTTGGCATGACTCTCGCTGAAATTAAAGACTTGTTGAATTCATTCTTCGCTAACAAGGAAGCTGGAAGGATGATGACTGCTTCAGAAATCAAGGCAAATTATCTCGAGATTTTTAAAGTAAGCGAAGATCAAAAACCCACTAACGACGTCATTGGTAGATTCTTTGGAACCCCGCTTGTGGCTGGCATGACTCTCGCTGAAATCAGTGAGTTTATCGGCAAGCACACTCACAATGCCTACATCGCTAATAATTTCTTTGGTGTCCCGGCTACATCTACAATGACTCTCAAAGATATTAATATGTTTATGGTGAGACAAACAACACTTAATACCATCGTGGATAAATTTTTAGGGAGAACACCTGTGTCTGAAACCACATCGTTGACAGGCATGACTCTCGCGGAAATTAAAAGCGCTATTGAAAAACAAAAGCACACCAGCGATATTGTTAATAAGTTCTTTGAGGGCAGTAGCCTCCAAGATATCACGACGAAATTTTCTAACATCGACAACCATATTAAAACCCAAGCAGAGCTTAAAGTTGAAGACCTTCTGGTTTCATTATTCTTCTCTAACAGGGAGGAGAGTAGAAAAACAATAGATCCTACCAGAATCACGGTAAATTATCTCGATATTTTCGACGATCTTTTTAACCTGAAAAGAATATCTGAAAAGGTAAAGATTCCACATCACTACACGGGCGTTAAAAATATCGTGTATACGGTTAATCATGGAACCATGGATTGGATAAGAGACGGTTATACTACATTATCCATCGGTATCTTGGGTCTCCCCGGCATAGTGGGCCCTGACTACAAGCCAACATGGGCCGATGGTATCTACAGGCTAACGTGGATCTCTATCGATCAATTTAATATGATCGCGGACGGTAAAACCTACTCTGGTGGCACCGCGACGTTAATTATGGATGGTCGCAAAAAAAGCTTTAATGTCGTCGCGGTTGATAGCTCCACCATTAGATCAAAAATAGCCTGGTGTTTAGAACTCGTAGCTCATTTTTCCGACTGAAGTACTAGCAATTCCCGCTAACGATGACAAATAATTGAAAACACTAGCGGGTTTAAAATAACAATGACTTTGTCATCGACGCAATGTCGCTATGATCAGGTCAGAGAATTTCAGAATAGACTCAAAACCCTCACTGAGGAGTATCAAATAAAAATGAAAAAATACCGACGAAGAATCACCGCAATTGATGTTACTATATACTCGGTGTCAAGCGTTCTCACTGGTGCCGGAATAATACTTGCATCGGTTACAATGATTGCCCCGGTCGTAGTTCCAATTTGCATTTCTGCGGTGGCTACAATCGGGGGTATATTAACCGGGATAGCAAAAAAGATATCATCATGCAGCCAGAGTAAACTGCAGAATTACTTACTTCAATTTCATATTGCATCAACCGCATACTCGCAATTATCATTGATGATATCGTCGTCACTCGATAATACGATTATATCAGATAGTGAATTCTCAGCGATGGTCAGTATTTTTGATTCCGCGATATCGAAATTAGAGCGACAACATGAATATAATAACAATGACAACACCGATGGAATCAGAAAACACGAACCCAAAAAAACAAAAAATGATCTCAATAATATCAACATTACCAGATTGTGAGTTCTCAGTGATGGTCAGTATTTATGATTCCTCGATACCAAAATTAGAAATAAATCATGAGTATAGCAACGATGACGACACCGATGGAATTACTTCAACGAATAGTGGAGAACACGAACCCAGTACAAACGAGTATGATATCAATAACATCAACGAATCCAGAATTCAGTGTGAATTTCCCCTCTCCGGTCCCAGTGAAGGAGATAGCGCTAGCAAAACTACGAGTGTATCACAGTTGGCCTAATATCAGATCGGTTGCATTTAGTGGTCAGCAACCCAATAACACACTGGTGTTCTCGTATAAGAATAAACCCGATGGTACTCCAGAGTGGGAAACAGTTTCGTTACCAACTGGGTCGTACCAAATTAAGCAAATCAATGCTGAAATTCAGCGTAGAATAAAATCAATCACTGGAAAAGAATCAAAAATAGCTATTAATCTTCATCAACCGACGCTCTCGTCGTTGATCGAAATAAGCACAGAGGGATACATTGTAGATATATATAACAGCTCGTTAAGAACAGTGTTAGGATGGCCTGAATTACCACCGGAAAAATCCGCCACCGACTTAACCACGGACATACAATCATATCATGAAATCAATCCCAGTTATCAAGATAATTTATCTGATATAAGAAAAGGAAGAATCGCCGATAGATTTATATTTACCAACAAAGACACATTGCAATGGGATTTTATCATTAAAAGAACAACCGACTCATCTGTTACTATTTCATTTACGCTAACTGACGTCCGTGGTTATTTTAATGAGATTAAACAATTATATGACACACAACTAGAGCAACTACGGAAAACAAAATCGCAAAAACACGTTGAAATAATAAATCAGCTTATATCGGACATGAAATATATCTATGAACTAATTATTCAAACAATAATTAATGACAACAGCGACAATAAACAACGATTCCTAACCGATTATAATATCACAGAGGACAATCTGCGTAATTTCAAGTTTCCCAAATACAACGCTGATGAACTAGCAAGAATTGTTAAAACCGATATCAAGGCGCTACAAAAATCAGATTCAGCTGTCCTCTTCAGGTATAATAATGATCCAGATGGTGGCGGTAGGCATATTGCCCCTCATAATGTGAATATTTCAACGGTGATTGCGCTCAATTTAGTATGTGATGCAATTGAAGGAAGCTATCAAATTAATCTAGAGCAATCAAATCAAGCTCAGCAGGGATATATTCTTTATTCGTTTGCACCAACAGCTCCTCCAGGATTCCTAATTATTGAAAACCCAATTAATCCTGTCTACATGCGATGCCATAATAATTCGTTAACGAGAATTAATTTCAAACTCACTGACCAGTCAAATAATTTAATTGATCTACGCGGTGAGGTGTTAGCGATTAGTTTGTTTGTAAAATCCTAAGGACTTTCATCATAAATGATTTTCGTCCTACGGACTCGATCAAATATTTGGTTGAAATCATTTATTATTTTTTGTTAACCCAGTGATGAAATCACTAGCAGCAGAGAGGGTGGATGACAACGACGTTGGCGTATATAAGGAAATCTTATTTTATCGAATAGACGCCATTTTTTTTACTATTTGGCAGAAGCCTCAGATTTCCGAATCGACGCTCGGAAAGTTGTAGGGTTCACCCTCTCTGCTGCTGCATAGGTCTTTTCCCAGGGGAATGTACCATACACATCGACCCCAAGGCAACACCTGTAGTGCACCCTCCGCGGCGAGTACCTGTCGCACTTCAAGACAGACTCAAAACTGAACTCGATCGCATGGAAAATGAAAATATTATTGCCCAGGTTACATCACCTACAGCATGGGTGAATTCTATGGTAGTCGTAGAAAAACAGTCGGGTAAACTAAGGGTATGCCTCGACCCACAAGATCTTAATAGAGCAATTTTGCGTCCCCATTACCCTATGCGCGCATTAGACGATATTCTACCCCAATTATCAGGTGCAAAATATTTCACCAAATTGGATGCACGGTCAGTATATTGGGCAATAAAACTGTCAACAGACTCTTCTTACCTTACAACTTTCAACACCCCATACGGTCGTTACCGTTTCTTGCGTCTCCCATTTGGTTTGAAATCATCTCAAGATGAATTCCAAAGGCAGATCGATGAGAGTTTTGAAGGTTTAAATGGTATAGTTTCGATTTGCGACGATATACTAGTTTTCGGACGCACACGCGACGAACATGATACAAATTTGAGAAATGTTCTCAAACGTTCCCTTGAAAAAGGAATCCGGTTAAATGAGGAAAAACTAGAAGTAGGTGTCACAGAAGTACAGTACTTCGGGCACATTCTGTCAGCAGAAGGTCTCAAACCGGACCCTGCCAAAGTAGCAGCTGTCAGGGAAATGGAACCCCCTCGTAACCGCGCGGAGTTAGAAACCATTCTTGGCATGGTTAACTACTTGTCCAAATTTGCCCCAAATTTGGCAGCGGTCACCAGTCCGTTAAGACAACTGTTAGCGAAAGACGTAGAGTTTGAATGGGACTCTCCGCAAATAGACGCATTTATAAAGGTCAAAGACATAATTACAACAAGTCCGGGACCTGTTCTGTCCTATTTTGACCCTAAGAAACCACTGACTTTGCAAGTTGATGCGTCAAAATATGGGCTCGGTGCCGCCCTATTGCAAGATGATAAGCCCGTGGCTTATACATCAAAATCATTGACCACAACGGAAATTAATTATGCTCAGATAGAGAAAGAAATGTTCGCTATACTGTTCGGATGCAAACGTTTTCATCAATATGTATACGCGAGAAAGGTACATGTTCAAACTGACCACCTTCCACTTGTCTCTATAATGAAAAAGCCCCTCTATGCAGCCCCACCGCGACTACAACGCATGCTTTTGCAACTGCAGCGTTATGACCTAGAGGTAAAACATTATCAAGGTAAGAACATACCCGTAGCAGACACACTCTCTCGTAAGTTCTTATCTGATACACACCCCACCTTATCTGAAGGTATAGATATGCATGTGCATATGGTGTTATCAGCATTACCTGTATCTGATCGTAAGAAAGAAGAAATTAAATCTCTCACTGAACAAGACCCCCAGCTGGTCATACTGAAACAGGTCATAATTGAAGGCTGGCCTGAAAAGAGGTCAAGCTGTCAATCAGAGATAATTGACTATTGGAATTATAGAGATACGCTTTCAGTTGTAGATGGGTTAATCTTGAAAGGTCAAAAAATAGTCATACCACAAGCCCTCAGACAGAAAATGCTAGACACTGTACATTCAGGACATTTAGGTATTGAGAAGTGTCTGAAAAGAGCTAGAGATGTTTTGTTTTGGCCAAGAATCTCAGTTGACATTTCCGATTTAGTGTCAAAATGCTCTATCTGCTTGGAGCGCAGAAGTTCTAACCAAAAGGAACCTCTCATTCCCCATGACGTCCCTGAATATCCATGGCAAAAAGTCGCCACAGACCTATTTACATGGGATAATAAAGAGTACATTGTTGTAGTAGATTATTTCAGTCGCTACTTTGAAGTTAAGACACTCGCAAGCTCAAAAAGTTGTACTGTTATCAATCACATGAAAAGTATATTCGCGCGCTTCGGAATACCAGAAATCGTTGTCAGCGACAATCAAACATGCTATTCTTCCCGAGAGTTCGCAAGCTTCGCGAAAGAATGGGATTTTCAACATGTTACATCGAGTCCCACATACCCTCAGTCGAACGGCCTAGCGGAGAAAACAGTTCAAACTGTAAAGAAAATTCTCTCAAAAGCAAAAGCCGATGGCAGAGAACCGCTTATAGGCATATTAGAGTATCGAGCCACTGTGCTTGATATCTGGTTCTCACCAGCACAATTGTTGATGGGCAGACAACTTAGATCTATTCTCCCAACAACCCGCGAGAAATTAATGCCCAAAATACCCAACACCGCTGAGGTCAAAAGGAAAATTACGCTTCGCAAGAATAAAACAAAGAATTATTATGATAAAAGTGCAAAACCACTAAAAACACTTAAGGAAGGGGAATCAGTTAGAGTTCAATTCAAAGGTCAAAACTGGGAACCTGCCGTTATAATAAGAAGACGCAACGAAAGGTCATACTCAGTTCGCACCAAAACTGGTACCATTTATCGTCGAAATAGACGTCAGCTCATAACAACTAATGAACTACACCCCCTGCAATGTAGTATAAATGCCCCCTTCTCTCAGAATGAAAACACACTGTGTACAGCTGTAACATTTCCCGCAAATGCCAGTATGCCAATTTCACAGTCAATAGAATCTCGATGTTTCAGTAAAAATACACCTGAGCCTGACGCAACATTCCCACAGGATTGTCAGCAAAGTGGATATTACACACGTTCTGGAAGGTTAGTAAAACCAAAGATAATCGAGTCATTGTAATCAGATACTCTCAGATAGAGAGGCTGAGCCCAGAGATCCGTCATTAGTGTCACGGTGTATCGTTTTGTTGATAAACACAGACAGTGATTCAAGATAAGGACCAGTTGTGTACATTAAATATATATAAGGACCAGTTGTGTACATTAAATAGCAATCAAGCATGCAACAAGAATTGTAAAAACTGTAAAATTCATTCTCAGTATGTTGCAGAAATTTATTAGTTAATCATTGTAATATTTGCTATCAAAGACGCTTTTGATTTTGATATGTTAGTTATAATGGCTAATGATTAATTTAGACATTTTAATAAAGTGTATTAAAACCTTCTTTGTAAGAAGAGAGATGTAACATTATACATGTGTAGCTGACCAATCGGAGCCCTCTGTGCATGAGTCATTGGTTCCACTGGTACTATCATCAGGTCTGCCTCTTTGATAGCACTCTGTGTTAAGACCTCACAGTAGTCGTTTGTACATATTAAAGTTATTGATAGTTAGAGCACGACGTCTTATATTATGTTTTAACACAATAACACAACAGGGGCTAACAGTGAAGGAGCGGGGGGGGGGAGGACAATTCAAAATGTGGCAAAGTTAGAACGAATAATAAAATTTCCATTAGCAGTAACGACGATAACAGGAGAGGTATTATATGAACCAAAATATAAATCAAGAGCTCCAATCAAAATTATTGATCATTATGAACACGCGTGGACACCTGCAGTAACAATATTTCCGCGGGATAGAACCATAAAATATCTACCCGCGGAGTTCTCCCCATAATTTTCCCCAGAAGAGAAATTATTTGATTCTATTTACGAGTTAAGTAAAAACGATCCTGTGTCAGTATGGTTACTTCACAGTTTTGAAAACTCAGAGGGCAAATTCGATCAATTTGTAAGACCCAATGGATAATTATACCGTACTGAAGCCCTCCACAACGAGATGAAAAAACTAGCTAGTGGTTTTTCAACGGAACACGACGAACAATTATTAACAAATTGTTTTACAATTCTGTCGGTTGCAGCTCATTTTGCAAGAAAGAAAAACACGTGGAAACCAACGCGAGCTGAATTTCTATCAGATATCAAATCAAGCTGCATTGAGTATGGTCATGGCGGATTATGGAATACAAGATACGACAGCGAAAATATTATTTCGGTTGATATGGTTGCGTGTTATCCCGGGAGTTTTCTCGGGTATGGAGAATGTGCTGAATACTTCAAGCGATTTGGACATCCCACACATGAGATGACCCGTGTTGCGATCAACGGGCCGTTACTCGATTTTGATTTAACTGGATTCGCTCGTGTGGTATCATTTGAATTGGCTACATGACTTCATCCGTGTTGTTATGTTTGGATTGGTAGACACATGTCTGAAAAAACACTGGATGCCAATAGTGATATTATGGTATATGATTGATTGTAGCATGCTAATATCGCTGATTGTCAGTGAAGCAATTATATCATATCGAGCGCAGACTTAAGTCTGGTTACCACAACCTGTTAACGTTTAATGTAGATAGTATAATCATCGAAAATAAAAAAAAAATCCCGTCCCTCGACGAAGAATATATCTTGAAATGGTCCAAACAGATATTTGAAGTTAGAAATAAACAAGCAAAAGATCTTGGTAGGAGAATAATTGGTAAGTTTACTCAGGGTGGAAAATACGACAATACAAGATATTCTTCAGGGTTGATTATAGATAGCGTCGAATACGACATTATAATCGCGGATGTAACATCTAAGGGTATATACGTCGATCATAAAGACGCTTTCTTGTCTGATGGAACCAAATTAGGTACAATTGTTACTTACAACGATGGATACAGTCTTCAGTATACACATTTGAGGTCGTCTATGCTGGCTTATGCTTCTATTAATCTATTTTCGATGATAAATAAATTTCCTGACACCGCAGTTAGAGTAGCAACTGATTCATTTTATATAAACGCGAAACACAACGAAGCAGTGGCTGCATTCACTAATTGTGACGAGAGTTGGGGATCATGGAGAACTAGGCGGGAAATACTACGTAATTATTCTGAATCAGCAGATGTTACGATTAAAAACAATTACTTCAAAAAAAATCAGATATCAGAACTATATAATGCACCACCGATATCTGATCCAATATGTAGATATAAAACCGTCTACTTAAACGCTTGTGGTGGGTCAGGAAAGACGACTCGTGCAATTTGAGTTATTTCGTGGGAAATCAAAAATGATTGTGCTAACACCGACCCACAGACTAGCAAGAGAGATGAAACAGTGAGAAATTAATGCTTGTACTTATCACAGTTTCTTTTGATGGAAAGGCGACGAATGGACCCCTGATCGAATGGGTGAGAAATTTATTCCCGAAATCATCATTTAGGATGAGATATGCACAGTGTCGTTAGATGTATTACAAAAATTTCTTGATTGGTTGTTACTGAAAAATACAAGCGTGATAATGTGCGGCGATCACATCACGGTCAACCACCACCATTTGTCGGTTTGTCTCCACATAATTGGCTAAAGAATTTTGTAGACTATTATGAAGAAATTTATACTGATCATAGAGCACTTGATGAACAATTACGCAAGTTCAAAAAACTAATTAGATTACAACCGGATAGAATCCAATGTGAAATAGCGCGTGAAATAATTTCAGAAACACCATTAAATGATTTCTGGGAAACATGGAGACCAAATGATTTCATAGTGGCAAGTAGAAAGATAGAGACACACTTCAGATGAAATTATTTCAACTGAATAAAGAAAAATTTGCAACAACTCCAGTGCCGCTCTGTTATAGGCCTTGGATACACGAAGACAAAATATCGAAGTTGATATTCCTGGACAAAGTGAGAAGCAAATTCTTGTATTAAATGATATTGTGTTGGTTGATATCAGTGTCATCGAGGATGCATTGCGCGCTGATAAATCCCCATGAACGCTAGGTTACGCAGCGACTATTCATTCTTTGCAGGGGTTAACTATATCCAATACAATTGTTTGGATGGTAGATAATCACATTTAGTGGTCAAATTTAGTTTACTTAGCAGTGTCCAGGGTACGAAGAATAAATCAACTTCGAAGAGTTGTTCTAGATGCTAATGAAACCACAAAAAGTGATATTGTCAGCGATGATGTAATCAGAAAAAACTGGTTATAAACAGCAGGATAAAAAAAATAAACAAGAATTTGATATTGATGCTGAATTAATAATTACATTGAAACAATAACAGAATAATCACTGCGTGAGTTGCAATTGTAAAATGAATTGGTGTTGGTCGGATAAGGACTCTCGACAATTTACCATAGACAGAAAAGATAGTATTATTGGTCATACCAGAGATAATGTGATGCTGACTTGTCTTGAGTGCAACAGACGCAGAGGTGCTAGCTAAGACCACGCGGTGGTAATTGAGTATCCTCGGGTATCACTTGTAGTTGTTCACGAGTAAATCCTCGCTGAGGAGCAGTTGAATCCAGTCTATAGATTGCTGGTCTACCCGTAGATCGTATTATGCTCGATATTTTATGTGCAGTAACACTCCAAATAGGATCAGTAGCTCTATTTTTGCCACCTTCAATCTCTCCTGGTTCATATAAATACCTAACAGTGACATTACCGAGCATTGGTTGTTTTGAAAATCTTTTTGTGGTTTTACAGGTATATACATTTTTTTTTATTGCGTTGTTAGGTTTCATATTGATTGTTCGAGTAATCTCATTATTCTTTGCAGTAATTACGCCTGGTAATCTCTTGATCCATTCACGAGATCGTTTATCCTGGATGAATTCCTTCATGTATTGATATCCAAATAACCGCTCAGCAAGTGTCCGATTAAATCGTTCAACAATTGCCTGATCGCGATGTAGTGCAGTATGTCCTCGTTGTAGGGTGACATTATGATGCTTCATTATTGATAACACTGCACCCTGAAATTCCTTGCTAGGATCAGCTTGTAACAGATTTGGCCAGTGCAAAGGACCCCTTCGATAAATCCTTTCAAATGCAGAAACAACTTCAGTTGATGATTTTGTTTTTAGCGGTTCTGCTTGTTTGTATCGACTCGCAACATCAACCACAGTTAGTGCATACTTGTAAAAACCATCATGTGGCAGAAATAATATATCAGCTTGATGAACTTCATTAGGGACGGTCACATCAAAATGCGAGTAGTTAATTTGTTTAGGCTGTGGTAGATAAATTTGCCATATCGCCTGTTTAGATAACCAATCCACTGCAGTGGTATTTTTCACCTTTGCGGCCTTAACGAGTTTACCAATTGCTGCTTTACCCCTCCAGTATCCTTTTGGAGAATAATAAATAGATTTCATGTTGTTATTAATTACCAGCACCCATCATTAATTTACCTTTCATTGCTGATTTTACTAACCATGAAGCCAACTTTTCTTTGAAGGATTTATCAGTGATAGAATTCAACGCATGAATTAATTTCACATCTGCGATATGTCTATATTGCAGAGTACTGCTTTTATAAGCAACATCATGAGCATGACAAGCCTTATCAATAGCGTTTATTGGATATTCACCAGGTCGGGGTTGGTTTTGATCATCAAGTCTGATATCGAGTCTAGTCCCGGGTCCACAATAACTATACCCTGAAAAGTGTTCTTCTCCTGGGTATTTTGTCCATGGTGTTCCTCGGAGCTTTACTAACTTGGCTGCAATATCACCTCCTCGTTTGTTTTAAAAACATCTCCAGATTTCATAGAAATCAATCTAAATTTTTTTGTACTACATTGTACACACTTACCAGAAAGTGCTGATCTGTTATTGCTAGTTGTAATCATTGTCAAGTTGTTTGTGCTAGTACGCTTCTTATATTTCACACAATATAGATCCATAATTTATTTATATTATATGAGTATGAATGTAATTGATTATTCAGCTACTCGACGACGGGAACCTATTAAACACCATGCGATGGTACCGAATTCAATTCGTATGATCAATTTGTATGATTATAATCAGGCCATCTGGAAGTGGCTAAATACAGCTGTTACTTAATTTAATAACGATATGGATGAAATGGAAAAAGTTGTATTTAGTTGCTCTGAGTCTAGATGATCAGTGATGTTACAATGTGTTTAAAGATTTCAATGACGAAGTGGTAGAAGACTCCGGCGAGGGTATTATTGAGTTTATAACTGATATAGAGGATGCACCATCTGTGGATGATCTTGATGGGACTATTAACAATCTTGTTGTGTACGATGATGTAATGTTGGACAATCAAAAAAATCCCACTCGGATATTTTCCCCGAGGTAGACATAAAAACACTGACGTGATATATGTCACTCAACGACACACTCAAATACCAAAAGTAATCAGAGATAACTGCAATATTCTTGCTCTATTTAATGGAGTTGATACACATACGCTACAAAATATTTGGCAAACTTGATGCGGCGGTGATACGGATTATAATCTCTTTAGAAATTTCTTTAGTCACGTTCAGTCAATCCCACATGGATTTGTAACGATAAATTTGCATGACCCGAGATCAAGATATCATGTCGGACTTGATAAAATAAATAAAATATTCGGTTGAAATCTTATATTTTCAAAAACTGTTAACCCCATAGCAGCAGAGGGGCATGCGACAACAACCTGGCGTCTTTTTTTTACCAAATTGATGCTTACGAACAAACCTTGGTTTTCCAAATTGACACTTCTATAAAACATTTATGAGGAAGCCTTAGTTTGCCAAATTGATGCCTCCAAAAGTTGGTCTGTTCGCCCCCTCTGCTGCTAAATTTAAGAATACATAGACAACTTGGCTTTAAATATACTAAATTTCCAGTTTGAAGAACTTTTTATTAATTAACCAAGTACATGAGCTGCCATATCCTACTTCGGCAACAGACTTGTTCATGTGCATGTTGTGATAGTGTACACAGTGATATATTTCCAAAGAGCAATTATTCAAAAAATTTAATATTTCTTTTACAGGTACCAGGAAAGGTCAGTATCCTAATAAAGCCCAGATCAAAGAGTACATGAGAAAGAAGAACCTGATTCTGACACTTGTGGTAATATATATATATATATATATATATATATATATATATATATATATATATATATATATATATATATATATATATATATATATATATCCATTCCTGTAACAAGATTACTGAATGGGATTTCGGAATTAACAACAGAACACAATTGTTGGTGATACAAATACAATGTATAATGACAAATGATTTGAATGAAAAATTAATTATGCTATAATGTGATTGTATATGATTAAGATATTTGTTCAGTTAACATAAAATGCACTGACTTAAATATTGAAAATACAAAAAAAGACCTCACATGGTACATAGACAAGGGTGAATGATTCACAGTAATTTCACAATGAAAAGAATGATTTTGTTTGGTGTTTAATAGTAAAAAATATATTTTACTCATATAGTCAAATGTATTCACTCAAATAGTGAAATTATATAAACAAAAAGGACAGACAAATTATCTTTCCAGTTCCAAGTTACACAGTCTGTCACCAGCACAGTTGGCTACCAGTCACACTGGTCAGTCAAACCGTCAGTATTCCAGGCTGGTCAATCAAGCAATCAGTGCCCAGAATCTTGATCAGCAATGCCCAATCACCTGCCACTCAAACAGAAACATTGTTTATTCAGCTCTGTTGCTGTTATAATTTGGCTTCACATCTGCTATGGTCGACTTCTTTAGTTAGCTTTGCAGATGATACCACATCGACTCTGATCACTTCAATAACTCTCATCACACCAATCACTCTAGTCAGCTCTACAGCTGATCACTCTGGTCAGATATCACTCCTGTCTCTCTGGTCAGCTGAAAACATATTTAATGCTGTGTACTATGCATGGCATGGGAATATATGATAAAACGTAATGAGATTACTTACAGATTACATTATTGGCACAATAATTTACAAAATATTACACAAGTTCGGGAGTGAACTGAACCATGCCCAATAAGATGATACTAAATGTTTCTTAAAAATGCAATTATATATTGCTAATATGACTCTGTGCTAAGTCGCTAACAAGAGTAGAAAATATTTGCATTATACCACATAGACCAAATCTATATAGAAAATAATTGCATTATACCACATAGACCAAATCTATATAGAAAATATTTGCATTATACCACATAGATCAAATCTATATAGAAAATATTTGCATTATACCACATAGACCAAATCTATATAGAAAATAATTGCATTATACCACATAGACCAAATCTATATAGAAAATATTTGCATTATACCACATAGACCAAATCTATATAGAAAATAATTGCATTATACCACATAGACCAAATCTATATAGAAAATATTCAAATATAAACGTGGTAGTACAATAGTTTTAACTGATACATAAGAAATTAATAACTTACATACCTCTACAGCTGAAGGTGTGCAATTCCTTAAAGTAGACCACTCACTGAAAAGAAGTTCCGTAATGTAAAGATTTTTTACCTACAATGAAGCATTTATACACAGATATCGTCTGTGCACTGAAAGCATTCGGTTCTTCCCATCAAATGTATTTTGCACATGCTGCATAGAATAAACTTAACTCATTATTTCGAAATATTGTACAATATATATATATATATATATATATATATATATATATATATATATATATATATATATATGCCATGATTAAAGGTATCATTTTGCAATAAATCAGAGTTCTGTTCATTTATTAGGCTGTTATATTCTGTTACTATGCCTCTGGTACCAAACCTCAATTGGCAAGCCAACCTCTATACTTCTCACAGTGGGTTATTGTCCCCTGGTGGGATGAGTTTGGCAACCATTGAAAGTGTGACTCAGTAATCAGGTAAAACTAAACAGTTTCATATGATTGATTATTTCACAGTAAACTCCATTCTTACTAGTAAAAAGCTCTCACCAGTAGCAGACCATGTGGGATATCAGTTTTGTGCAGAAAAGCTGTTTTAATTGAGTTTGAGATTTAAGTTCAAGGTCACAGTTGTTATGTGTGGCTGTCAGGCTTGGATTAACTCAGCATGGACATCTGCATGGCAGTTCTCAAAGTTAGATATTTGTCGAATAAAGAAGATTTGGTGTTTTTTCTTTTTACATATTTAGGTCTGGCTTGATTGTCATATATTATCATATAATACTGATGGCATTAAAAATGTGCTCAAGTTCTCCTGATTTTCATTAACTGTTAAAAGGTAAGTGGGTGTGAATCAAAGTGGATAAATTATTTCAATAAACATTTGTCATGCTGATATTTTATTTACACAGTTTCTCTGCCCTCTTAAGTTTGTATTTATTAGAATTTTGTCTGTGACTTTTTCACCAAATAATTGTTAAGTTGCATGTTCTCACTTTGGATTAAATATTTCCCTTTCTTCACATGATGAAATAGTCTTTGTATCTTTGACAATAACTAATTCTATGAACCTGAGTTAAAAGTAGTCTTAGCATGTCCCTAAGCCAATGAACATTTGGCAGGTCCATGTAATTAGGTATGAACCCAGACTAGGTGTATATACCAAAGATGCACTGTAACAACCCAATTGTTAAAGATTTGTAAATTATATTCCTACTGGAGAGGTCTAGGGTACTCGCCTATACAGATAAATCACAACACATCAGTCTGAATGGGTTTTGAGTCTTGGCTCAACCAGCACTTTACAGATAAATCACAACACACCTGTCTGAA
Organism: Unio delphinus; assembly: GCA_029339505.1. NCBI lineage: Eukaryota > Metazoa > Mollusca > Bivalvia > Unionida > Unionidae > Unio > Unio delphinus. The sequence goes on from JAQISU010000015.1 coordinate 7,115,112, forward strand.
TGGGTTTTGAGTCTTGGCTCAACCAGCACTTTATAGATAAATCACAACACACCTGTCTGAATGGGTTTTGAGTCTTGGCTCAACCAGCACTTTACAGATAAATCACAACACACCGGTCTGAATGGGTTTTGAGTCTTGGCTCAACCAGCACTTTACAGATAAATCACAACACACCTGTCTGAATGGGTTTTGAGTCTTGGCTCAACCAGCACTTTACAGATATATCACAACACACCTGTCTGAATGGGTTTTGAGTCTTGGCTCAACCAGCACTTTACAGATAAATCACAACACACCTGTCTGAATGGGTTTTGAGTCTTGGCTCAACCAGCATGAGTATAAGAGAAAGCTCCTTGTACATTGGTGGTTCTTCCAGAGATCATCCTAGGTTCATCCTCCACCATTTATGCTGGCTGCCATGTATAGACTATTATTTGCAGAAACATGGTGTTAAATCCAACAAACCCCAAACCAGTTAATCCCCATAGCAGGATTATTGCTAAAAATAATAATTAAAGCAAAGCATGTTCTATGCTTCTGTCCAGGTTTTCATTTCTTCTGCACCATCTCACACCCAAGTTAAGGATAAACATTCCTAGACCATTGAGAATATCTGTCAACCACCACCACCATTCTATATTTGAAGCCTCTAAATTTAAGTAAAGTTGTGCAAAATCAGTATGATGTCTTCATTGCTTAATAAATAGGATCATATTGACCTTTCAAAATTGTGGACACAATTAAGGAAAATTAAAGTGATAACCATTCTGCTTACTTGACACCAATTGGGGCAGTGTTTTACCAGTTTCTCGATGGTTTTAGAATTGTTTCATATAGGTAGCATTTCATTTTTAATCTAGGCCAGTACTGTAGAGCTGTTCAATACCTGGCACAACCCACTATCCCTGGAGGAATTAAGAATCCCAGATGAAGATAAACTGACAACATGGCGCAGTAACACCATCACAGAAAAACAGTGGAAGGAGTATGCCAGACTGGCCTGGAATATTTCACCAACACTAGCTGTATTTTTACCATCCAGGTACAGTATACAGACCATTTCTAACCTAATGTTTTTACTTTTACATTTTCCTGGCTCAGCCGATGCCTTGTTAAACTCAGTTGCCAAAAACAGCATGCATTTCAAAACAAAAGCTCAGTTGCCAAAACATGCATTTTAAAACAAAAGCTCAGTTGCCAAAATATTATGCATTTCACAACAAAAGTTCAGTTGCCAACACATCAAGCATTCACAACAAAAGCTCAGTTGCCAAAATATCATGCATTTCACAACAAAAGCTCAGCTGCCAAAATATCATGCATTACACAACAAATGCTCAGTTGCCAAAATATCATGCATTTCACAACAAACGCTCAGTTGTCAAAACATTATACATTTTAAAACAAAAGCTCAGTTGCCAAAACATGCATTTTAGAACAAAAGCTCAGTTGTCAAAACATTATACATTTTAAAACAAAAGCTCAGTTGCCAAAAACATCATGCATTTCACAACAAAAGCTCAGTTGCCAAAACATGCATTTCAAAACAAAAGCTGTTGCCAAAATATCATGCATTTCACAACAAAAGCTCAGTTGCCAAAACATCTTGCATTTTACAACAAAAGCTCAGTTGCCAAAATTTCATGCATTTCACAACAAAAGTTCAGCTGTCAAAATTGTATGCATTTCACAACAAAAGTTCAGTTTCCAAAATATCATGCATTTTACAACAAAAGCTCAGTTGCCAAAATTTCATGCATTTCACAACAAAAGTTCAGCTGTCAAAATTGTATGCATTTCACAACAAAAGTTCAGTTTCCAAAATATCATACATTTTAAAACAAAAGCTCAGTTGCCAACACATCATGCATTTCACAACAAAAGCTCAGTTGCCAAAATATTATGCATTTCACAACAAAAGCTCAGTTGCCAACACATCATGCATTTTACAACAAAAGCTCTTTTGCCAACACATCATGCATTTCACAACAAAAGCTCAGTTGCCAAAATATTATGCATTTCACAACAAAAGCTCAGTTTCCAAAATATCATGCATTTTAAAACAAAAGCTCAGTTGCCAACACATCATGCATTTTACAACAAAAGCTCAGTTGCCAAAATATCATGCATTTCACAACAAAAGCTCAGTTTCCAAAATATCATGCATTTTAAAACAAAAGCTCAGTTGCCAACACATCATGCATTTTACAACAAAAGCTCTTTTGCCAACACATCATGCATTTCACAACAAAAGCTCAGTTGCCAACACATCATGCATTTTACAACAAAAGCTCTTTTGCCAACACATCATGCATTTCACAACAAAAGCTCAGTTGCCAAAATATCATGCATTTCACAACAAAAGCTCAGTTGCCAACACATCATGCATTTCACAACAAAAGCTCTTTTGCCAAAACATCATGCATTTCAAAACAAAAGCTCTTTTGCCAAAACATCATGCATTTCAAAACAAAAGCTCAGTTGCCAGACTTCATGCATTTTAAAACAAAAGTTCAGTTGCCAGACTTCATGCATTTCAAAACAAAAGCTTGAGATTTGGTAAAGAGTGATGTTTATTTCCAGAACACATGTGATTCATTATCATGGCAGGCAAATATAAAATCAGATATTTGCATTTTTTAAAAATAAATTAGTATAAACTTTATACTTATTAGCATACACTAATGTAAATTTCATTTTATAAATTTTTTGATTAAAGGTTGAAACTATGAAAACTTTTATATACAGATTGACAGTTACCTAGTTTTCAGTACATTATGTTTGAATGCTGCCACAAACTTGCAGTGTTTTCTATGAGTACACAATACTGTGTGAGCAGTATCATGGGCAGATCCATTGTTTATGGATAAAGAAAATTTCATTTTGACTTGGAAAGCCAGTGAAGATATCTAAATAAAAATATTCAAAGGAAATTAATAGACAGAGGGGTTACCAGCCTGGATATAAGCAATTACTGAAATATTTTTCTCTAAATTTGTAAACAAAATTAAATCAATATTTGGTCCAGAAAAGAAAAAAGTAGATCTTGTTTATACTCTTAAAAAAAAAAGTGATAATCAGTGTCACAAGTTATCCTCATCTCTTTGATAATTTAATGTAGAATTACCAAAACCCATCCAGACCATCTCTTTGATAATTTAATGTAGAATTACCAAAACCCATCCAGACCATCTCTTTGATAATTTAATGTAGAATTACCAAAACCCATCCAGGCCATCTCTTTGATAATTTAATGTAGAATTACCAAAACCCATCCAGGCCATCTCTTTGATAATTTAATGTAGAATTACCAAAACCCATCCAGACCATCTCTTTGATAATTTAATGTAGAATTACCAAAACCCATCCAGGCCATCTCTTTGATAATTTAATGTAGAATTACCAAAACCCATCCAGGCCATCTCTTTGATAATTTAATGTAGAATTACCAAAACCCATCCAGGCCATCTCTTTGATAATTTAATGTAGAATTACCAAAACCCATCCAGGCCATCTCTTTGATAATTTAATGTAGAATTACCAAAACCCATCCAGGCCATCTCTTTGATAATTTAATGTAGAATTACCAAAACCCATCCAGGCCATCTCTTTAATAATTTAATGTAGAATTACCAAAACCCATCCAGGCCATCTCTTTGATAATTTAATGTAGAATTACCAACCCATCCAGGCCATCTCTTTGATAATTTAATGTAGAATTACCAAAATCCTTCCAGACCATCTCTTTGATAATTTAATGTAGAATTACCAAAACCCATCCAGGCCATCTCTTTGATAATTTAATGTAGAATTACCAAAACCCATCCAGGCCATCTCTTTGATAATTTAATGTAGAATTACCAACCCATCCAGGCCATCTCTTTGATAATTTAATGTAGAATTACCAAAATCCTTCCAGACCATCTCTTTGATAATTTAATGTAGAATTACCAAAACCCATCCAAGCCATCTCTTTGATAATTTAATGTAGAATTACCAAAATCCTTCCAGACCATCTCTTTGATAATTTAATGTAGAATTACCAAAACCCATCCAGGCCATCTCTTTGATAATTTAATGTAGAATTACCAAAACCCATCCAGACCATCTCTTTGATAATTTAATGTAGAATTACCAAAACCCATCCAGACCATCTCTTTGATAATTTAATGTAGAATTACCAAAACCCATCCAAGCCATCTCTTTGATAATTTAATGTAGAATTACCAAAACCCATCCAGACCATCTCTTTGATAATTTAATGTAGAATTACCAAAACCCATCCAAGCCATCTCTTTGATAATTTAATGTAGAATTACCAAAACCCATCCAAGCCATCTCTTTGATAATTTAATGTAGAATTACCAAAACCCATCCAGACCATCTCTTTGATAATTTAATGTAGAATTACCAAAACCCATCCAGACCATCTCTTTCATAATTTAATGTAGAATTACCAAAACCCATCCAAGCCATCTCTTTGATAATTTAATGTAGAATTACCAAAACCCATCCAGGCCATCTCTTTGATAATTTAATGTAGAATTACCAAAACCCATCCAGACCATCTCTTTGATAATTTAATGTAGAATTATCAAAACCCATCCAAGCCATCTCTTTGATAATTTAATGTAGAATTACCAACCCATCCAAGCCATCTCTTTGATAATTTAATGTAGAATTACCAAAACCCATCCAAGCCATCTCTTTGATAATTTAATGTAGAATTACCAAAACCCATCCAAGCCATCTCTTTGATAATTTAATGTAGAATTACCAAAACCCATCCAAGCCATCTCTTTGATAATTTAATGTAGAATTACCAAAACCCATCCAAGCCATCTCTTTGATAATTTAATGTAGAATTACCAAAACCCATCCAGACCATCTCTTTGATAATTTAATGTAGAATTACCAAAACCCATCCAAGCCATCTCTTTGATAATTTAATGTAGAATTACCAACCCATCCAAGCCATCTCTTTGATAATTTAATGTAGAATTACCAAAACCCATCCAGACCATCTCTTTGATAATTTAATGTAGAATTACCAAAACCCATCCAAGCCATCTCTTTGATAATTTAATGTAGAATTACCAAAACCCATCCAAGCCATCTCTTTGATAATTTAATGTAGAATTACCAAAACCCATCCAGACCATCTCTTTCATAATTTAATGTAGAATTACCAAAACCCATCCAAGCCATCTCTTTGATAATTTAATGTAGAATTACCAAAACCCATCCAAGCCATCTCTTTGATAATTTAATGTAGAATTACCAAAACCCATCCAAGCCATCTCTTTGATAATTTAATGTAGAATTACCAAAACCCATCCAAGCCATCTCTTTGATAATTTAATGTAGAATTACCAAAACCCATCCAAGCCATCTCTTTGATAATTTAATGTAGAATTACCAAAACCCATCCAAGCCATCTCTTTGATAATTTAATGTAGAATTACCAAAACCCATCCAAGCCATCTCTTTGATAATTTAATGTAGAATTACCAAAACCCATCCAGACCATCTCTTTGATAATTTAATGTAGAATTACCAAAACCCATCCAGACCATCTCTTTGATAATTTAATGTAGAATTACCAAAACCCATCCAAGCCATCTCTTTGATAATTTAATGTAGAATTACCAAAACCCATCCAGACCATCTCTTTCATAATTTAATGTAGAATTACCAAAACCCATCCAAGCCATCTCTTTGATAATTTAATGTAGAATTACCAAAACCCATCCAGGCCATCTCTTTGATAATTTAATGTAGAATTACCAAAACCCATCCAGACCATCTCTTTGATAATTTAATGTAGAATTACCAAAACCCATCCAGACCATCTCTTTGATAATTTAATGTAGAATTACCAAAACCCATCCAGACCATCTCTTTGATAATTTAATGTAGAATTACCAAAACCCATCCAAGCCATCTCTTTGATAATTTAATGTAGAATTACCAAAACCCATCCAGACCATCTCTTTGATAATTTAATGTAGAATTACCAAAACCCATCCAAGCCATCTCTTTGATAATTTAATGTAGAATTACCAAAACCCATCCAAGCCATCTCTTTGATAATTTAATGTAGAATTACCAAAACCCATCCAGACCATCTCTTTGATAATTTAATGTAGAATTACCAAAACCCATCCAAGCCATCTCTTTGATAATTTAATGTAGAATTACCAAAACCCATCCAAGCCATCTCTTTGATAATTTAATGTAGAATTACCAAAACCCATCCAGACCATCTCTTTGATAATTTAATGTAGAATTACCAAAACCCATCCAGACCATCTCTTTCATAATTTAATGTAGAATTACCAAAACCCATCCAAGCCATCTCTTTGATAATTTAATGTAGAATTACCAAAACCCATCCAGGCCATCTCTTTGATAATTTAATGTAGAATTACCAAAACCCATCCAGACCATCTCTTTGATAATTTAATGTAGAATTACCAAAACCCATCCAGACCATCTCTTTGATAATTTAATGTAGAATTACCAAAACCCATCCAGACCATCTCTTTGATAATTTAATGTAGAATTACCAAAACCCATCCAAGCCATCTCTTTGATAATTTAATGTAGAATTACCAAAACCCATCCAGACCATCTCTTTGATAATTTAATGTAGAATTACCAAAACCCATCCAAGCCATCTCTTTGATAATTTAATGTAGAATTACCAAAACCCATCCAAGCCATCTCTTTGATAATTTAATGTAGAATTACCAAAACCCATCCAGACCATCTCTTTGATAATTTAATGTAGAATTACCAAAACCCATCCAGACCATCTCTTTCATAATTTAATGTAGAATTACCAAAACCCATCCAAGCCATCTCTTTGATAATTTAATGTAAAATTACCAAAACCCATCCAGGCCATCTCTTTGATAATTTAATGTAGAATTACCAAAACCCATCCAGACCATCTCTTTGATAATTTAATGTAGAATTACCAAAATCCATCCAGGCCATCTCTTTGATAATTTAATGTAGAATTACCAAAACCCATCCAGACGATCTCTTTGATAATTTAATGTAGAATTACCAAAACCCATCCAAGCCATCTCTTTCATAATTTAATGTAGAATTACCAAAACCCATCCAGGCCATCTCTTTGATAATTTAATGTAGAATTACCAAAACCCATCCAGACCATCTCTTTGATAATTTAATGTAGAATTACCAAAATCCATCCAGACCATCTCTTTGATAATTTAATGTAGAATTACCAAAACCCATCCAGACCATCTCTTTGATAATTTAATGTAGAATTACCAAAACCCATCCAGACCATCTCTTTGATAATTTAATGTAGAATTACCAAAACCCATCCAAGCCATCTCTTTGATAATTTAATGTAGAATTACCAAAACCCATCCAAGCCATCTCTTTGATAATTTAATGTAGAATTACCAAAACCCATCCAGGCCATCTCTTTGATAATTTAATGTAGAATTACCAAAACCCATCCAGACCATCTCTTTGATAATTTAATGTAGAATTACCAAAACCCATCCAGACCATCTCTTTCATAATTTAATGTAGAATTATCAAAATCCTTCCAGACCATCTCTTTCATAATTTAATGTAGAATTACCAAAACCCATCCAAGCCATCTCTTTCATAATTTAATGTAGAATTACCAAAACCCATCCAAGCCATCTCTTTGATAATTTAATGTAGAATTACCAAAACCCATCCAGACCATCTCTTTGATAATTTAATGTAGAATTACCAAAACCCATCCAGGCCATCTCTTTGATAATTTAATGTAGAATTACCAAAACCCTTCCAGACCATCTCTTTGATAATTTAATGTAGAATTACCAAAACCCATCCAAGCCATCTCTTTGATAATTTAATGTAGAATTACCAAAACCCTTCCAGACCATCTCTTTGATAATTTAATGTAGAATTACCAAAACCCATCCAGGCCATCTCTTTGATAATTTAATGTAGAATTACCAAAACCCATCCAAGCCATCTCTTTGATAATTTAATGTAGAATTACCAAAACCCTTCCAGACCATCTCTTTGATAATTTAATGTAGAATTACCAAAACCCATCCAGGCCATCTCTTTGATAATTTAATGTAGAATTACCAAAACCCATCCAAGCCATCTCTTTGATAATTTAATGTAGAATTACCAAAACCCTTCCAGACCATCTCTTTGATAATTTAATGTAGAATTACCAAAACCCTTCCAGACCATCTCTTTGATAATTTAATGTAGAATTACCAAAACCCATCCAGGCCATCTCTTTGATAATTTAATGTAGAATTACCAAAACCCATCCAAGCCATCTCTTTGATAGTTTAATGTAGAATTACCAAAACCCTTCCAGACCATCTCTTTGATAATTTAATGTAGAATTACCAAAACCCATCCAGGCCATCTCTTTGATAATTTAATGTAGAATTACCAAAACCCATCCAAGCCATCTCTTTGATAATTTAATGTAGAATTACCAAAACCCTTCCAGACCATCTCTTTGATAATTTAATGTAGAATTACCAAAACCCATCCAAGCCATCTCTTTGATAATTTAATGTAGAATTACCAAAACCCATCCAGACCATCTCTTTGATAATTTAATGTAGAATTACCAAAACCCATCCAGGCCATCTCTTTGATAATTTAATGTAGAATTACCAAAACCCTTCCAGACCATCTCTTTGATAATTTAATGTAGAATTACCAAAACCCATCCAAGCCATCTCTTTGATAATTTAATGTAGAATTACCAAAACCCATCCAGGCCATCTCTTTGATAATTTAATGTAGAATTACCAAAACCCTTCCAGACCATCTCTTTCATAATTTAATGTAGAATTACCAAAACCCTTCCAGACCATCTCTTTGATAATTTAATGTAGAATTACCAAAACCCATCCAAGCCATCTCTTTGATAATTTAATGTAGAATTACCAAAACCCATCCAAGCCATCTCTTTGATAATTTAATGTAGAATTACCAAAACCCATCCAGACCATCTCTTTGATAATTTAATGTAGAATTACCAAAACCCATCCAGGCCATCTCTTTGATAATTTAATGTAGAATTACCAAAATCCTTCCAGACCATCTCTTTGATAATTTAATGTAGAATTACCAAAACCCATCCAAGCCATCTCTTTGATAATTTAATGTAGAATTACCAAAACCCATCCAGGCCATCTCTTTGATAATTTAATGTAGAATTACCAAAACCCATCCAGACCATCTCTTTGATAATTTAATGTAGAATTACCAAAACCCATCCAGGCCATCTCTTTGATAATTTAATGTAGAATTACCAAAATCCTTCCAGACCATCTCTTTGATAATTTAATGTAGAATTACCAAAACCCATCCAAGCCATCTCTTTGATAATTTAATGTAGAATTACCAAAACCCATCCAGACCATCTCTTTGATAATTTAATGTAGAATTACCAAAACCCATCCAGGCCATCTCTTTGATAATTTAATGTAGAATTACCAAAACCCATCCAAGCCATCTCTTTCATAATTTAATGTAGAATTACCAAAACCCATCCAAGCCATCTCTTTGATAATTTAATGTAGAATTACCAAAACCCATCCAAGCCATCTCTTTCATAATTTAATGTAGAATTACCAAAACCCATCCAAGCCATCTCTTTCATAATTTAATGTAGAATTACCAAAACCCATCCAAGCCATCTCTTTCATAATTTAATGTAGAATTACCAAAACCCATCCAAGCCATCTCTTTGATAATTTAATGTAGAATTACCAAAACCCATCCAGGCCATCTCTTTGATAATTTAATGTAGAATTACCAAAACCCATCCAGGCCATCTCTTTGATAATTTAATGTAGAATTACCAAAACCCATCCAAGCCATCTCTTTGATAATTTAATGTAGAATTACCAAAACCCATCCAGGCCATCTCTTTGATAATTTAATGTAGAATTACCAAAACCCATCCAGGCCATCTCTTTGATAATTTAATGTAGAATTACCAAAACCCATCCAGGCCATCTCTTTCATAATTTAATGTAGAATTACCAAAACCCATCCAAGCCATCTCTTTGATAATTTAATGTAGAATTACCAAAATCCTTCCAGGCCATCTCTTTGATAATTTAATGTAGAATTACCAAAACCCATCCAGGCCATCTCTTTCATAATTTAATGTAGAATTACCAAAACCCATCCAAGCCATCTCTTTGATAATTTAATGTAGAATTACCAAAATCCTTCCAGGCCATCTCTTTGATAATTTAATGTAGAATTACCAAAACCCATCCAGGCCATCTCTTTGATAATTTAATGTAGAATTACCAAAACCCATCCAAGCCATCTCTTTGATAATTTAATGTAGAATTACCAAAATCCTTCCAGGCCATCTCTTTGATAATTTAATGTAGAATTACCAAAACCCATCCAGGCCATCTCTTTGATAATTTAATGTAGAATTACCAAAACCCATCCAAGCCATCTCTTTGATAATTTAATGTAGAATTACCAAAACCCATCCAAGCCATCTCTTTGATAATTTAATGTAGAATTACCAAAACCCATCCAAGCCATCTCTTTGATAATTTAATGTAGAATTACCAAAACCCATCCAGGCCATCTCTTTGATAATTTAATGTAGAATTACCAAAACCCATCCAAGCCATCTCTTTGATAATTTAATGTAGAATTACCAAAACCCATCCAAGCCATCTCTTTGATAATTTAATGTAGAATTACCAACCCATCCAGACCATCTCTTTGATAATTTAATGTAGAATTACCAAAACCCATCCAGACCATCTCTTTCATAATTTAATGTAGAATTACCAACCCATCCAGACCATCTCTTTGATAATTTAATGTAGAATTACCAAAACCCATCCAGGCCATCTCTTTGATAATTTAATGTAGAATTACCAAAACCCATCCAAGCCATCTCTTTGATAATTTAATGTAGAATTACCAAAACCCATCCAGGCCATCTCTTTGATAATTTAATGTAGAATTACCAAAACCCATCCAGGCCATCTCTTTGATAATTTAATGTAGAATTACCAAAACCCATCCAGGCCATCTCTTTCATAATTTAATGTAGAATTACCAAAACCCATCCAAGCCATCTCTTTGATAATTTAATGTAGAATTACCAAAACCCATCCAGACCATCTCTTTGATAATTTAATGTAGAATTACCAAAACCCATCCAGACCATCTCTTTGATAATTTAATGTAGAATTACCAAAACCCATCCAAGCCATCTCTTTGATAATTTAATGTAGAATTACCAACCCATCCAAGCCATCTCTTTCATAATTTAATGTAGAATTACCAAAACCCATCCAGACCATCTCTTTGATAATTTAATGTAGAATTACCAAAACCCATCCAGGCCATCTCTTTGATAATTTAATGTAGAATTACCAACCCATCCAAGCCATCTCTTTGATAATTTAATGTAGAATTACCAAAACCCATCCAGGCCATCTCTTTGATAATTTAATGTAGAATTACCAACCCATCCAAGCCATCTCTTTGATAATTTAATGTAGAATTACCAAAACCCATCCAGGCCATCTCTTTGATAATTTAATGTAGAATTACCAAAACCCATCCAAGCCATCTCTTTGATAATTTAATGTAGAATTACCAAAACCCATCCAGGCCATCTCTTTGATAATTTAATGTAGAATTACCAAAACCCATCCAGGCCATCTCTTTGATAATTTAATGTAGAATTACCAAAACCCATCCAGACCATCTCTTTGATAATTTAATGTAGAATTACCAAAACCCATCCAGGCCATCTCTTTGATAATTTAATGTAGAATTACCAAAACCCATCCAAGCCATCTCTTTGATAATTTAATGTAGAATTACCAAAACCCATCCAAGCCATCTCTTTCATAATTTAATGTAGAATTACCAAAACCCATCCAGACCATCTCTTTGATAATTTAATGTAGAATTACCAAAACCCATCCAGACCATCTCTTTGATAATTTAATGTAGAATTACCAAAACCCATCCAAGCCATCTCTTTGATAATTTAATGTAGAATTACCAAAACCCATCCAGGCCATCTCTTTGATAATTTAATGTAGAATTACCAAAACCCATCCAGGCCATCTCTTTGATAATTTAATGTAGAATTACCAAAACCCATCCAGGCCATCTCTTTGATAATTTAATGTAGAATTACCAAAACCCATCCAGGCCATCTCTTTGATAATTTAATGTAGAATTACCAAAACCCATCCAGGCCATCTCTTTCATAATTTAATGTAGAATTACCAAAACCCATCCAGACCATCTCTTTGATAATTTAATGTAGAATTACCAAAACCCATCCAGACCATCTCTTTGATAATTTAATGTAGAATTACCAAAACCCATCCAAGCCATCTCTTTGATAATTTAATGTAGAATTACCAAAACCCATCCAGGCCATCTCTTTGATAATTTAATGTAGAATTACCAAAACCCATCCAGGCCATCTCTTTGATAATTTAATGTAGAATTACCAAAACCCATCCAGACCATCTCTTTGATAATTTAATGTAGAATTACCAAAACCCATCCAAGCCATCTCTTTGATAATTTAATGTAGAATTACCAAAACCCATCCAGACCATCTCTTTCATAATTTAATGTAGAATTACCAAAACCCATCCAGGCCATCTCTTTGATAATTTAATGTAGAATTACCAAAACCCATCCAGGCCATCTCTTTGATAATTTAATGTAGAATTACCAAAACCCATCCAGACCATCTCTTTGATAATTTAATGTAGAATTACCAAAACCCATCCAGGCCATCTGTTTTCTAAGTCCTTTTGATTTCGGAATGAGTTCAAGATTAATAATGGGGAGGGATGATCATTGTGCTCATAATCGCCACATTTGTTTTTCACTTAGAAAGCAGACTCTCATAATGTGCCTAAATCTAATCCAAGTTTGCCTCTGCAGCGATATTATTGAGCAGTGTTCTATTAGTATTTGTATAAAGTACAGTTGACTGATATATAGCAGTACATCAGATTGTGGCAGTAAAGCCATCATTAACATTCGGCAGTCCTGAAATACAAGACTTTTAGCCAGGTATAGATTACTTGCCATGCAGTCCTCAAATACAAGACTTTTAGCCAGGTATAGATTACTTGCCAAGCAGAATACAAGGCTTTTAGCCAGGTATAGATTACTTGCCAAGCAGAATACAAGACTTTTAGCCAGGTATAGATTACTTGCCAAGCAGAATACAAGACTTTTAGCCAGGTATAGATTACTTGCCAAGCAGAATGTCTTGTTAAATGGTGTCTTGTTTGGGGGGGGGGGGTAATATGTTGTTACCAGTCTTGATTTCAATTCATTCATATGTAACTGTATCTGACATCATAACTGCTCCGGTGGCCTAGTGGTTAGAGCATCCACCTTAGATGCGGGAGGTCAAGGTTTTGAACACTGGCTGAGTCATACCAAAGACTTTCAAAAATGGTACGAACAGCTACCTCACTAGGCACTCAGCATTAGGTTGGTGTTAGGGCTGGTCGGCCTGGTGTTAGGATAATGTTACTGGGTGGGACATCTTGTTACATGTCTGTGGCATGATGCACCAGTGCTAGACATCACTGTACACTGTCACACTGCAGACATCGAAGCAATATGACTGAAAAATTGTTGAAGCTACGTTAAAAATCCAAATCACACTTACACACACGCACATCTGACACCACACTCATGAAGATTCTTACTGTTTCTCCAACTATTTTCAAGCACCTACTGTATTTGGATTTGAAAGGATGTTTCAGTAATGGCTACATTTTGTGCACAATTTGCTAATCGTTGTCAGCTTTAAATTTGCATGATTTTGAAATTTGGTATACATATGCATCATCATTAGTATGTGTGTTACATATTGCATTGATCCTCTTTGTCAAGATCAAGGTCACAATTGTCAAAATAATAATAATAATAATGATAATAATAATAATAATAATAATATTAATGAGGACTTTGTATAGAGCCTAATCTACTTTGTATAGAGCCTAATCTACTTTATATAGAGCCTTATCTACTTTGTATAGAGCCTAATCTACTTTGTATAGAGCCTAATCTACTTTGTATAGAGCCTGATCTATTTTGTATAGAGCCTAATCTACTTTGTATAAAGCCTAATCTACTTTGTATAGAGCCTAATCTACTGTGTATAGAGCCTAATCTACTTTGTATAGAGCCTAATCTACTGTGTATAGAGCCTAATCTACTTTGTATAGAGCCTAATCTACTTTGTATAGAGCCTAATCTATTTTATATAGAGCCTAATCTACTTTGTATAGAACCTAATCTACCTTATATAGAGCCTAATCTACTTTGTATAGAGCCTAATCTACCTTGTATAGAGCCTAATCTACTTTGTATAGAGCCTAATCTACTTTGTATAGAGCCTAATCTACTTTGTATAGAGCCTAATCTATTTTATATAGAGCCTAATCTACTTTGTATAGAACCTAATCTACCTTATATAGAGCCTAATCTACTTTGTATAGAGCCTAATCTACCTTGTATAGAGCCTAATCTACTTTGTATAGAGCCTAATCTACTTTGTATAGAGCCTAATCTACTTTGTATAGAGCCTAATCTACTTTGTATAGAACCTAATCTACTTTGTATGGAGCCTAATCTACTGTGTATAGAGCCTAATCTAATTTGTATAGAGCCTAATCTACTTTGTATAGAGCCTAATCTACTTTGTATAGAGCCTAATCTACTTTGTATAAAGCCTAATCTACTTTGTATAGAGCCTAATCTACTTTGTATAGAACCTAATCTACTTTGTATGGAGCCTAATCTACTGTGTATAGAGCCTAATCTAATTTGTATAGAGCCTAATCTACTTTGTATAGAGCCTAATCTACTTTGTATAGAGCCTAATCTACTTTGTATAAAGCCTAATCTACTTTGTATAGAGCCTAATCTACTTTGTATAGAGCCTAATCTAATTTGTATAGAGCCTAATCTACTTTGTATAGAGCCTAATCTACTTTGTATAGAGCCTAATCTACTTTGTATAAAGCCTAATCTACTTTGTATAGAGCCTAATCTACTTTGTATAGAGCCTAATCTACTTTGTATAGAACCTAATCTACTTTGTATGGAGCCTAATCTACTGTGTATAGAGCCTAATCTAATTTGTATAGAGCCTAATCTACTTTGTATAGAGCCTAATCTACTTTGTATAGAGCCTAATCTACTTTGTATAAAGCCTAATCTACTTTGTATAGAGCCTAATCTACTTTGTATAGAACCTAATCTACTTTGTATGGAGCCTAATCTACTGTGTATAGAGCCTAATCTAATTTGTATAGAGCCTAATCTACTTTGTATAGAGCCTAATCTTCTTTGTATAGAGCCTAATCTACTTTGTATAAAGCCTAATCTACTTTGTATAGAGCCTAATCTACTTTGTATAGAGCCTAATCTACTTTGTATAGAGCCTAATCTACTTTGTATAGAGCCTAATCTACTTTGTATAGAACCTAATCTACTTTGTATGGAGCCTAATCTACTGTGTATAGAGCCTAATCTGATTTGTATAGAGCCTAATCTACTTTGTATAGAGCCTAATCTACTTTGTATAGAGCCTAATCTACTTTGTATAAAGCCTAATCTACTTTGTATAGAGCCTAATCTACTTTGTATAGAACCTAATCTACTTTGTATGGAGCCTAATCTACTGTGTATAGAGCCTAATCTAATTTGTATAGAGCCTAATCTACTTTGTATAGAGCCTAATTTACTTTGTATAGAGCCTAATCTACTTTGTATAAAGCCTAATCTACTTTGTATAGAGCCTAATCTACTTTGTATAGAGCCTAATCTAATTTGTATAGAGCCTAATCTACTTTGTATAGAGCCTAATCTACTTTGTATAGAGCCTAATCTACTTTGTATAAAGCCTAATCTACTTTGTATAGAGCCTAATCTACTTTGTATAGAACCTAATCTACTTTGTATGGAGCCTAATCTACTGTGTATAGAGCCTAATCTAATTTGTATAGAGCCTAATCTACTTTGTATAGAGCCTAATCTACTTTGTATAGAGCCTAATCTACTTTGTATAAAGCCTAATCTACTTTGTATAGAGCCTAATCTACTTTGTATAGAACCTAATCTACTTTGTATGGAGCCTAATCTACTGTGTATGGAGCCTAATCTAATTTGTATAGAGCCTAATCTACTTTGTATAGAGCCTAATCTACTTTGTATAGAGCCTAATCTACTTTGTATAAAGCCTAATCTACTTTGTATAGAGCCTAATCTACTTTGTATAGAGCCTAATCTACTTTGTATTGAGCCTAATCTACTTTGTACAGAGCCTAATCAACTTTGTATAGAGCCTAATCAACTTTGTATAGAACCTAATCTACTTTGTATAGAGCCTAATCTACTTTGTATAGAGCCTAATCTACTTTGTATAAAGCCTAATCTACTTTGTATAGAGCCTAATCTACTTTGTATAGAGCCTAATCTACTTTGTATAGAGCCTAATCTACTTTATATAGAGCCTAATCTACTGTGTATAGAGCCTAATCTACTTTGTATAGAACCTAATCTACTTTGTATAGAGCCTAATCTACTTTGTATAGAGCCTAATCTACTTTGTATAGAGCCTAATCTACTTTGTATAAAGCCTAATCTACTTTGTATAGAGCCTAATCTACTTTGTATAGAGCCTATTCTACTGTATATAGAGCCTAATCTACTTTGTATAGAGCCTAATCTACTTTGTATAGAGCCTAATCTACTTTGTATAGAGCCTAATCTACTTTGTATAGAGCCTAATCTACTTTGTATAGAACCTAATCTACTTTGTATGTAGCCTAATCTACTTTGTATAGAGCCTAATCTACTTTGTATAGAGCCTAATCTACTTTGTATAAAACCTAATCTACTTTGTATAGAGCCTAATCTACTTTGTATAGAGCCTAATCTACTTTGTATAAAACCTAATCTACTTTGTATAGAACCTAATCTACTTTGTATAGAGCCTAATCTACTTTGTATAGAACCTAATCTACTTTGTATAGAGCCTAATCTACTTTGTATAAAACCTAATCTACTTTGTATAGAACCTAATCTACTTTGTATAGAGCCTAATCTACTTTGTATAGAACCTAATCTACTTTGTATAGAGCCTAATCTACTTTGTATAGAGCCTAATCTACTTTGTATAGAGCCTAATCTACTTTGTATAGAGCCTAATCTACTTTGTATAAAACCTAATCTACTTTGTATAGAACCTAATCTACTTTGTATAGAGCCTAATCTACTTTGTATAGAGCCTAATCTACTTTGTATAGAGCCTAATCTACTTTGTATAGAGCCTAATCTACTTTGTATAAAACCTAATCTACTTTGTATAGAACCTAATCTACTTTGTATAGAGCCTAATCTACTTTGTATAGAACCTAATCTACTTTGTATAGAGCCTAATCTACTTTGTATAAAACCTAATCTACTTTGTATAGAACCTAATCTACTTTGTATAGAGCCTAATCTACTTTGTATAGAACCTAATCTACTTTGTATAGAGCCTGATCTACTTTGTATAGAGCCTAATCTACTTTGTATAGAGCCTAATCTACTTTGTATAGAGCCTAATCTACTTTGTATAGAACCTAATCTACTTTGTATAGAACCTAATCTACTTTGTATAGAGCCTAATCTACTTTGTATAGAGCCTAATCTACTTTGTATAGAGCCTAATCTACTTTGTATAGAGCCTAATCTACTTTGTATAAAACCTAATCTACTTTGTATAGAACCTAATCTACTTTGTATAGAGCCTAATCTTTAGAAGCTCTAAGAGCTTTATAACATATATAATGATAGGACTACAACAAAACACCATGAAATTAGAAAACATAAAAACATGCTGAAAATATTTAAGGTAGGAAACATTATTAGGTCTTTAAGTTTGTTCTTGCATATGAGTTTTAAGAGCACTCATGAAATCACTCATCACTGTATCTTTGTGTCTAATTTCAATGGGCAATTCATTCCACATTGCTGGGTAAGCAAAAGAACATTTTCCATATGGCTTTGTTTTCATAGGGGGAATAATGAGTATATGATGTCAGAAGATGGGCATAAGTATCTTGCTGGTGTGTACACATGGGTGAGGTTGGATAGGTATATTGGACTGGAGTCCATCAGCAAACAGCACAGAGAACAAATTTTGTGTTTAATTCTGGATCAAATTGGTGGCCCGTATAGGGTACAGAGAATAGGAGAGTTGTGCTCTGATCATGGTACTCTAAAGATGATCCAAGCAGCTGTGTTTTGAACTTTTTGAAGCTTCTGGAGTAATCATTGTGATCAGAATGGCCTCCATTTTATCATCATTCATTGGCAGCTTGTTACATGTCATCCATGTTTTCACATCAGTAATGCACCTCTCTGCACCTTGGATGGTAGCATCAACTTCAGTTGGGTGGCTTGACTTGTATATTTGGGTATCATCAGTGTGCAATTGGTTAGACACTGGATGATGATCTATTTACACTTGAGAGCAGCTGAGTGTATAGAATGAAGAGAAAAGGTCCAACAATAGACCCCTGTGGAACACTACAACATAGATCGACTGGGCTGGAGTGTATTCCAATTGTGGACACAATTTGTGTCCTGTTGACTAAGTAGGACTTGAACCCACAGTAAGGCTGTATTGTGAATGTCATATACATGCTGGAGACAGTGAAGTAATATATCATGGTCTATTGTGTCAAGTGTTGCAGACAAATAAATCAAGGGGGTGAGGACCATTATCTTTCTGATAGATTCAGTGAGAATGTCATTAACTACTTTCAGAAGAGTAGTTTCAGTACTGTGGCAAGGGTGATGTGCAGACTGTACATTGCAATAAAAGAAAAACACCTGTTTAAATTCAGATGATACAAAATGGCTTAAAACATGAGATTTTTTATATGAATGGGAAATTAGAAACTTGGCAATAGTTCTTTAAATCGTTATGGTTGAGTGTTGTTTTCTTCAGCAGGGCTTTACAATTATGACACTTTTTAAAAATGATGGGAATACCCAGGATGAGAGAGAGGTATTAATGACATCAGTTAATGAAGGCAATATTGAATCTAAGCACTCTAGCAGCAGTGATGTTGGAATTGGATCAAGTTCATATGACTTTGGGATACTCTTCATCATGATTGTACATACTGAATCCCTAGAGACAGGTTCAAATGCTGCTAATGATTGTCGCTGAAATTCTATATTGCAACTGTATGGTAGTAAGATCATTGGTCAGTCCTATTGTCAAGATCATTGGTCAGTTATATTGTCAAGATCATCGGTCAGTCCTATTGTCAAGATCATTGGTCAGTCCTATTGTCAAGATCATTGGTCAGTCCTATTGTCAAGATCATTGGTCAGTCCTATTGTCAAGATCATCGGTCAGTCCTATTGTCAAGATCATTGGTCAGTCCTATTGTCAAGATCACTGGTCAGTCCTATTGTCAAGACCATTGGTCATTTTAATGCTATAGCTTGTAGTTTTGTCTTTGCAATATACATGCATAACAGATTTAAACAGTTGTCAACAATGGTGTGTAAGCAAGCCAGTGGATGTCATGCTTTTTAGCAGTACTACAAAAAAATAGCCTGATGCTTGGGGACCCTCTAATTTCAAATCAAGCCTGTCCTGTATTCTAAGAGAGGTGCTCATCAGGCTTTTTAAAAAAAACAAACAACAGATTTGCAAGAGAAAACTTTGATTGTGCTGATGAAGTGAAGAAATATATTTTCAACTTGTCTTGAAACGATGCAATCTGTTTAAAATCAGATTACCACTGTCCTATGTGATGTGGAGACAAGATTTTAATCAAACTTTAGCATTGTGTTTCATTCTAAAACATGATTTTGTAATACTCCTTAACACCTTGACACCATCATCTTTCATGACAACTCAATTTTCAGTAATCTTAGAAACTTTTAAAACACACCACTTTCAGTATATGTCTATTATATGTGCAATGTATAAACAGTAAACAGTCATAATTGGAGTTGATGTAAAACTATCTTTCAGGCAGATTAAATAGCAGCAATGAAAAAGCAAAGAGGTCAGGTATAATCTACTATTTAACATATTACTTAATTGGCTGAAATTAACCATTGAGATGAGTTTGAAGACTGCAGTGGGTGAGTCCATTGTGCTATGTTGCATAGGTATAATTAGGATGGGAACAACCTAGTATAGGTGTATCAAAGAGATTCTACATTAGGAGAACAAAAGTTATTACATATCAATGCTATGAATGAGAATGTTTAAGCCACATCAATTTATCAATTTTTGACAAGTTTGTGAACAGCAGCAATTTTTATTTGCAGTTAGATTTGTACTGCATACAGAAAATGCATGTCATTATATTGCCAGAGTAGTGTTAAGTGTGATTCATTTTTTAAGCTAGTTTAAAAAGTAATTTACTATCAGCAATGCCCAAAAACTAAGTTCAGAACTCCTGGTCGATGGAGTTTTACCAACAAACAAAAAAAATAGGTGGGGGGTCATTGAGGACAATTAATTGGTTGAACATATGGCGAACTTATTGACACATGTCAACTTGGTTCTGACCAGGATTCACTCAGATAATCCAGCAGAAAGTTTTTACACAAGAACCATCCAGTCTCTTTTGAGTTTAGTAATGAACCTTAATGACACTTGCATTACATTTCAAACTCCTATTGAACCCTATTGAATTTATATTTGAATTGTAGCAATTGCAGTTTTTGTACAACATAATATTAAAAAAGGGAATGTTTGGGCATGTGTAAATTGGTATCTGGGCTTTTGTAACTGAAGCAGGCCAGGGTTTGTGATTTATTTTAAATCATCAGTCCTGGGCCAGTGTCTAAAAAAAAAATTTTGAGCACTGGATAATTTAACTTTCACCAAGTTTTGCTTAACCATTTTAATTTCCGTGACAACCCTAAATTTGTAAATTCATGTCACCCAGTGTTCATTTTTCATGTGGAATGCATTTAATGTAAGTTAACTTCTTCATTTCTTCAGAGATGCTACCACGGCATACAAATGCACAAATCTTGCAAACTTTTACAATTTGTGCACAGTGTTCCATAAAAACTCATGCATTGCAAATTAGTTCAAAGTTGCTCATATAAAAATGCACTCTGTGCAGTACAAAATTTGGACTGTTATGATGAACTTGACTAAAGAGAATCTAACAAAACAAACAGTACAGACTGTGGATATTGATTTAAGCAGTTTATTATCTCACCATTCCAAAGTATGCTGATGTAGCTTAGTAAAAAGGATGCTTGAAAATTCCAGTTTATTGATAACAAAAACATTCATGTTCTATAGAAGATAAGCAGTTGATGCCCTTTTCTCTCATTTACACATTTTTAGAGTTTTCTCCATTTTTAGAGTTTTCTCCATTCTCCATAACTTTCATAAAACTTTTTTCCTTTCAATGTTCACTTACAGCTCACAAAGGTTACAGCCAATTTTCACCATTTTATACTTTGGTGACCTCAATACAGCATCTAGCGGACAAAAACTTTACTGAGTTTACTTCTTTAGGTCCTATCTGAATGTTTTACGAATATGCTTTTGTGATGAACAGTGGAGTAGTATGTTGTTAGTCATTAGTTGTTGCTAGTTCAGAATAGTTTTTTTTATAAACCAAGTTAATTATTCTAGGTACCGCAGTATCGATGCCCTTGTTAATGAAGTGACAAGACTAGTTAGGAACAACCCTGGTGCAGTCAGTCACATTCCAGAAGCTCTGTCATTCCTTGTAACAACAGCAAGTGTGGAGGCTGATGCCCCGGAGGTAAGTAATATACAGAAAATATCACCTGAGGTAAGTAATATACAGAAAATATCACCTGAGGTAAGTAATGTGCAGAAAATATCACCTGAGGTAAGTAATATACAGAAAATATCACCTGAGTATTCTTTATAAAGTTCAAGATAAACAGGGTATTTCCATATTTTATGCAGACAATTCATCTAATATTGCTTAATTAATTATTTTTTATGCATTCAAATTATAGACTAATTTTATTTTAGATATGTAGCCCAAATTTATTAACATATTGCTTGTCTTTTATTCACAATCCATGTTGTCTAATGATGCATTCAAATATTATAATCAATACTATTGGTTCACATAACATATATTCCATGCACATTTGAATGAAAGTACATGATCACATGGAGAACACTCAATCATATAATCGAATGCAGTTTTATGCAAGATTTTGAATAATGGTATACCACGGGTTGTATACAGCCAGTTGATAATGGTGTGCCATGAGTTGTATACAACAATTTGAAAAATGGTATGCCATGAGTTGTATAAAACTATTTTAATAATGGTATGCCATAAGTTGTATACAGCAAGTTGAATAAGGGTATGCCATGAGTTGTATACAGCAAGTTGAATAATGGTATGCCATGAGTTGTATACAAGTTGAATAATGGTATGCCATGAGTTGTATACAGCAAGTTGATAATGGTATGCCATAAGTTGTATAGGGGAAATTGAATAATGGTATGCCATGAGTTGTATACAATAATTTGAAAAATGGTATGCCATGAGTTGTATAAAACTATTTTAATAATGGTATGCCATGAGTTGTATACAATAATTTGAAAAATGGTATGCCGTGGGTTGTATACAAGTTGAATTATGGTATGCCATGAGTTGTATACAACAAGTTGAATTATGGTATGCCATGAGTTGTATACAACAAGTTGAATTATGGTATGCCATGAGTTGTATACAACAAGTTGAATTATGGTATGCCATGAGTTGTATACAGCAAGTTGAATAGTTGTATGCCATGAGTTGTATACAGCAAGTTGATAGTTGTATGCCATGAGTTGTATACAGCAAGTTGATAATGGTATGCCATGAGTTGTATACAGCAAGTTGATAATGGTATGCCATGAGTTGTATACAACAAGTTGAAGGGTGGTATGTTATGAGTTGCATACAGAAAGTTACCATGAACTGTGTTGTGTTATTGTGTTAAAACATAATATAAGACGTCGTGTTCTAACTATCAATAACTTTAATATATACAAACGACTACTGTGAGGTCTTAACACAGAGTGGTATCTAAGAGGCAGACGCCTGATGATAGTACCAGTGGAACCAATGACTCATGCACAGAGGGCTCCGATTGGTCAGCTACACATATATAATGTTACAAACTGTATACAGCATGTTGAATGATGGTATGCCATGAGTTGAGTACAGCAAGTTGAATGATGGTATGCCATGAGTTGTATACAGCAAGTTGAATTATTTTATTTTAAATCAGCTTCATTCTTTTTCAAAAGTGGCATATATAAGCAAACCTCAGTGAAGGTTGCATTAAACTTAACTGCCTCTTAAAGCAACAAGCAGTTTTTGAAATTTGAATTTTGTGAATAGGTACACACATGCAGATGTTCAAGCAATGTTTAATGTTTAACAGATCTGATGGCTATAAGGCGATAATATCAGTCTTATATACATTTTGTACTGTTAGCTCTAGCTATTGAGTTCTGGCAAATAATGTTGATGTTGCTTTGGGGATGTAACACCATTTCTCATAACAAGATAGGCAATGCATGGCAGCTAGTATAACAGGTAGAGAAAGAACCAGGGAAAATCCCAGTAACAATCAACAACCCTTGGGAAGCTGCTGGCAGCTTTCTCACATACCAACACTTGCCAAGCATGAGAGAGGGAAGATGAGAATACACAGAGAGAGGGAGGATGAGGTGGCAGTGATCAGTAAAGGCAAACACTTTAGATAACTCAGCCATGTGGGGCACCCTAGCAATTAATTGATTTGCCTGAAATGAATAAGACCAATTATGAAAATCTTTATTTACTTGCTTGTAAATGGAGTCTATCTACAAACAGCAAAATTCCTGAATGGCTGTCACATAATGTGCTGACAGATCAGGATTTATTTTGTTTGACCTCTTGACCTAACAAACTGTATCTGCCAAGGCATTATGTGACAGCAGATCCGGGTTTATGCATTTTGAAGTTGGATCTGATTTATAAGCTACCCTATACATCCGGAGTCTCGAACATGTGGCCTACCAAGTCATATCCTGTGGTCTGGTCCACAAAATGATTGGCATCACAAGGTGTCATGAGAGATATAAAAAAAAGGGTGATGTGGCTCTTGGGCCATTGAAAATGCCCTTATGTATTCCTCAGGGTCGTTTGAGTTTGAGACCCCTGATATACAGTATTGTGTTACGTATATTTGATTTAAGTCATTTATTTTTGTTTTAATTGTATGTTTGTCAGATTCAAATTTGACATTTTAAGTTTAAGATTCATTCATTGGAAGATATTTTTTTTTAAAAGTGGGATGACCTGTACTTTACAAATAAACACCAGATGTTGACTTCATTTCTGACCTGGCATCAGAGTTGTAAACAAGCTTTTAAAATGATTGGTTGATTCCAAGGACATTATGGAGCTTTGTTATAAACATCTTTTTTTTTTTAGTTCTTGAGAGTAAAAATAACTGATTCTCATCTGGGTAATACGGTGTGCACAAGATTTTTTGAATGTAAATTTGTTCTAAAGATTCTAGAAGATCATGTGACCCCATCCTTGTTTACATAAAAACAGGTATATAAATTATGTTTTGGAGCGAACTATTTAGTAGAAGTTGGGCTGTTAGAATATTAAGTTGAGTTGTTTTGAGTTATTTTAAATTACCTTGTACTGGAAATTATTTCAATTCGTTTGGATCAAGAGGATTTATTTTGTTATTTATCTGGAAAACAATTGTGCTCATTGAATTTCATAAGACCAGAACTGACTTCATCACATGACATCATCTTCCATCTTGGATGCTTCACTAAGATTCGAACTGGGAATTATTAGGGCATTTTATTATCAGGACTTTGTCTATTTCACTAGTGGATTATATTTTGAATTATTTTTTTAAATAGTTTTGGAATTGATTCTTAAAACCATAAGTTTATTTTTCTTTTCTGGAAAATATTTGTGCTTAATAAATTGTATATTAAGTTTTTACAAGCTTGTTATTTTCACTCTTTCTATGTTACTGTTTATTCGAGCCTAAGCACGTAACAATTGTCAAATGAATGTCAATGAATGGATGCATGTGTGAACAAGTTAAATATTGCATCTCAGTGTATCAAATTATTACTTGACAATAATGTAGTGAAAATGTTAAAAAAAATCCAGATACACTTTGTTATGAATTTAGTGCAAAAATATTCAATTTCAGAGATTTATACTCACATTAGGTCACATCCAACTGCAAACAAATTAACATAATTAGGTATGGGTCTGTGTTGTGTTTACTACTAACAAACTAATGAGACCCAGATCAGATAATGGCAGATCTAGGTCTGTGTTGTGTCTACTACTAACAAACTAATGAGACCCAGATAAGATAATGGCAGATCTAGGTCTGTGTTGTGTCTACTACTAACAAACTAATGAGACCCAGATCAGATAATGGCAGATCTAGGTCTGTGTTGTGTCTACTACTAACAAACTAATGAGACCCAGATAAGATAATGGCAGATCTAGGTCTGTGTTGTGTCTACTGCTAACAAACTAATGAGACCCAGATCAGATAATGGCAGATCTAGGTCTGTGTTGTGTCTACTGTCTACTACTAACAAAGTAATGAGACCCATATCAGATAGTAGCAGATCTAGGTCTGTGTTGTGTCTACTGTCTACTACTAACAAACTAATGAGACCCATATCAGATAGTAGCAGATCTAGGTCTGTGTTGTGTCTACTGTCTACTACTAACAAAGTAATGAGACCCATATCAGATAGTAGCAGATCTAGGTCTGTGTTGTGTCTACTGTCTACTACTAACAAACTAATGAGACCCATATCAGATAATGGCAGATCTAGGTCTGTATTGTGTCTACTGTTTACTACTAACAAACTAATGAGACCCATATCAGATAGTAGCAGATCTAGGTCTGTGTTGTGTCTACTGTCTACTACTAACAAACTAATGAGACCCATATCAGATAATGGCAGATCTAGGTCTGTATTGTGTCTACTGTTTACTACTAACAAACTAATGAGACCCATATCAGATAATGGCAGATCTAGGTCTGTGTTGTGTCTGCTGTTTACTACTAACAAACTAATGAGACCCATATCAGATAGTAGCAGATCTAGGTCTGTGTTGTGTCTACTGTTTACTACTAACAAACTAATGAGACCCATATCAGATAGTAGCAGATCTAGGTCTGTGTTGTGTCTGCTGTTTACTACTAACAAACTGATGAGACCCATATCAGATAGTAGCAGATCTAGGTCTGTGTTGTGTCTACTGTTTACTACTAACAAAGTAATGAGACCCATATCAGATAGTAGCAGATCTAGGTCTGTGTTGTGTCTGCTGTTTACTACTAACAAACTAATGAGACCCATATCAGATAGTAGCAGATCTAGGTCTGTGTTGTGTCTACTGTTTACTACTAACAAAGTAATGAGACCCATATCAGATAGTAGCAGATCTAGGTCTGTGTTGTGTCTGCTGTTTACTACTAACAAACTAATGAGACCCATATCAGATAGTAGCAGATCTAGGTCTGTGTTGTGTCTACTGTCTACTACTAACAAAGTAATGAGACCCATATCAGATAGTAGCAGATCTAGGTCTGTGTTGTGTCTACTACTAACAAACTAATGAGACCCAGATCAGGTAGTAGCAGATCTAGGTCTGTGTTGTGTCTACTACTAACAAAGTAATGAGACCCATATCAGATAATGGCAGATCTAGGTCTGTGTTGTGTCTACTGTCTACTACTAACAAACTAATGAGACCCATATCAGATGTTAGTAGATCTAGGTCTGTGTTGTGTCTACTGTCTACTACTAACAAAGTAATGAGACCCATATCAGATAGTAGCAGATCTAGGCCTGTGTTGTGTCATATCAGATAGTAGCAGATCTAGGTCTGTGTTGTGTCTACTACTAACAAACTAATGAGACCCATATCAGATAGTAGCAGATCTAGGTCTGTGTTGTGTCTACTACTAACAAAGTAATGAGACCCAGATCAGATAGTAGCAGATCTAGGTCTGTGTTGTGTCTACTGTCTACTACTAACAAAGTAATGAGACCCATATCAGATAGTAGCAGATCTAGGTCTGTGTTGTGTCTACTACTAACAAACTAATGAGACCCAGATCAGGTAGTAGCAGATCTAGGTCTGTGTTGTGTCTACTACTAACAAAGTAATGAGACCCATATCAGATAATGGCAGATCTAGGTCTGTGTTGTGTCTACTGTCTACTACTAACAAACTAATGAGACCCATATCAGATGTTAGTAGATCTAGGTCTGTGTTGTGTCTACTGTCTACTACTAACAAAGTAATGAGACCCATATCAGATAGTAGCAGATCTAGGCCTGTGTTGTGTCATATCAGATAGTAGCAGATCTAGGTCTGTGTTGTGTCTACTACTAACAAACTAATGAGACCCATATCAGATAGTAGCAGATCTAGGTCTGTGTTGTGTCTACTACTAACAAAGTAATGAGACCCAGATCAGATAGTAGCAGATCTAGGTCTGTGTTGTGTCTACTGTCTACTACTAACAAAGTAATGAGACCCATATCAGATAGTAGCAGATCTAGGTCTGTGTTGTGTCTACTGTTTACTACTAACAAACTAATGAGACCCATATCAGATAGTAGCAGATCTAGGTCTGTGTTGTGTCTGCTGTTTACTACTAACAAACTAATGAGACCCATATCAGATAGTAGCAGATCTAGGTCTGTGTTGTGTCTACTGTTTACTACTAACAAAGTAATGAGACCCATATCAGATAGTAGCAGATCTAGGTCTGTGCTGTGTCTACTGTTTACTACTAACAAAGTAATGAGACCCATATCAGATAGTAGCAGATCTAGGTCTGTGTTGTGTCATATCAGATAGTAGCAGATCTAGGTCTGTGTTGTGTCATATCAGATAGTAGCAGATCTAGGTCTGTGCAGTTGGGAATGGACTCGTCTTATTAGTGAGTATATATGGCATTCATTGATTCTAAGATTATCGTGCCCCATAACTTTAAAAATGTGCTGACGGAGTCATCTCTTCAACTAAATAAATAATTCTAACTGGTTCACATGGTTTGATATTGATGATAAATTCATGATTTTACTACCTAAACCTTGGTATGAAAATTGTCATATGTAAAAGTAAAAGAGATTAATGCATTATCCTTAAATAACATCCTTAATGTATATAGTAATATGAATGTTACTAAGAGAGATTGGATGTTATATCTTGAAAAGTTATTTCATCATTGTTTTCAAGAATCTATTTAATCTTGTTTTCAGTTATATAGAAAGTTTGCTAATTAGTGTTTGTATTTATTTAATCTTTGTTCAGAATCAGGATTGCTTATGTTTGCTAATTAGTGTTTGTATTTATTTAATCTTTGTTCAGAATCAGGATTGCTTATGTTTGCTAATTAGTGTTTGTATTTATTTAATCTTTGTTCAGAATCAGGATTGCTTCTGTTTGCTAATTAGTGTTTGTATTTATTTAATCTTTGTTCAGAATCAGGATTGCTTATGTTTGCTAATTAGTGTTTGCATTTATTTAATCTTTGTTCAGAATCAGGATTGCTTATGTTTGCTAATTAGTGTTTGTATTTATTTAATCTTTGTTCAGAATCAGGATTGCTTATGTTTCCACAACACTTTATCATTTTATTTTTTGTCCAGCTTGCCTATGTGTTGACCTGGGCTCCAGTGTCTCCAGTGAATGCCTTGTCGTATTTCTCTAGACAATATCCACCCCATCCACTGACTGCTCAATATGCTGTTAGGGCACTCCGCTCCTACCCTCCAGTAAGTATCAAAGTTAACTAAGTACATTTCTGACATCTACTTCACTAGACAATATCCACCCCATCCACTGACTGCTCAATATGCTGTTAGGGCACTCCGCTCCTACCCTCCAGTAAGTATCAAAGTTAACTAAGTACATCCCTGCCATCTACTTCACTAGACAATATCCACCCCATCCACTGACTGCTGAGTATGCTATTTGTATACTCCACTCTTAATCTCCAGCAAGTATCCAGGTGCATTAACAAGCATATTCTTACCATCTCCTTCTTTTCTAAACTATATCAAGCCCATCCACTAACTGTTCAGTATGATATTAGGGCAGTCTGCTCTTATCCTCCAGTAAGTATTTGGGTCTACTGACAAGCTTGCCATATCCTGCATCTCTAGACAGTATCAACACAATCCCACAATCCACTGCACTCTGCATCCTAACCTGAAATAAATATCCAAATTCACTAAAGAAATAAATTCCGCAACATCTACTACTTCTTTAGATCCATCCCATCCACTGACTGCTCAGTATGTTATCAGGGCACTCCACTCCTAACTTCCAGTAAGTTTCCAAAGTGCTCAAACAAGTACTCACCATCTATTACTTTCATGATGGTATCAACCCCATCTACTGATGAACACTGACAACTTATTAAGTTCCAGTTGACTGTAATGTTTACGATACATTTGTGGTATAACCAGCAAAACATATTATATTTTATGGACAATCTATCCAACAGGAAAATTTTAAAACCATATGCTTCATGGTTCATTTTTCTATATCCCTTTGTAGGTGCCCATTATAAAAATCCAGAACTATGTGTTACTCTTGATTACATCCAGTAGTACCAGGGAAACTATGTGTTACTCTTGATTACATCCAGTAGTATCAGGGAAACTATGTGTTATTCTTGATTACATCCAGTAGTACCAGGGAAACTATGTGTTACTCTTGATTACATCCAGTAGTACCAGGGAAACTATGTGTTACTCTTGATTACATCCAGTAGTACCAGGGAAACTATGTGTTACTCTTGATTACATCCATTAGTACCAGGGAAACTATGTGTTACTCTTGATTACATCCAGTAGTACCAGGGAAACTATGTGTTACTCTTGATTACATACAGTAGTACCAGGGAAACTATGTGTTAATCATGATTACATCCAGTAGTACCAGGGAAACTATGTGTTACTCTTGATTACATCCAGTAGTACCAGGGAAAATATGTGTTACTCTTGATTACATCCAGTAGTACCAGGGAAACTATGTGTTACTTTTGATTACATCCAGTAGTACCAGGGAAACTATGTGTTACTCTTGATTACATCCAGTAGTACCAGGGAAACTATGTGTTACTCTTGATTACATCCAGTAGTACCAGGGAAGCAACAGCAATGAAATGGAATTAGTTTAGTTTTAAGCCTACTGTTGCATACAATTTACTTATAAGTAGGTTTCATCTGAAATAGGTTAACTTATAGTCCTATTAATCATTTCAGCCAGTCAGTGACCTTCATTCTTTTAAACATGGTATTTAATATACAACTGAATATAGACTGCTTCTACAGTGTATAAAATAATTAGGTGCCTATGTATTGTTCAGTAAGTAGTCACATCTATATGCATGTTCAACCACCTCCATTATTATCTGCCCCCCCCCCCTCTATTTTCTACAATGTGCTGTGAAGGAACTCTGCTCCATTCCACAAGTAAAGTTGTACATTTGTAAGCAAATACAACCCATCCATCTCCTGCTTCAGCATACCATATATCTTCCCCATCTGTAGATTCCGGATTATAGTGTCAGAACACTCAGCACCTGTCCAACAGTAAGTACTCCCTTCCATCTTACACTTCATCAGACAGTAACCACACCATACAATGTGCAGTAGCTTTCAAATGATTTCCTTCCAACCCTCCTTTAGATTCATGTCTCTGATGTATGATCTAGAAATATCCATTCATTTCCCAGTAAATAATATGCTTACTTTCTCAAAGAACAAATGATGCTTTTTGATTCACTTACCATATTTCAAAATTAAAATGAAACAAATGGTGTAATGAAATTTCAAGCATCCAACTGTCCATACTTTTCTCATTAATTCATATCGGTACATTATATACTTGTAAATTGATTACCAGTAAAGAAATTCTAGTATTTTTTTTTCTTACTTAATGCTTTTTTATTTTATTTTTATTTACTTGTTTTTTCAGATGCTTCAATTCCTTTAAAAGATAACATTTATGAATGCTTGTTTTGGAATCTTAGAAATTTTGTCACTATGATGATCACAACTTGTAATTAACATGTCTGGATATTAGCAAACTTTTTAGCGAAAGACTCGTTTTTTTTTGCTATGATAACTTAACATGCCTTTAAAAAATAAGCAAAATTTTAAATAAACGATTCAGACTTTTATTGCAGACCCAATCATTAGAAATCATTTTTCTGTCCAAATTCAACCAGTTCAAATCATACTTACACCCAAGTGTAAATCATTGTTATATTCAAGTGTAATGTTTTGTCCAAATGCAAATCATAGTTACATCCAAGTGTAAATCATAGTTACATCCAAGTGTAAATCATAGTTACATCCAAGTGTAAATCATAGTTACATCAAAGCATAAATCGTAGTTACATCCAAGTGTAAATCATAGTTACATCCAAGTGTAAATCATAGTTACATCCAAGTGCAAATCATACTTACACCCAAGTGTAAATCATTGTTATATTCAAGTGTAATGTTTTGTCCAAATGCAAATCATAGTTACATCCAAGTGTAAATCATAGTTACATCCAAGTGTAAATCATACTTACACCCAAGTATAAATCACTGTTATATTCAAGTGTAATGTTTTGTCCAAATGCAAATCATACTTACATCCAAGTGTAAATCATAGTTACATCCAAGTGTAAATCATAGTTACATCCAAGTGTAAATCATAGTTACCTCCAAGTGTAAATCATAGTTACATCCAAGTGCAAATCATAGTTACATCCAAGTGTAAATCATAGTTACATCCAAGTGTAAATGATTGTTATATTCGAGTGTGGGGCCCCGAGTGGCCGAGTGGTCTAAAGCACTGTCCGTTATGAATCACTGCCATCTCACCTCTGTCCGCATGTGTTCGAATCTTAGATTCAGCTAATCTAGTTATGTAAGTAAGCTTGCCAGTAGCTTCTCATGGGTCGGTGGTTCTTTCTGGGGATTTTCCCGAGTTCTTCCTCCACCAATAATTCTGGCCGCCATGTATAGCCTAACTTGTGCTGAAAAATGGTGTCAAACCCCAAAAGAGAAACAAACAAACAATATTCAAGTGTAAATCATTATTATATTCAAGTGTATATAATTATTATATTCAAGTCTAAATCATTGTTATATCCAAGTGCAAATTAAAGTTACAGCCAAGTGTAAATAATTCCTCTGTCCTTGTGCAAATAAAAGTTGCATTGAAGTGTCAGTCATTGATCTTTTCAAGTGCAAATCAAATTTCAGTTTCATCCAAGTGTATATCATTGTTCATCTAAGTGTATATCTTAGTTTCATTCAAGTGTATATCATAGTTTCATTCAAGTGTATATCATAGTTTCATTCAAGTGTATATCATTGTTCCATTCAAGTGTATATCATTGTTCATCCAAGTGTATATCATTGTTCCATTCAAGTGTATATCATTGTTCCATTCAAGTGTATATCTTAGTTCCATTCAAGTGTATATCATTGTTCCATTCAGTGTATATCATTGTTCATCCAAGGTTATATCATAGTTCCATTCAAGTGTATATCATTGTTCCATTCAAGTGTATATCATAGTTTCATTCAAGCATATTTCATAGTTTCATTCAAGTGTATATCATTGTTCCATTCAAGTGTATATCATTGTTCATCCAAGTGTATATCATAGTTCCATCCAAGTGTATGTCATAGTTTCACTCAAGTGTATATCATAGTTTCATTCAAGTGTATATCATTGTTCCATTCAGTGTATATCATTGTTCATCGAAGTGTATATCATAGTTTCATTCAAGTGTATATCATAGTTTCATTCAAGCGTATATCATAGTTTCATTCAAGTGTATATCATAGTTTCATTCAAGTGTATATCATTGTTCCATTCAGTGTATATCATAGTTCCATTCAAGTATATATCATAGTTTCATTCAAGCATATATCATAGTTCCATCCAAGTGTATGTCATAGTTTCATTCAAGTGTATATCATAGTTTCATTCAAGTGTATATCATTGTTCCATTCAGTGTATATCATAGTTCCATTCAAGTATATATCTTAGTTTCATTCAAGTGTATATCTTAGTTCCATTCAAGTGTATATCATTGTTCCATTCAAGTGTATATCATTGTTCCATCCAAGTGTATATCATAGTTCCATCTAAGTGTATATCGTAGTTCCATTCAAGTGTATATCATTGTTTCATTCAAGTGTATATCATAGTTTCATTCAAATGTATATCTTAGTTCCATCCAAGTGTATATCATTGTTCCATTCAAGTGTATATCATAGTTCCATCCAAGTGTATATCATGGTTCCATCTATGTCCATCAAAGTGTATATCATAGTTCTATCTATGTGTATATCATAGTTCTATCTATGTGTATATCATTGTTCCATTCAAGTGTATATCATTGTTCCATCCAAGTGTATATCATAGTTCCATCTAAGTTTATATCATAGTTCCATTCAAGTGTATATCATTGATCCATTCAAGTGTATATCATTGTTCCATTCAAGTGTATATCTTAGTTTCATTCAAGTGTATATCTTAGTTCCATTTAAGTGTATATCATTGTTCCATTCAAGTGTATATCATTGTTCCATCCAAGTGTATATCATAGTTCCATCTAAGTGTATATCGTAGTTCCATTCAAGTGTATATCTTTGTTCCATTCAAGTGTATATCATAGTTTCATTCAAATGTATATCTTAGTTCCATCCAAGTGTATATCATTGTTCCATTCAAGTGTATATCATAGTTCCATTCAAGTGTATATCTTTGTTCCATTCAAGTGTATATCATAGTTTCATTCAAGTGTATATCATTGTTTCATTCAAGTGTATATCATTGTTCCATTCAAGTGTATATCATTGTTCATCCAAGTGTATATCATTGTTCCATCCAAGTGTATATCATAGTTCCATTCAAGTGTATATCATAGTTCCATTCAAGTGTATATCATAGTTTCATTCTTGTGTATATCTTAGTTCCATTCAAGTGAATATCTTAGTTCCATTCAAGTGTATATCATTGTTCCATTCAAGTGTATATCATTGTTCCATCCAAGTGTATATCATAGTTCCATCTAAGTGTATATCATAGTTTCATCCAAATTGTATATCATAATTCCAGTGTATGTACTAGTTCCATTGAAGTGTATATCATAGTTCCATTCAAGTGTATATCATAGTTCCATCTAAGTGTATATCATAGTTCCATCCAAATTGTATATCATAATTCCAGTGTATGTACTAGTTCCATTGAAGTGTATATCATAATTACATTTTATATCATAGTTTCATTCAAGTGTACATCATAGTTCCATCTATGTGTATATCATAGTTCCATCTATGTGTATATCATAGTTCAAGTACAAATCATTTAAAAATGCAAATCAAAGTAACAGTGAGAACAGATTGCATCCATGCCCTTAGTCTCGCTATCTATTTGAATAACCCCTGCAATCAGAAATTGCTCTTTGCATTAGCCGCCATTTTTGTGGTGGTGCAAATTAAAGGATCTTTATTCACTCTGTTCATTTGACAGAATCAAAATATTCTATTCATGGACACAGCCTCATAAAGCAGTCATTACATTGGAAATCTAAATTGGAAGTTTTGTCCACTTTGATTCCAAACTGGGATTGTTGTTGTTATAAATATAGAACAAAAACTTGTATAAAAAGTCCATTATGCTGTATACTGTGTGATGTTTACCTATGTATGATCAAACATCATGCTTTCTACTGTACAAGATGTATAGCTATTTTTCAGTAGATATTAGATTACTTCAATGGGATTTATTTTGCCATCAACAAGCTTAAAGTGCAATCAGTTCATCATTTTGGTATGAATGATATCTTCTTTTAGATTTTTCACTAGCTAAGGGCTACTGCATTTAAACGTACATGGTGCCCCAGAAATGCAGTTTTAAAAAATGAATGCCAGTGAGATTACTGGAAGAATTCACACATAAATAATACAACATTCTAAATTGCATCTATGGATGACTACTTTGTAGTAAAAGTGCCCCCCGCCCCCCCGGGTCCCAAGTATATGTTAGTGGAACTACCTTGATACCCTTTTGTAGAATATTTATATTTTGTGCTTTTGATTTAATTAACTATAAATAAAGGAAGAATATTTCAGTATCATCAATACTTAAATTATAATAGAAATATTGTATTTTATAGGAGGCCCTGCTGTTATACATCCCACAGTTGGTACAAGCTGTCCGATATGATACAGTAAGTTGTTTTTTGTCTTAGTTGTATCAAAAGATTCTTTTTTTTGCAATAATTAAGATCATCAAATCAATGAGTTGGTGTGCAGTCATATCATATCTCCTTTGATAATACTTCTAATCATATTTATCCAAAACTTAGCAAACTAGAAATCTTGCTCATGAAAGTCCTGGTACAATAAAATAAATTTACAAAATTGGCTCTGTCTCCATGACAACAGATGCCTCTTAGCCAACCGAACAATTCATTTATGTCACCGAATGACATGACTACTGTATTATTTAAGTTAATATTCCCATATCATAATTTTCAGGACATCACAATGATGTCAAGACATCATGCAATACAAGGCATTTTAATATATTTCAAAGACAATTCCCCACATTATTATGTGATTTCATCAAATTGGAACAGCTTTTCTGGCCAAATGATAAAAGAATGTTATATGGGTGCTCATTTCAAAAATTAAATTTGAAATAGATCTACAAATAATTTCAGGGCTCACAAAAGATAAAATATATTTTACTTGTGTCATAAATTTCATTTGAAATCAGCACTCATTTAAAATCCAATATTTATTTTAAAGCCTTCATATAAATTTTCTAAATTCATTGCAATTATTGAGAAAACTTTTCTACATTTTTTAAAATCTCAAATGATGGTCACCCACTGAAACTGTTACATGAAATGGCAAGCCCCATCCAGATGTCTTTAGTTGTCATACAATTCGTGCAGATTGAAATTTCTGCTGCTGTACATTTAAGAAGATTTTTTAACTGTGTGTTTTGACTTTAATATAATTTTACATTAAAATTTTGCAAATCAGGTTTGTAATACCTTCATCATAGCTATCCTGTGTTACGAATGTTTTCACAGATTGAATAAAATTGCAAATACATGATTGAGGAATGTAAATTTCTTAAAAGAAACACTTTTGGTGGGGAAGATACAGAAATTACAAATTTAACATTCACTTCTAACCTAGTGGCATGAAATTAGATAGTACAGTTGTGATGTCATTTGCTTTGTACATCTGTTGTTCTGAGTTTGATCACTGAATTCAGCGCAATGATGGTTTTATTGGTTACTTCTCAATGTTCTGTGATTGTTCCAGTTTACTTCAGTTGCACTCCCTTTATGCTTATTGTACTTGACTATTTCCAGATGGGTTATGTTGTGGATTTCATCCACTGGGCTGCCAAGACATCCCAGCTTCTGGCCCATCAACTGCTGTGGAACATGAAGGCTAACACATACCGTGATGAAGAGGCCACAATAAAAGATGGTAATATGCACAGATTTCCATCCTTCCTACTCAGTATACAACAGTTTATACCCTGAAACTGTTTTTCAGAAATATAAACCATGGATGGTCTTCCACTGAGAATCATTTTTGGCTCACCTGACTATATGGATCTTTTATCCATTGTTTATTTCATTGTCCATCATCCAACATGTGTTCACAGTTGTTATTTACAACTTCTTACCAGAAACTACTTGCCAAATAATAATGGTGCCAGTCTCATTGATCCCAAATAATAATGGTGCCAGTCTGACATTAATATGGACATCACAGCAGCCATCTTTAAATTTTTGTTATTGCTACTCCTCCTGAGCAGAAATTCATATCAATATGGGATTTTCACCAGATGATATCATATGCTGTCTAATTTGTCTTTAATAAAATATGTACAGATCTGATAAGCAATATTGTCACCACAATCTATTCATAATATTCCTCTTAGATGGAAAGTCATATTGACTTTGGGTTGTCATGAGATGTCTTAGGGCTGTTCCATTAGAACATGCATGGGACCCAGGGATGGCACTTTTAAAAACACATATGACAGTGTAGTTTAGTTTCAAAATTACTTCTGTCCCTGGTTATTTATTCAATAAAAAAAAAGCTTCTGTAGGTGGTTGTAATAATTCTGTAGGTGGTTGTAATAATTGGACTTTGGAGGTCTGTCTAAAAGTTGAAGCTGAACATAATCAAAAACTTCCACTTTAATCTTTATCCTGTGTTTAAATTCTATTTGGTTATGCACACTGTACTTTCTATTTGATTACTTGGATTGAATATAGACTATAAAACATTCTCATGGATCAGCTATAAATAGGTCGGAAAAAGCCTATCACGTGATGCTTCATTTTGTGGTTTTATTAATCATAAACAAAAGTGAAAAGTTATGCCTTACTTTTTTAACTATAAGGAATACTGGCAGATTTCTAAATAAACCTCATTACAAAATAAAAGTTTAAATTCTGTGACCACATTAATTTTCATCTAGTGGTTTTGTATAATTCGGATCTGATACAAAACACACTGCAAAAAGAACTGAATGTACCCGGATTTTGGCAGCAATGGTGGTGAGACATGTTTTTGACCATGGAAGAAGTCTGTATTTTGGTTGAGAAGAGAAATAGAGAAATAATTGTCCATCTTAGAGGTAAGTTTTGTTAGTTTTTACAGCAAGCTAACCAAAAGGTGGTAAAATACTTGTGAAATTCTGTTTAGCCAATCTTTATGAATGTTAATTCATAGTCTCTCGCTTCTGTAACCCATTATAACACATACTTCTCATGAGTCAATTAACTCAAAATGACCACCATGCACAGAATTATCGAGGTGGCAGATTTTGCAATGTGTTAATTGCTTGAAGGGGTGTTTACCAGTTTCCTTTTGTTTTCAACAGAAACGAATGTTTGTGTTTATGGAGTATCCATTGCAGATTTAAACTCCAACATTCAACCATTCCAAGTCCAGTTCCAATAGATAATTCCAATGTTTTGGAATTAAGCTTCAGAAAATTTGACTGCTTAATGTTTATCAGAGGAAAATTTTTACGGAGATGCTTTAAAGTTGGAAGCAGTGCAGAGCATAATAACATTGGCATTACAATTGTGTTTGTATGGAGTATCTTATGTGACACTTTAAATAAACTTGTTCGATTCCATTGCATTAATTTTGTTTAATTACTGTGACAGTTTAAATCAAATCTTGGAACTATTATAATAAATTGCAATATATCGAAAGGAAGTTAAAGTTACGGAACTAAATCAAGAAAATTGTCTTGAAACCGTTGAATAGGTGAGTAATAGATTATTGTTCACCCAATTTTTTTCAATTATTTCTGCATAGAAATGACAATACTCATACCTAAGGAAAAGTAACTTTGGGAGATCTAAATCAAAATGTGTTATGGATTTTTCAATGATGATTCAGATTCTTAATAAGTAACAGTTATTATTTTGATTGGTGGTGGTCATAATCTAAACAAAGTGACAGTGTTTGAAGGGGGAGGGGTACTAAACAAAGCATACACATGCACTGGGGAGGGGGTAGAAATAACTTTAGCCTGCATTGGGGTGGGGGTAGGGGAGGGGGCAGCAGATGATTGTTTGCATATTGTACTAAATGGACAGCCCTTTAACCTCACCTGGAATAATAACTCTTATTAGGCCAGCAATGATGATCACACAATAGTTTTAGTCTTTTGAGGATTTTTAATGTAACAGTTGGAATGGCTGCATGAATTTTTATTAATTTTACAAAAATTATTATTTCATTTATTTTAGACAGTACAAAATGTTAATGTCAGAACACAAATATGAATTTTTGCCCCATTTTTACTGATAAAAATGTGATAATGAATTATCCCTTGCATTATGTTTTTAATAGCTGGAGATGATGTCCTCACACCAAGCTGTACAGAGAGAGAGAGAGAGACAGACAGACAGAGAGACACACACAAATACATACAGACAGAAAAGATACATATGCACATGTACATAGTACTCGAGCTTAAATTTAAAGTCCTTTTACTACACCGACCCCCAATCAATGCCAAAGGCACTATATTCCAGTGTCCTAGTGCTAAATCAATAAATAACCATTTATTTTCAGTGAAATAGAAGAAATAGTTTTAACTTAGATTACTAGAAACCTTTTTCTTGGTCAATATAGTGTGCTTCCCCTTGAAAGATGATTTTAAAAGTTTCAAAATAGAACTGCTTCTGTTTTTTTGGATGATATTAATAAATTGTACAAAATATCATAAGTTTTCGTTGAAGGATTTACTGTTAAAATTTATGATTAAAAGTGGTTTGTTTATGCATCTGAACAAACGTCTGTATGGTTTTGCACTACCATTTGAATTGTTGATGGGATTCATGTTTATGATACATAGGTGTTGACAGATTTTCCTTCAACAGCAGGTAGTTTTAAGAGCCATGCAACTTGTACATCTTATGTCACATGTAGATAAATTGCAATCAAGAAGAGTACATTATTTGGCATACATTTTAGCATCTCATTTACTTCTGCTGAAATGTGGTGTCATATTTTGTTAACATTACATGAAACATAGTTACATCACTGGTAACCATTATAGAGCACTGACTGATTGATTATGTTCAGAATTGAAATATATGTGTCTTAGGGATTGTCTCTATGTGTGTCTTAGGGATTATCTCATACAGTTCCAATTTTGAATAGTGCTTATCAGTTCCTTTCATATTTTACAGGTATCTACCTCTGTGAACCCAAGGCATCAGACTATATGAAAGGAATTTCCTGAATAATTTGCCAGCTTTAAAAATATCTTACTTTGAATTTAGAATGTTAAAACCCTTAAAATTGTCAAAAAGTAAAATGTTGAAATAAAAAATACACTGAAATAAAAAAGTGTACTGTTTCTATTGTTATTTCTGTTAACTTTGTTTTTTAGTAGTTTAAATTACAAGAGTACATGTTCAGAGTTGAAAGTTTGCCATTTATAGATGACATTTATTGATGTTTATGGAATTTAAGATTGAGCATTTGTCATTGTTGTACATGTTAATGTCATACATGGTATTAAGTACCAACAAGTCAATTATCCTGTTATTAAGTACCAACAAGTCAATTATCCTGTTATTAAGTACCAACAAGTCAGTTATCCTGTTATTAAGTACCAACAGTCAATTATCCTGTTATTAAGTACCAAGTCAATTATCCTGTTATTAAGTACCACCAAGTCAGTTATCCTGTTATTAAGTACCAACAAGTCAATTATCCTGTTATTAAGTACCAACAAGTCAATTATCCTGTTATGAAGTACCAACAAGTCAATTATCCTGTTATTAAGTACCACCAAGTCAGTTATCCTGTTATTAAGTACCAACAAGTCAATTATCCTGTTATTAAGTACCAACAAGTCAATTATCCTGTTCTTGACAATTTGAATTTTGTAAGTGGAGTTTGGACAATTTTATGTTTTTATCTTGTTTAAGATTGGAGCAGAACAATTTAACAGTGATGTAAGAAATCATTTTTGTTATATATTTTGAAACAAAGATGTTAAATCGAATTATTACATATAATGTAGATCAGTGTATGGTGCCCTTGTCTGCTACATTTTTCATCTTGTACAACATAATTATAGAGTGGTCATAGAAAAGCATTGAAGACAGGTGAGTGACTGTTCATGCTCACAGCATTTCAGATATGCAAAATGTTATGGAAAAAGAGAAGATATAAAGTAGAATATAGACAGTGTAGTAATCCTGTATGCATGTTATTAGTTCACAGTATACACTTAGGCATGTTAAATACTTTTTCACCGTAGCTCTAACAATTTTATAAACACCAGTCATCACTCTAATGTGCTGACTCTCAGCCAGAAATGCTTAACAAAGCCTAATGTTGCAACGAAATTTATCAGCTTGACCAGTAATGTTAACTCAGTCTGATAGCCCAATTTAGATTTGAAGTTTATAATTAAACTAATTTGGCTTACTATAGTCTAGCAATAGACCCAGCCCATGTACTCTATGACTAACATAGACATAAACACAACTAGAGCTAGTCTGCAAGAGATAGTCCTACAGAATTACACATTAGATTTAGAACTGTGATCTTCAAGTTTACCAAAGAAAATTTTGGATAAGTATAGTTTTCATCATTTTCTGACATAAAGGTCCACACAGCACAGGATAATTTGATAAAATAACTTATTTTGCTGAGATATATAATAAAGATCTTAATACAATCTTAGCTCAAACATTGTTTTTTGTTTTGCTTTAAGATTCAAGTTTAATTTTTCATTGCCAAATTCTTAATTGTTATATATTCCAAAGTCTTTCTTGCAATTTGTCTTTGTTCTCAGGTTTAAGTGGTTTTGAGTTTGTATGGTCTATTAGAGAAAATAAGCTCAAATTATAATATTTGTATCACCTGACATGTTGAAGCCAGGCAAACTATTGCAGTTTAAAAATATGATCAGTACTTTATTCATAATCATTAATTTAGAAATCTCGAGTTGTTGTAACAGTGCGATTTAAGCATGAATTGAAGAACACAAATTGATAGAACAACTTAATACAGTTCAGACTTACATGTCTGACTTTCTTTATGAACTTTTGCATGTCATTCAAAAACATGAAAACAAGTCTCAGGTTAATTAAAAAAGCATGACTATCGACAGTTTTGATCCATCCAAATAAATATACATGTACCAGTACCCGGTAGGTCAATTTTTCTTGTCAAAAAGTTAACGAACAGATTTGTTTCCACACAAAAGTTATTTTTTGACCTGATGGCTCTTCTTGAATTCCAGAACAGAGCATTACCCTATATGTTGGGACCTATATAATTGCAGTTTTATGCAAAATCTTGAATGGCATAATATTTAGACTTTGCTTTCTCTGAGTTGAAAAATTTCCTTAATATATTTGTCCAAATTGTTATGAAAACAGACAATCTTACGGACTATTACTACTCAGACACAGCAGTGTATTTTATTTTCCCCTGACAGGTTCACTTTGTGGCTTCAAACAAATTTTAAGAAGAAAATAATGTAAATCAGCAGTTGAAATCTTCAGGTCACTGATTCTGTTCTTAAAACACAAATTGCTATTTACATACTAATGTTTGTATCATCAAATGATAACTTGTGGAAACCAACCAGTGATAGTTGCTTTAACTAGGGGCAAATAGGCCACCCTCACATCTCTGCTATAACTTGCTTGGGAAACGGTTAATGGTCAATCAGCAACATTGGAAATAACTGGCTATTTCAAGGGAGCACCTGAAATTGATGGTCATACATGAATTTGATGAAAAAAATCACACACACACACACACATATGGCCACCATTGCAATAATCTTTTAAAATCTTATTGTAGCCACTCATAAATGGTAAGTCATATAAAATGTGGTTTTAAGCAGAAATTTTCTTGTGGTGTCTAATTGGTCCTGAATAATAATAAAAATGCTGATTTTGACATCCTTGTTTTCATGTCACCTTGGGAATTGATTGTCAGTTTGTTGTAATGTTGTCTCCATTAGACAATTTAGAATATCTGCTTTGTCTTAAATGAAAATGGTGCCCCACAGACAATCAGAATAGCTGCAGCAGTTAACCTATTTAAATCTTGTAACTAATTCTACTGAATTTTTTATCACATTGGAATTTTATCAAAAGTCTTTAATGGTTTTAGTTTGTCCAAGATGAAAAGGGTGCCATCTTATATTCAATGTGTCTGCTGATGACTTATTTCAAAATCTGATTGCTGAAGAATGATGAGATGGTTTCAACACTTGGCAGTTGGAATAAGAAACGGTCCTTGTTTTAATTCCTGGAAATTCTTTTCAGACATTAAAATATCAGTCCCATTGAAGGACTCTTGTTTTTGAGTATGCTTTTGTGTCAAACTGGCTTGGAAAAAAGTTAGACATAAAAGTATTTACTATTTACTAATGTTTATTCTTGGAAAATGGGATTACTATTTATTTGACAATAATTATTATAATAAATATATTTTGGGACAGAAAAACATTAAGATACTTTCCTTATCCTAAAACTTTGGAACTAGAAAAGAATCATTTTGAAAATTTGTCACCAAATGATTGAAGGGGATAAACTAGACCCACCACACTTCAGCCTAATGATGTACCTTCTTTTATAATTTTGCAGTCTTTTGATGAGAATGTCATAAGATAGTATTCATTCATTGGTTTGGGTGTATCTCTTTACTTTAGTGCAAATAAATCTAGAGACCTATGGAAACAAGTAATATATTGGTAAGAAGTGTGGATCTTACTCACACCTGTGTGATAATTGAAATTGCCCCTACCATGCTTGAAAAAATGGTTACATCAATGGAGAATATTTTAAGGTAGAGATCACTTGGTCGATTTAACAGTTTTATGATCTTATTTTTCATAGCAGCTTTTCTTTTGGTCAATGTAGTTGATGTCTTTTGGTCATTGTAGTTGATGTCTTTTGGTCATTGTAGTTGATGTCTTTTGGTCAATGTAGTTGATGTCTTTTGTCATTGTTGTATTACCATTTTTGTACATGCAAGTGGCCTTGCCTAAATACAGTGTTCAAGCAATGCACCTGTCATTTACCTGGCTTATTTTCTCTCTCAAAATGATGACATACTATCACCTTTGAAATAAAAGAGATGTGTATTGCTTACATTATGTTTATGACAGCTT
This sequence comes from Unio delphinus, assembly GCA_029339505.1. Lineage (NCBI taxonomy): Eukaryota > Metazoa > Mollusca > Bivalvia > Unionida > Unionidae > Unio > Unio delphinus. The sequence goes on from JAQISU010000015.1 coordinate 7,159,007, forward strand.
ATTATGCAATACCTTTTTTTTTCCCTTAATAGGTTGATTGTTGGGTTGGGAACCATCTCAGGGTCACCTTACAAATAATATACCCTTGGAACAGTAAATATAGCATAGGAGAGACAAATAATAATAAACATACACATATATGCAAGCACATGTGCACACATTCATGTATTATACAATCTCTTATTTGACAATTATACAGCATCTAGGTGACATATTGTATAGCATGATGCTGTTAATCATGTACAGTACTTTATTAAAACACATCATTCTAGTTACCATTGTTCACAAATTGCAATAAATATTTTTATCTCAGCATTTGTTTACCTGAACAGGAAGCCCAGATGATGTTTACTTGGCTGATCAGCAGACCTTTTCAGCAATCACGTTGCAGTGTTCTCTAAGCCTGACTATGAATAAGGACGCATAATAGGGATAGTTACGTAGTCACTCTAATTGAACACAAAACTTAAAACCCATTCAAGAAGCTATTATTGCAAACATTCTTAAATGTCCATCAAGGCAAACTATTAATATTACCAAGAAATCTCGTAAAACCTTAAGTGCATTAAAAAATATTTTCAAAAATTTGGGGGCCACAGTTTTTATGATGTCTAAACTTACAAAGCAAAAATTGATTTTTTTATATAGAGGAAATTGGAGACCAACTTGAAAGTCTAATGCAAGACATCACACAGTCGTTGTCTGGAGTAGCACTCAATTTTTACCAGAGAGAGTTTGACTTCTTTGGAAAAATTACAAATATTTCTGGTGAAATAAGGTAAGTTATGCTAATTCTGAAAACTGTTTTCCTTTTCCACAGATTCTATGATCACTTATGAAGAGCTTTCTCACATGTTCCCTCCCTCCTCCTTGTCCCACTCCCCACTTCCATCTCCATTTCCCAAGCAAACATGGTGATATACTCACAAAATATAGCAGGTACACCGCTCCCTCGACAACTCGCGCCCTGATAACTCGCGAACCCGCTTATAACGCGGTGTCCGGCGTAGATCCCGTTTTTTTAAAAAGAAAATATTTTTTAAAAATGAAGAAAATCGTGATCAGAACTGGTGAATGAAACCTTGATATATTGCCCGTTTTATCGTCGAAAATGACGGTTAGTGCCCGAAAAGTTAAAATCAACATCGTGAAATTTTCAGGTTTTAATAAGGAATCTTGTTAGATTTTATCGGAAAAAATATTTTCTCAGTTCACTGTAAATAATAATACTGTATATGTATAGGTGAAATTTGTGTTTTAATCTTTTCATTGTGTTGCAGTGTAAGCAGTATAATCGTTGCATGTTCTCTTCTATTCAAACATGAAAAGAGTCAATTGACCGTCGCATCGATGCCCGCGAGTACATCTGTGAGAACCTAATTAACTGCCGGCTGCGTTTTGATCGACGACTTGGGGAAGTGTTTGTTGCATTGTAAAACTCAATTAAAACAGACCTGCTTTGTTTTATAAGGCGGTCTTTTGTATCAAATCAGGTAAAAGACGTACAATACAAAAGTTCAAAGGAATGCAAATCCTACAGGCATAAACTCTTGTGGTCAATATCGTGTCTCAACATCAAATTAGTTGGACCAATCGAACATGGTTTCAAATAGTATGTACTTATTGTCATTAAAGTATATATTAATCAGTAATTTATCCTAATCATTTGTAAATATGATATGGAGAGCAAGGGAATCAAGCGAAAGGCGTACTCGGTGAATGAAAGCTTACCGTCATAGAGAGGGTTCGTAATGGTGAATCAAGATCAAAAGTTTGTGGTGAACTTAAACTTGCCGAGTCGACACTCAGAGGATGGCTCAAGGATGAGCAGAAATTTCGGGATTATTGGCATGAAGTTGATTCTGATGATGGATTTAAACGGAAACGGGCACGCACTGCAAACGACACAGAATTAGATGATGCTGTGTACACCTGGTTCACACAACAACGTGAACAAAGTGTTCCGATTTCGGCAACAATTCTCAAGGCCTAGGCAGAGAAAATGGCAAAAAACTATGGATACTGATTCAGATTTCATGGCAAGCCATGGATGGCATTGGAGATTCCAGCGCCGACATGGAATAAAACAAAATTCTTTGTCGGGAGAGATACGCTCAGCCAATCAGGCGGCCGCATCTAGTTATCCCAACCAACTCCGAGAGATCCTGATCCGTGATGGATATACAGACGACCAAGTTTATAATTGTGATGAGGCTGGTCTGTGCTATCGGATGATTTAAATATTTTTTTTATATATTTTTTTTTACATGTCTGACGTTTATACCCATTAAATTCATGGTTGGAAATGGTTTATCTTTGTAATTTTTTTTTTTTTTTTTACATTTTAATCTATCTATCTATATAATCAACATATCTATGTATGTATTTAGTGATAGCAGAATTTTATGTTTTAGATCAACACAAGTTTCGACGTTGTCGTTTTTCGATATGAATGTTATCTTTTTTGATAAAATAAATCTTGATTCATTTTGAACAAACAATAAAACTAGAATGTATCCAAATCAACACAAAAAAAGCAGTGACGTAATACACAATGTGTTTAGCGATACACATGTTAAGAGTACTGATACCTCGTGGAATGTTTGTTTTTACGATCTTTTCAAGATATTTTATCCAGAAATTAAAGGTAATTTATAAAGAAAAACGAACAACACCTTTATAAAGAAATATTTATTCAGTTATTTTCAGCACGATTATAAAACGAGTATTTAACAATGCACCCCCCCCCTTCGCCTCTGTCGATATTCCATCTCTTTATTAGTTTTTTTTATAGGTCCCTCGGTAATTCGCGCCCTCGCTTATAGTGCGGTCGATGTTTTTGGATCCCGTTGTGCGCGAGTTATCGAGGGAGCGGTGTATTTGTGACATATGCAGACATTTTACCGTATATTTTTGCAGGTGATTGTAATACTCTTTGTAAATCTCACAGGAATAAAGGCTGTAACACAGTAACAATTTTTTACCATTATTGTTGACCATCAAATCTGCAGTATGACTTTTTCTTAGAATTTTACAGAGACTGGCTGAAACAAGTAACTTGTGGAAAATGTTTAGAGATAACTGGAATATTTCATTTCCAAGAGATCAGTGTATATGGTTTATTAAAGGTAATGTGTGGTGGCTGTCTCTGTCATCATGGGTTTCCTTTAATTACAGCCCCACCATCAAACTTTTTTTCTTTTTTTGTTTTATTAGGATTTTTAATGTATCTTTAACAATGTTTTCATCATATCGCTATGATGTCTGCAGTGTGGCAGTTTATAGTGATGTCTAGCACTGGGGAATCATACCACAAACATATAGCATAAAGTCCCACCCAGTCACATTATCCTGACACCAGGCCAACCAGTCCTAACACTAACCTCTTAATGCTGAATGCCAAGCAAGGCAGCTATTTGAACCATTTTTGTAAGTATTTGGTATGACTCAGTCGGGAATCAAACCAACAACCTGCCGCTTCCGCGGATGACGCTCTAACCACTAGGCCATCTGAGCATCAAACCTGTATGTAAGAGCATATACATGTATCTGTAGACAGTAAAACCACTGTGGTCAGTGTCCAAAAAGTGCCTCATGTAATGTAGCATATTATATAACATCCAATATCAATGTTATGTAGCATATTATATAATATCCAATATCAATGTTATGTAGCATATTGTATAATAGCATATTATATAATATCCAATATCAATGTAATGTAGGATATTATATAATATCCAATATCAATGTTATGTAGCATATTATATAATATCCAATATCAAAATGTTATGTAGCATATTATATAATATCCAATATCAATGTTATGTAGCATATTATATAATATCCAATATCAAAATGTTATGTAGCATATTATATAATATCCAATATCAATGTTATGTAGCATATTATATAATATCCAATATCAATGTTATGTAGCATATTATACAATATCCAATATCAATGTTATCTAAGCAATATCTTTCACCAAAGAGATACTGATGGTACTCCAAATTTAAGGTCCATAAGAAGAAAAAATTACATTATACCAAGGCCAAAGAAGGAATTGTTTAAAAAAAGTTTTCAATATACTGGTCCAGTAGTATGGAACAACATTCCCAGCAACATAAGGCAGGCTCCTAGCATTTCTTCTTTTCATAATCAATGTCTTAAATGGATGAAATCTTTAGAAAATTGAACAGTGCTAGTACCAAAAAAAAAATACTGCCTGCTTGTCTGTATTTTTGCATCATTTTCAAAGCTGAATGTTTCATCGCAGAATGATATTTTATGTTTCTTATATGTTTGTGTTTTTACAGATGCCTGTGCATGTGTTTCAGGCTTGATACTTTGAAATTTAAAATTCCTTAATTATTTAGCGTTGAGCCAGACTCTTCACATTATGTTGTATGTATTGTATATATTGTACATAACAGATAGAAGGCCTCAAGGTAGATTAGTTCTGTAACTAATTAAGTTACCTTCTCTAAATAAAGTCTTTATTATTATTATTATTATTATTATTATTATTATTATTATTATTATCTAGCATATTATATAATATCCAATATCAATGTTATGTAGCATATTATATAATATCCAATATCAACATTATGTAGCATATTATATGATATCCAATATCAATGTTATGTAGCATATTATATAATATCCAATATCAATGTTATGTAGCATAATATATAACATCCAATATCAGTGTTATGTAGCATATTATATAATATCCAATATCAATGTTATGTAGCATATTATATAATATCCAATATCAAAATGTTATGTAGCATATTATATAATATCCAATATCAATGTTATGTAGCATATTATATAATATCCAATATCAATGTTATGTAGCATATTATATAATATCCGATATCAATGTTATGTAGCATATTATATAACATCCAATATCAACATTATGTAGCATATTATATAATATCCAATATCAATGTTATGTAGCATATTATATACATGTAATATCCAATATCAATGTTATGTAGCATATTATATAATATCCAATATCAATGTTATGTAGCATATTATATACATGTAATATCCAATATCAATGTTATGTAGCATATTATATAATATCCAATATCAATGTTATGTAGCATATTATATACATGTAATATCCAATATCAATGTTATGTAGCATATTATATACATGTAATATCCAATATCAATGCAGAATATCTTGTATCCAGTATCAGTGTAACATGTAATATCCAGCAGCAATGTAATATATCATGCAAAATCCAATATCAGTGTAATATATCTTGTATCTAATGAAGCATATCAGTATATCATGCAATATATATGCTCATTTTGATAAATGTTAACTTTGCATTGTCAGAAACATGCAGTATTTTATCATAATAGATGGCTGCTGCATGCTTCATGACATGTGTCTAAAAAAATAGAGTCATGTCTTCAAAACTTCTTTGTAAATAAAGCATGCACACTCATATAATAGAAGCTTTAGGTTGATTAAATTTGTGAGTGGATTAAACAAGCTGTTTTGTCTAGTTGAAAGTTGAGATGATAAAATTAATGACATGGATGAGTTCACGGAGTCAGAAATGAAATATTTCAAGGTGAGACACAGTAATTGAAAATGCCATTATAATCATTTACATAGTTATTGAGGAGAAATATTGATAACTTTTCACAAATAGAATGGTTCAGACTACGACCAATACTCTCTAGGGTCTATAAACCGCTCTGGTGATCTAGCGGTTAGAGCGTCTGTGGCGTAAGCGGTAGGTCGTGGATTTGATCTCGGGCTGAGTCATACCAAAGACTTGAAAAAATGCTTGGCACTCAGCATTAAGATGCAAATGTTAGGACTGGTTGGCCTGGTGTCAGGATGCCCCAATGCTAGACATCACTATAAACTGTCTCACTGACATGGTAGCATAGTATTGCACTTAGAAGCCAAAGAGATGTACCATTTTACAAGTCAGTCAAAACACTAAATTGAGGAAAAATGCAACTGAAAGGCCAATAAGCCACAACAATAAACAAAAGTATTATTTCTGCTGGGTAAATGGACTGTCACACATCAACTGATTTGCAATTTGCCCCTATAACTATTTTGATACAGTGTTAGACTAATGACAGAATCATAGCTTGGGTCCCTCCAACAGCAGGCATGCAAGTGACAGAGCATAAATATATGTATTTGTTAGCTAAAAATAAGAATGGCAATAAATATACATACGTTTATACATCTTAAATTATTCAAAATGTACTTTCTTAATTCAGCAAATCCAATTGATATGATCCATGTCATTCATTCCAAAACTTAATATACATTATGATACTGTACTATAATTTTGACTGTAATCACGTTTTGTTTACTGCACTCAAAAAAATGAATGTTGTATTCCATAGAAGTTTTTGATAATTTCAGTAAAAAGAATATTTTTCCTTCATTATGATTCCAAACAATCAATGACAGGTGCAGTTGATTCAAGGCTCTCTCACCACTGCTCAGATCATATGTACATATCAAATTTACTCAGCTAATAAATCCAGTCCATCACAAGCAGAAATGAAGATTTTTATTGAATTGAGAGGAAAACAAAATCATTCCATTCCAGACCAACTGGAGAAATTTTTCAATGCACATTCATTCACAATATGACTCAAATTTTGATTTTAACTAGACCTAAACAAGAACTTTTTTAAGACTTCAAAGGATGTTGGGTATTCATATGTTAACTAGACCTGAACAAGAACTTTTTTAAGACTTCAAAGGATGTTGGGCATTCATATGTGTGGATTAACATTGTTACTGCACATTGATGAATCTACAGTTACATATTTATTGTGAAATACACTGTAAGTTCAATTACTTTGTTTCTTGAAGTTTTTTTTAAATTTATTATTAATCCATAGGTAGAAAAAGCAAAATAAGTTTATAATAAACTGCATTTGTATGGGAATATATGAACTTTTTTTTCAGACTAAAACTGCACTCCCAAGGTTGTGCAGTATTACTCAGAAATACTCATTCATAGCACTCATTCATATATCCTTCTACAAGTGCAGTAACCTATAATCATTGTAGCTTAACATGTAGTAATATCTAATAATAGTTTAGCAAATGTAGTAGTATCTAATATTAATGTAGCATATCAGTGTACCATCTGATGTAATATCCAGTATTAATGTAGTATATCAGTGTATCATATTATGTGATATCCAATATTACTGTAGCATATCAGTGTACCATCTGATGTAATATCCAGTATTAATGTAGCATATCAGTGTACCATCTGATGTAATATCCAGTATTAATGTAGCATATCAGTGTGCCATCTGATGTAATATCCAATATTAATGTAACATATCAGTGTACCATCTGATATAATATCCAGTATTAATGTAGCATATAAGTGTACCATATTAAGTAATATCAAATATTAATGTAGCATATCAGAGTACTATCTGATGTAATATACAATATTAATGTAGCATATCAGTGTACCATCTGATGTAATATCCAGTATTAATGTAGCATATCAGTGTACCATCTGATGTAGTATCCAATATTAATGTAGCATATCAGTGTACCATCTGATGTAATATCCAGTATTAATGTAGCATATAAGTGTACCATATTAAGTAATATCCAATATTAATGTAGCATATCAGTGTACCATCTGATGTAATATACAATATTAATGTAGCATATCAGTGTACCATCTGATGTAATATCCAGTATTAATGTAGCATATCAGTGTACCATCTGATGTAATATCCAATATTAATGTAGCATATCAGTGTACCATCTGATGTAATATCCAGTATTAATGTAGCATATAAGTGTACCATATTAAGTAATATCCAATATTAATGTAGCATATCAGTGTACCATCTGATGTAATTTTCAATATTAATGTAGCATATCAGTGTACCATCTGATGTAATATCCAGTATTAATGTAGCATATCAGTGTACCATCTGATGTAATATCCAATATTAATGTAGCATATCAGTGTACCATCTGATGTAATATCCAGTATTAATGTAGCATATAAGTGTACCATATTAAGTAATATCCAATATTAATGTAGCATATCAGTGTACCATCTGATGTAATATCCAATATTAATGTAGCATATCAGTGTACCATCTGATGTAATATCCAGTATTAATGTAGCATATCAGTGTACCATCTGATATCCAATATTAATGTAGCATATCAGTGTACCATCTGATGTAATATCCAATATTAATGTAACATATCAGTGTACCATCTGATGTAATATCCAGTATTAATGTAGCATATCAGTGTACCATATTATATAATATCCAGTATTAATGTAGCATATCAGTGTACCATCTGATGTAATATCCAATATTAATGTAGCATATAAGTGTACCATATTATGTAATATCCAATATTAATGTAGCATATCAGTGCACCATCTGATGGAATATCCAGTCTTAATGTAGCATATAAGTGTACCATATTATGTAATATCCAGTATTAATGTAGTATATCAGTGTACCATCTGATGTAATATCCAGTATTAATGTATATCAGTGTACCATATTATGTAATATTATTAATGTAGCATATCTGTGTACCATCTGATGTAATATTCAGTTTTAATGTAGCATATCAGTGTACCATCGGATGTAATATCCAGTATTAATGTAGTATATCAGTGTACCATATTATGTAATATCCAGTATTTATGTAGCATATCAGTGTACCATCGGATGTAATATCCAGTATTAATGTAGTATATCAGTGCACCATATTATGTAATGTCCAGTATTTATGTAGCATATCAGTGTACCATCAGATGTAATATCCAGTATTAATGTAGTATATCAGTGTACCATATTATGTAATATCCAATATTAATGTAGCATATCATGCAGTGGTATCCATTATTATTTGCTGAATTTTTTCTACATTAACTTTACATTGTCTAACTCATTCAGTATTTCTGCATACTGCATAGCTACATATTGCACAAAATATGCATCTATAAATAGTATCATGTATTAGGAAATACTCTATAAACAAGCAATGTACACTCATGTAGCAGATGCTTTTGATGTTGGTTTATCAGATTATTTAATGGATGAACTATACAAGTTGTTTCGTCCATTTGAAAGTAGAGGTGATAGATTTTATGTTGGGAATGATTTTACAGAGTCACAAATGAAACTTTCAAACAAGCAAACAAATTATTGTGATATTAGCAATGTCTATAATTTTAAAAAAATATCAGTTTAGACTATCATCCAATATCGAATATCAAATATCAAAGTAGTATATTCAATATCAGTGTATCATATGTTTTAATATCTGATATCAATGTAACATATCATGTATTAGTGTGGCTAGCTAGTTAACAGAAAATGATGCATGTATATCATCTAATTTCTACATATGCTGGTGAGTATTTATAGGAATGAGTGCAAAAGTTCATGCTTCGTTGTGTGGTTTTGACAGTAAATCAATGCATGTTAAACAGGAAACAGTGAAAATACAGTGAATTTATATTTAATAATTTATTTCAGTATGTGCATGACATTTTTATGTAGCATGAATAGTTACAGTTTCAATCCATGTACTGTCTGTTCAATCTCATCGCATCCATCATTGTGAATCAATAATAATTCTATAAAAAAAAATAATTCTATAAAAATAATAATTCTATAAAATAATAATTCTATAAAATATTAATTCTATAAAAATAATAATTCTATAAAATTAATAATTCTATAAAAATAATAATTCTATAAAATTAATAATTCTATAAAATTATACATAAAGTATTTTAGTCATTTCTGCATAGAACAAGCTGTTATGAATTCAGTGAATTCACAAAATAATGCAGAAGATACATAAAAAAGATTTAAAAAACCTTTAAAGGTCAATATAGTATCATTAACCAGTGTCTTTATAAATTTGAAACCACTAGTTTTTCCTGCTATATTCCATACAAGTAGGAATCCAGTACATACATTTCTTTCACTACAGCATGACTAGTTGTTAACATATTAATATATTAGTTGTAGGGGAGAGAAATGGACAATTTGATTAACTGGTAAATTGATTATGATGAATGTCAATATGGCTAACATGGCTAATCCATTTGAAATAAGAATGGTTCTTGATCTATCATTTAGTTTTCAATGTTACTTGCTTGATGGGAGTTTTCACAAAAGCTGACACATACAGTAACATTTAATATTTCCATAATATATGTTGTTAAATATTTATATATGTTATTTATAAATGTTGTACAAAATAACAAAGTACATAAAAAGCAAAACATTTTACTTTGACCACATAAAGCATTTTCTTAGACTAAGCAAAGAGCAAACTTCATGGTCTTGATTGTTTTCACAGGATACATCCAAAGGGATTAGAGAGGAAGAAAGCGTGTTTAGAGGCCCTTAGCAAAATCAAGTTACAGCCAGGTAAAGATTCTAATTAAGTTTTATCAGTCTAGTACTGTCCGGTAAAGATATTAAGTCAAGTCTGTCTCAGGCTAGTACTGTTCGGTAAAGATATTAAGTCAGTCTATCTCAGGCTAGTATAGCCAAGTATAGCAGGTGAAGATAGTGGTTAAGCCTGTCCCTTTACAGTTTAGTATAGCAAGTAAAGATAAGCTTTTTCCTTCGTAGTGTAGCAGGTAAAAATAATGGTCAAGCTTTTTCCTTCATAGTGTAGTAGTGTAGTGTAGCAGGTAAAGATAATGGTCAAGCTTTTCCCTTCACAGTGTAGTAGTGTAGTGTAGCAGGTAAAGATAATGGTCAAGCTTTTCCATTCACAGTGTAGTAGTGTAGTGTAGCAGGTAAAGATAATGGTCAAGGTTTTTCCTTCATAGTGTATTATAGCAGGTAAAGATACTTGTCAGGTTGTATCCTCCAGTCTAGTACTTTGAGGTAAAGATAGAGTTATTCTGCCAGGGGCATGAGAGTGTGCAAGTCATGCACAATTTGAATTCACCCACATGTAGAGCTGTGATGTGCAGGAATTCCCAAAGATTATTTTAAATTCATGCATATAAAAATGTACTCAGAATAGTATACATATTTATTTAACTGTTATTCCTTTGAGTACTTGTAGTGATATAAATCGCACTGTTGATAGAGGTTTTGTAGTGATATAAATCGCACTGTTGATAGAGGTTTTGTAGTGCTTAGGTTGGCAACTGTTTACACATCTGGACCTTATCTTCATATGAATGGTTATTGACTAAATTTGATTCATTGATGAGACGTAACTACAAGTACTGAAAATAGAAGAATATTAACAATGGTTCCATCTCAATAATTGCTGTATAGAATTTGACCAAATTTTACCGAACTTATTGGGGCATAGAGACCTTTCAGTTTAATAGAAATATGTTACTAAAAATAGAAGGTGGTGCACAACCAGATATGACTAACATTACTATAAGTAGAATACCTTTAAATCTTGCTCAAAAACTGCTGCATAAACTTTGAATCCAGTAGATAGCATTATAGCATAGATGTCTTTAAAATTCTTTTAGAATTATGGCCATCAGTTACCACAAACTGTCCCTGTTACTAAAATTAGAAGGAAAAATAACCTAGAAATGACTCAAAGAAAAGAAGTAAACAAAATCTGACAAAATGACCTTTGCATGGAAGATTTTGAAGTTTATACAAATGATGAAGTTCTGCAGTTACATAAGAAACCAATATTGACAAAAAAGCATCAACACTTTCTGTATGCCACCTTAATAAGGCAGAGTGTATTCTGGTATGATGTCTTTATGCCTGTCAGTCCCACCTTTGTTTCTGCACAGTGACTCCCATCAAAAGTTATTAAACATTTTGGATGGTTTGTATTTGAGCTTATGAACCCTATGCATTTTTGGATCAAATAGTTATGGTCATTGTGACTGAAAAATAAATGATTTATCTATAATAACTCCAGAATTCTCCATCATCTACAGTCACTAAATTTTCTATATAGCTTGCACAAGGGATGAGGAAGAACCACGTCAGTTTTGGGGTCAAGGGTTGAGGAAGAACCACATCAGTTTTGGGGTCAAGGAAAAACCACGTCAGTTTTGGGGTCAAGGGTTCGAGTCAAATCCATTTGACAACAAGAAGAAAAATAGTTTCTGCACAAAACGTTAGTTTTGCTTAACATACTGGGACCAAATTTTGTGGATAGATCACATTTGGGAAAAGGGAGAAGCCTGGCTATATTGGGGTCAAAAGTCAAGGTCACTGACCAAATGAAGAAACATGTTTCTGCTTAATTACATTAGATTTACATCGCAGACCTGAACTAAGCTTTATGGAACATAAGTTGTCAGGATTTTACATTTTCGCATGCCTCACCAGACCTGGATCAAACTTTGTAGATGGATTGTACTTGGGATTAGAAAGATGCCCATTGGTTTGGATTCAAACATTGAATGGCCCAGGTCATTGTGACTAAATGAATGAAAATGTTTATTGCATATTAACTTTAGTTTTAGACCACATATCTTGACCCTTTTTTTGAGGTGGGCTTGTACTTATGATATTTAAAAAGCCTTTTGGGGTCAAAGACAAGTGTCACTTTGGCTTAAAAATGTATTCGTAGAATAGCTCTTCTTCTAGAATATGTTCTTGATCAAACTTGTTGGATGGCTTGTATTTATTCTGGTAAAGAAACTTACAGATTCAAGGTGAAATGGTCAAAAGTGATGTTAAGTCTGATAAGACAAAATTGGTTTCTGCATGTTAATTTGGTGTGTTCAATGCCTGTATCAGAGACTTAAATACAAGGCATGTGTAATCATTACCATAGATGCCAATCTGCCATCAAATATGGACACCATTACTAAATTTAAATAAGAAACCTTAAAATGACATCATATTAAAAAAAACACTAATGAATTTGACCAAATTATTTTGTATTATTTCATGTAGTCCTTTCAGCTTGTACATAAATGTCAGTTAGTTGTCTAACTTGGTCACTTTCATTGGAAATAGACAATAGCTGTCATCATCAAAACCTGATTTGTTGGTCAACTCCCATTTGCTTTTGGCTTTGAGGTAGACTTTTGCCTGAATAGTAATATATGGTGCAAGTAGGCCCCTTTGCTTTAAATATATGCTTTTTTTAATTATTTTTTTTTCTTTCAGATTTGAATACATGTGATTGTACTTAATTCAGTGTTTTTCTTACAACATAGGTTGTTACCTGCCCTCAAATCCTGAAGGTATTGTGACAGAAATAGACTACAAATCTGGTACACCAATGCAGAGGTACAGGCTATATTGTGTTTTATAGGGTATACCATGCATCCAAAAGCAAATGTCATAGAACCAGGCATGGAGTTCATAAAACTCTGAGCTTGAGTCTCAAGATTGATTTTCCATTAACAGCATGCCAGAAATGGGTTTTCAAAAGTAACATCATTTATGACTACATAAAACAAAATCCCAAGTCCAAACTAGGCTTTGTAGTTTAAGGTTTCCATCCATCCAATGGAAAATACACAAGTAAATCATAATTTACTTTCCACTCTGCATTTGAGATCAAGTGAATTGCATAGACTCTGTAAATTCGTTGAAGCACAATCAACAACTGGCACAAACAAGGATAATAATTAAAATAGTGTATTAAATAAGTAGACATGTTCTTAATTTAATTGGAATCGATCCCATCGGAGCAGAATATTTGAATACCTCATTGTAACAAAGGATTATAGTGTGCATGTGTGTGTGTTGGGGATTTTTAACTTAATGTCTGCAGTGTGGCAGTTGATAGCGATGTCTAGCACTGGGGCATCATGCCAGAGACATATGGTATTATATCCCACCCAGTCACATTATCCTGACACCAGGTTGACCAACCCTAACACTAACCTCTTAATGCTGAGTGCCAAGCAAGTCAGCAGTTAGTACCGTTTTTATAAGTCTTTAGTATAATTTGGCTGGGGTTCAAATAAGCAACTTCTTGAATCTGAGGTGGATGCTCTAACAACTTATGCCACCAGAGCAGTCAGTTTATATTTTATACAGCTTTTTTCATCATTTACAAGAAAAATTACCAACAAACCTACTTTGGCTTTCATCACTATGCAGTAGAAAGCCAAACAGGGCAAGATACAAAATGAGACAAACTGAGACACTCTAAATGATGTTATGAGTGTTGCACATGGACTTTGCTTATGATTGAATGTATATGGTACATAAAAGATGCTGTTTCCAGTTTCTCAATGAAAATAAATATTTATTTTTTGAATACCAGTGCTGCCAAGGCTCCTTTCCTGGCAAGGTTCCGTGTTAAGCACAGTGGTATCCATGAGCTGGAGAACTTAGGGAAGCAGAAGGTGGAGGATGAAACCGTTAGTCAGACATTGTTTGAGTCTGACATTCACTGGCAGGCCTGCATCTTCAAAGTTGGAGATGATGTGAGACAGGTAATATAAAAATTAAAAGATTTTCAGACACATCTTTCATTACAATTTAGCGTATATATTTTACTGTATAAGTATTCATGCTTGGCCTAGAAAACTCGTTAACAATAGTATCAAGCAGTAATTTTATTCTACATGCATGTAATGTCTGAAGGACAATACTTAGTGTCACCTGACACCCAGGACCATCATGCAATCTTCTTTCTGTCTTGAAGGGGTCATCATGTCTCCTTTTTAAATCTGTGAAGTGCCATGAAACCAAACAGACAGCAAAACCTGGGGATATTTTAAATCTGACATTAATTTGCTCACCAGATCAGAGGTCAACATCGCAAGTACAATTATTTTTGTAGTTTGTGACATGGTTCTATTGAAGGGAAATATTTCATGTCAGTATGCCTGTTAAGTTAATGTATGTTAATTTTGTTTACATCAGAAATCTCAGTTCTGCTCAGACTATTTAGCAATTATGTGAGTCTGCATCATATTTGGCATCAAACCTTGTATAAGGAGAACAAGGACATGAAGATTGTCACCTAATTCAACTAATGGTGACTAAGTTATAGCTAATATTCGATTATACCACAGATGGTAAGAGTAATTGCCCCTTTTCAGTTTTAGTACAGATGGTAAGAGTAATTGTCCCTTTTCAGTTTTACTACAGATGATGAGAGTTGATTTAGCATATGATGACCATGTGTTATTTACCTGGTAAACTTTATTTACCTGGTAAACTTTATTTTCACACTTTTAAGTACAGAGATCTATGCATCAAAATAACTTTTCATCGGAGTTTCCTGTATTTGGGTGGATAGCTAGATTTCAGTGATACTCTAATTTTATTAATGGTTTGTGTGATTTAATGTGGTTTCACAATTTAAAGTGTACATTTTCATTTTGGTAATAGTAATTTCAGATGTCTTGTTCTTTATGCCATTATTATGTGTGAATTCATGGTATAATTTGTAATGAGATGTGATTACACATACATATGTAGATTGAAAAATATGAATGTAAATAAAATTTAATAAAAAGATACTCTTCTAAAATCTGTTGTAATAGCTAGGTCAAATAATTTTTACTTAGAATCTAGCATTAAAGGGTTAATGTTGTTTACACTTCACGATACTTAAGCTCCATTCATCCAACTGCATGAGTTACTATCTTTAACTGGTGGTTTAGCATCTCATTTAGATGTATATATTCAAACATTTCTGGACAGTGCAATGGGTTCAAGCCGAAAATCAGAGAAACCATTAAGAAAACTTATTCCTAATTGTTATCAACAACAGTTGCACAAATATTCCTATGTTTTGTTCCAGGATATGTTGGCCCTGCAGGTGATAGAGCTGTTTAAGAACATTTTTCTCCAGACTGGTTTAGAGTTGTATCTGGTTCCTTACAGAGTGGTGGCAACAGCACCAGGGGTAAATATTATGTAATGGTGAATTCTCCACACTTCGGTCTGCCATTGTGAGGTGCTGAATTTAACTTAAAGGTGCAGAGGAAAATATAGCAGTAGTGATGTCCATCTGTCCATCCATGCATCCATAGACAAGGTGATTTCTGCAACATAACTTGGGTTTGCTTTTTTCACTCCTTATTGGTGGCTTACCAATTTTGATGATGCTTAGTTCAACTTTAGGATCAATGAAGCTGATTTTCCTTTATATGTGATATGCTGAATTTTCTTGGCCTAATTTTTTTTTCATCAATCCCTATGGGTTGGCAACACTTGAGCAGGTGCATTTCCTTATTCATTTTCAAGCCAAAAGGGGAAAGGTCAAGGTCAGTGAGTAAATATTTCAAGTTGCAGATATCTCTTTTTGATAAGTCAAGTTTTCATCATACTTAAGAAGTCTACAATTTGGCACATGCACCTCGTTTTTTGGTTGTAGAGCTTAGAGATCAAAGGTCAAGGTCACAAAAGCTAAAATTGTCATTTTGGGTTTCACATAATAAGTATACTTTCTTCAAAATTCCTGCATCCAGATTTTATCAACCCCAAAGATAATGGTCTCTGAACATAACATTGCAGTATTATGTTAATTGTAGATTTGTGATAGCTGCATTCAGGGCTATCATCATGTAACTTTTCTTGTTTATGAACAGGTTCTAATTGATTTTTTCAATGCATGGTTTATATCAACAATGAAATGCATACATTTTTTGACCAGTGAATGAAATTGAATCCGAAGGGTACCTTCACCATTAGGCTTTGAATGTAACTCATTATTTTGTTGAGGAATCTCTGTTATGAGTAATCACCTGTCATTTAACACCACAAATGTGAAGCAAGGATCACTTTTTAATATAAACACAATGTCCTGAGCAAACACCTGCAGAATGCAAAGGGTGACTGATTTCTTGGCAAAATGTCCATGATGACACTACTTTGAAAGACCACATCACACAACCAAGAAAGAAGATAAACACCAATAACATTTATTTAATCCTTTGTAACCATGACTACTTAAAAGGTATAGACTGAACAAAAACAAACAAAAAGTTAGGCTGGCTACTAGTTTCTTAAAATTTACAGGTCATGCTTGCCGTGTCATCAGATTAATGTACATGCAGATTAAACCACCATATAGAGTGGAACCCCACTATAACGCGATAATTGGGGTCCAAGAAATTGATCTCATTAAAAGTGGGGTCGCATTAATGCGGGGTTTTACAGTATTTTAATTTGTCAGCAAACAGCGTATTGGCGTATATACCTGTATTCATGTCTAATGTAAAAAGTCAGAGTGTTATTGGATGAATATTAAATGGAATGCATTAATAAGACTTATTTAAAAAAATAGATGGATAATATATTTATAGGTTATTACTTTGCATTAAATAGTTTTACTAATTTTTATCGTTTTTTTTTTTCTTCTGAAAATACACATGGATCGATAATACCACAACTGACGTTTTATAATAAATAGGGTATCAGCATCATTTAATATCGTGCCATCGTGGCATGCAGTTCATCCATAATGCATGTAATTCCATTGGAAAATTGCAGATTTAAAATATTCAATAATTCTGTTCAAGATCGCTGTCAGAATTCAATGTCCAATATATAGCATGAACAGAGTGTTAACACCGTTTACTTACCGTCTGATATAGCACCGTCGTGGCATGCAGCTAATCCATAATACCTGTAATTCCACTGCAAAAATTTCAAAAGTATTTATATTTCAGTAATCAATATTTTTGTCACAAATCATTATGTGTCTGAATTTGATGGAAAAAAATTAATAGAAAATTAGGTTAAGAAAGACAAAGCAAGTGTATGTTTCATTACGTTCCAGGGTCTATGAACGGTATCTTGTAAACTTGATTTTCCATAATGGTAATATATTTTTTTTAGATGCAAAACATAGGAAAGTAATGACGAGTTCATAACAAACATCTTACACATAACATCCGAGAACTAAATCATAAAATGCAGTGAGTCTGTAATGGTCATACGCCACTGATATAAAGTTTTTTCAGCTGTACACATGTACAATTTCATACGCTTTCAATTTCCAGCTAACAAAGCCAACACTGTTTACTAGTCAAATGATTCCCTGTAATAACACCGCCATGCCCAGAAAACATGTTGGCGGCTTTTGTTCTTTGATGTTTATTAAATTTGAGAATCTTGTATCAACCACCACATTGTCAGCTGCTTGGTTGTGTATGCAGTTAAAGAACACATGTCTTTACTCTTGGATCAATAATAAGTTATATTTCCGATGTTTATGTAGGCATAACACTTCAAAAACCTGGTGAAATTGTTAAATTTCAGAAGCTGTGCCACGATCATATTATATTAAAATTCATATGCAAACTCTTCTTCAAAATGATAATAAACGTTTTACACACTATTTCTCGTACTGAAAATAAAAAAATCTCCCTGTACAAGAAAAATACACGTACATATATTTAAAATTTCAGGAACCACGCCATGATCTTATTTTTTTAAAATTCATATGTGATCTCTTCTCTATATGTGATCTCTTCGCCAAAGTGATAAATAATTCTTAATACACTATTTTACTTACTTTGAAGAAGAAAAAAAAAAATCATATGCAAATAAATATACAAAATTTCGAAGGCTACGCCTAGACTGCATTATATCTGATTTCGCGTTATGGCGGGGCACGTTATAGTGGGGTTCAGAGACAAACACCATGCACCTTTATTTAATCTTTTGTAACCAAGTAAAGACTGTTCTAAACAAAAACAAACATGCAATAATTTTGTTTTATTCATCCTTTTTCACCATACCTCATTCTTCCTGATCACATTTTAGCAAATGGTCCATTGATATTTGATTTTCCAGTGGACTGTTGGACACACACGAGCGATTACCAGCATTGCTTTTCATTGATCTAGGTAATTAATTATGTAATTAGGTAGGTAATTAATCTAGGTAATTAATTAGGTAATTAGGTAGGTAATTGATCTAGGTAATTAATCCTAAAAAGGGATTTAATTCATATTAACTCAAGCATTCTATGATTTTTATAAAATATCATATATTATGGTTTCTACTTGATTTCCCAAATCATATGTTTATAATTGTATTTGACAAAGTTTCTCAAATAAATATGGTTTAAACTTAAATTAGATATATAGAAGTGCTACTCATCAATCATCATTGATCCAGTTTTAGTTTTGAATTTCATTTGAAGCATATTGTAATTTCAACAGATCACATATATTCATTCTTAACCAGCAGAATTTTCGTTGTCTCTCTTTGACTATACCTGTAGTTGATAAATTGGTCTTTGGTTTCCCAAAAAAATCAAACCAAAGTTGCCGCAATTGTTTAAACCCTGTTATTGGCTTTAGTTACCGATACTTTGTTACAGTATTGCTGGTACCACATTGTTCTTTATCATTAATCTGCATCAATTACACTACCCATTTTTAATATCAAGTGTATTAAGAACCACAGGAAATTATGCCCACTCCCTTCTCTGGATGTAAATAATGAGTAAATAATGGCTAACATAGGCCTTGTTTTCATTGCTATAGTACTGGCACATTTTAATGAGTTAGGTACATTTTAATGAGTTAGGTACATTTTAATGAGTTAGGTATGTTTTGATGAGTTAGGTATGTTTTTATCAAACTTTTCAGTCATAATCATTCCCCTTACAAATCATACAACTTATCTCACGATGCCTTCCATCAAATCAGGCAAGTTTTACACCGCAGCTGGAGAAAGTTGAATTAAACGCTACAAAAAAAACCAACAAAGAAAGCAAATAATGGCTCCAAAAAGCGAGATGGATTAATATTGAGGATAAATTATAAGAATATGTCTTGACACAATGCGGAGCGTGTCATGGAATGAACTCTGTTGATCTCAGACTTAAGGCAAAGGAAATGATCGCAACTGAATTATATTGAAAGTTTCAGTGGAAGTGTATCATGGTGTTTTAGGTTCATGCAAAGAAGGGACTTATAAGACAAAATACTATGACACAGAAACTACCAGTAGACTTTCTGGAAAAATTGAAAATTTCGGTGAATCCAAGACAAGATTAAGACTGATAATTTGGAAATGAAGGTCATTTTTCATTTCAATACAGAAGACAAAGACTTCGAGGGATTTTCAGTTATTTTAGTCAACTCTTAACCATTAAATTCTTAAGTAGAATGTGGAACAGCTCTTTTACAAGTAATACAATGTATTAAAACATTGATCTGCTTTCAGTTATAATTAACATATTAAATAATATGGTAATGTGTGTAAATTTGATACTGCATTTCAGATATGTTAAAGTATAATAAAAAGTATTTTTTATTTATTTTTCATTTGTAACTTTTCTGTTTTCTGTCTCTTAATTTTCTTCACATTTCTGATTTCCCTTTGGATAACCTCATTTCCTTATTGTTAGCCTTACTGTGTTTACTTCATCTGTTGAATCTTGCATTCAAGACTGGTTTCAACTGGAATAATCAGGTTAAAGCTTTAGACCTTTAATTAACATGTACATAGCATGCACAGCCATGAGGCTCTTGTTGCAATGGATATCATAATTAAAACAAACATGGACTGTTTATTCAGCTGTGTTAATTGAAAAGAGAATATAGCAGTGCCTTGTACATGAGTAAAATCACAAGCATTGGTGATGCAATTTCACGATTGCTGGTAATATAGAATATCATACAGTGATACTATTAATAATCATGAAAGCAGAAGTTATTAGTGTAAAATACGAAGCCAAGTTATTGACCCGGCATCATTTTATACTCCAAATCGACATATATAAATGAAGGATGGAAAATTTACAAAATTAGTGAATTCGATTTATACTCTGTGTCTACTTATAGGCCGGAAAATACGGTATTATGTATGTTAGTGTGAGAGTGTTATGACTCATATGTTATAACCTGAGTAACAGAAATAGTCAAACCCAGCAAGTTTTGTGAAACTTAGCAATTTTATTTTCAGTTGAAACTTTAGGAAGAATTTTCGGTAATATGAACTGGATACAAAATTATCCTGAAACGTTCTGCTAAAATATTTAAAAAATGTAATATTACATATAAAGTTCAGGTTCATGAACACTTTTCTGCCAACACTCCCTATGTGTTGAAATGTCCAGAACTTCTTTGAATAATTCACAATAGTTCCAAAATAATAATATAGTTCAATGAACACTCTCTTTTTCCACTGAATCCAAGTCATTTCAACTAGTATCTAAATACAACATAAAATGCATACAACAAGAATGCAAGAAATAAGAATCAGAAAACTACCCAGTCTGAGCTACCAACATACAGGCAAAAATGACTCAAACATGCATATTATAACTAAAGCTATGTGATAAATTGCAAATCTCCAACATCATAAAGAAAAACATAGTTTAACCCATCCAATGTGAATTAACTTAATTCTTTGAAGATACCACCTGACCATCCTGTCCAGTGTGAGAAAACCTGACACTTGTAAATATATTTACTAGAAACTGTCAACACTTATGTTATAGATCCCATCCAACTCTACATTTTAATATTTAAAATAGTACCAATGCTTGTATACAAAATTTAACTTAAGATAATCACTAGCCATGAATAAAAATTTTTAAAAAATTTAGATTTCGATAACCAGAGTATCTTACATACCGCATAGCATTTTGCATTTGCAGTGTCGAAGTATCTTACAGTATAACATTTTATTTTTACTGTATTGCATTTTGTATGTGCAGTGTCGAAGTATCTTACAGTATAACATTTTATTTTTACTGTATTGCATTTTGTATGTGCAGTGTCGAAGTATCTTACAGTATAACATTTTATTTTTACTGTATTGCATTTTGTATGTGCAGTGCCGAAGTATCTTACAGTATAACATTTTATTTTTACTGTATTGCATTTTGTATGTGCAGTGTCGAAGTATCTTACAGTATAACATTTTATTTTTACTGTATTGCATTTTGTATGTGCAGTGTCGAAGTATCTTACAGTATAACATTTTATTTTTACTGTATTGCATTTTGTATGTGCAGTGTCGAAGTATAGTACTGTATAGCATTTGTTTTTAAATTGCCAGAGTGTCTTAAATACATTTATAGTTACAGTGTCAGATCTAGAAGATGTTTTCCTTTGTCATGTATTTGTTTTGACACTATGCTGTCTAATATTTTTGTGAGCTGTATTGTTCTTTTATTTATATCTTCCAAGGAAAATGTTCCCTTAGAGGTTGTTTGATGGGGTGAAGTGTCCAAGCTGATAGCAGAGACACTGTTGTTTGCCAGGCTATACAAGAAAATTCCCTAGGGAGAAGGATATAATGGCTAACAAGACCAACGAAGAATTGCCGCAGTTGATGTTACCGTGTACTCGGTGAGCGGTGTTATCACCGGAGCTGGTAAAATACTCTCCTCGGTGATAATGATTGCCCCGATAGCTGTTCCAATTTGCATATCTGTGGCGACAACAATCGCGGGAATTATTTCAATAATAACACAAAAAACATCATCGTGTAGCCAGCGCAAATTGCAAGATTACATAGTTAGATTTCATATTGTGTCAACCGCGTACTCACAATTATCCGCGATGATATCGTCGTCACTCGATGACACATTAATATCAGATAGTGAGTTTTCAGCGATTACACGTGTTTATGATTCCGCGATATCAAAATTAGAGTGACAACATGGGTATAATAACAATGACAACACCGCAAGAACTACTTCAACAAATAGCAGAGAACACAAACCCGAAAAACAGTATGATAGTGGAGAACACAAACCCAGTACAAACCAGCATGATCTCAATAACATCAACGAATCCTGAATTCAGTGTGAACTTCCCTATCCCAGTCCCCGTGAAGGAGATAGCGTTAGCAAAACTACAAGTGTATCACAGTTGGCCTAATATTGTGTCGGTAGCATTTGGCGGTCAACAACCAAATAATTCCTTGGTGTTTGCGAATAAGAATAAACCCGATGGAACCCCAGACTGGAACGTTGTTTCGATACCAACTGGGTATTACCAAATCGAACAAATCAATGATGAATTTCAGCGTAGAATAAAATCTATTACTGGAATAGAATTGCACTGCCATAATGATGTGTCATATGACATGAGAACATGGATGTTTTGGAAGCTTTCAATGGGTGTAAAGACTATATTCTCCCATAGTTACAGGGAAATTCCCACTGTCCTATAATAAGTCCCTCCAGTAGGCCAATCAAACCATCAGAATTCAACAGAATATCCAGATGATTATGCATTTTTGGGTTTGTTTACTTTAGTACTATTTTGGATTTTCCACTAACATAACTAAAATTGCACTCCATTAAGTATAACCACCGTGCAGTTTAATAGCCATCAAGTGTCAGTAAAAAATAAATACTCATTGATATTGCTATCCTGAACATGCACTATATATTTTTAAAAAACTATTTCTATACTGTATATTTTTGTATTTCCAGTGTGGAGTAATAGAGTGTGTACCTAACAGCAAATCTCGGGACCAGATAGGGAAGCAGACGGACATTAACCTGTATATTTTTGTATTTCCAGTGTGGGGTAATAGAGTGTGTACCTAACAGCAAATCTCGGGACCAGATAGGGAAGCAGACGGACATTAACATGTATATTTTTGTATTTCCAGTGTGGGGTAATAGAGTGTGTACCTAACAGCAAATCTCGGGACCAGATAGGGAAGCAGACGGACATTAACCTGTATATTTTTGTATTTCCAGTGTGGGGTAATAGAGTGTGTACCTAACAGCAAATCTCGGGACCAGATTGGGAAGCAGACGGACATTAACCTGTATCAGTATTTTATTCAGAAATATGGGGATGAGGATTCCTCTCATTTTCAGACAGTAAGTAATTGTCTAGCAAAAGAAATTCAGCCAAATATGCATATATATCTAATGTTATTTCAAGTTTTTCATGTTTACTCTCAAGTCCTTCGATTTTCAGGGAGCAGCAGAGGGGGGAAATCAGACAACATTTGGAGGCGTCTATTTGGCACACTAAGGCTTCCTCGAAAATGTTTTATAGAGGCATCTATTTGGCAAACTAAGGCTTCCTCGTAAGTGTCTATTTGGTAAAACAAAAAGACGCCAAGTCGTTGTCGCCCCCCCCCCCCCCACCTCTGCTGCTATGGGGTTAACAATCCTTGAAATCTAAGACTATACAAACAGACTAATTTGTAAGACTTCACCTCGTAGATCAGTGAGATTATTGGACTGGTCAGTGAGTCTAAAATTAATTCTCGTTAACGAATTATTATGACATCGCATATAGACTGGGTTAGTTGGATCCTCAGTGATTAGAAATCTTGGTGGAGCTGTTGGTGTAAATGAATATAAAACATACCCTTGCTGAGCTTGATTCGATCGCTCAAGATTTATTTGATAGCTTCCTTCGATAACATCACATACTAAATTCAATGCTATCACCGAGGATATATTTACGTTGAACAGAGCAATATGCCGCCCACCTCCGTCTGGGTCATTATTATATGTCAGCATAGTTGTTTGTGGTTTCCACGTGGCGAGTATTTTTAGGAAGTACTCATCGAGGAGATCATTAACAGATTTTTTTAGTTCTTTTGCGTTATATCCAGGAAACTTGAAGTCTGGTAAATCAGCTTCTGTGATATTATAACCGGTTAGGAATTTTTGTTTATCCACGTTTTTTGTCATTAATTATCACCTGAATTACTCGTTTGTTGATATATTCCATGTCAGATACAAGTTGATTTAGTATCTTAACACATTTTATGATCTCGTTGCGTGGTTTTGTTATATCAGAGATATGTTCCTAAAAACTCCGTCGTAGTTGTTTTAATTGATTAATCTCACTAAAATAACCAATGACATAATTTAATGTAAATGCAATGGTAACGAATGAATCAAGAGTTTTCTCAAAAACAAAATCCCATTGCATGGAATTATTATCAGTAAATATAAATCTATCGGCTAATTTAGCATTTTTTATATTATACAAATCCTGTCGATATGATGGGTTGAATTCATAGTATGATTGTTCATCTGTGGTAAAATCAGATTTTTTGGGTTCAGGTATTTGTAAGGATGACCGAGGTGAATCTTCAGGCCATCCTAGTATTGTCCTTATAGAACTCTGATAGATATCTAAGACATAACTGGGTGAGTTTATCTCGATGGCAGATGATAACGTCGGCTTGTGAACCGTTATAGCGATTTTCAATTCTGTTCCAGTAATAGATTTTATTATACGCTGAAATTCATCATTGATTTGTTCGATTTGGTAACACCGAGTTGGTATTGAAACAACGTTCCAGTCTGGGGTTCCATCAGGTTTATTCTTATTCGCAAACACCAAGGAATTATTTGGTTGTTCGACCGCCAAATGCTACCGACCTAATATTAGGCCAACTGTGATACACTTGTATTTTTGCTAACGCTATCTCCTTCACGGGGACTGGGATAGGGAAGTTCACACTGAATTCAGGATTCGTTGATGTTATTGAGATCATACTGGTTTGTACTGGGTTTCTGTTCTCCACCGTCCGGGCTGTGTTCTCTACTATTTGTTGAAGTAGTTCTTGCGGTGTTGTCATTGTTATTATACTCATGTTGTCGCTCTAATTTTGATATCGCGGAATCATAAACACGTGTCATCGCTGAAAACTCACTATCTGATATTAATGTATCATCGAGTGATGACGATATCATCACGGATAATTGTGAGTACGCGGTTGACACAATATGAAATCTATGTAATCTTGCAATTTGCGCTGGCTACACAATATTTTTTGTGTTATTATTGAAATAATTCCCACGATTGTTGTCGCCGCTGATATGCAAATTGGAACAGCTATCGGGGCAATCATTATCACCGAGGAGAGTATTATACCAGCTCCGGTGATTACACCGCTCACCGAGTACATGGTAACATCAACTGCGGTAATTCTTTGTTGGTATTTTTTTTATTTTCATCTGGTACTCTTCAGTGAGCGTTTTGAGTTTAGTTTGAAATTCTCTGACCTGGTCATAACGGTATTGATGTGATGACATTTTATTGTAAAATCATTTACAATTTCAAATTGCTAGCAATTTAATTTAGTTGTTTACTTAAGTCCGCTATGAATTCCACATACCATGTTACTGAAACCCTAGCCAAATTATTATCTGTGGATATAATTGTGAATTGTTCAGATGTATCCTTGTCGATGATTGTTGATATCATATTGTTGACCCCAGATGAACTTGACGATGATATATTAAATTGATTTGGTGATACTAGTGTTAATCGATTAAATACCCTTGACGGTTGCAGTGATACTTAATATGTTATCTAGTGGAGTCCACGCAAATGATCCGTGTTGAATCGTGTATACTACGTTGTTGGTTTTCGCATGAGGAATTTTTGTTTTTTCAATGATTGTTATCATCCTCGGTAGATGATCCTTGATTGCATCATTGATTTTTTTCATTTCATCAAGTTTTGTGATAATACCAGCGAGATCTGTTTTAACATCATCGGGTTTGGTATTTTATTTACAAAAAAATTTATTAATGGAGTCACTTGTTCTGTTAAAGTTTTTTACGTAGCGTACCAAATTGAGATACATGAGCGTCATACTCGGTTTGCAATTTTGCTTAATTATCGATAGTGGCTTTTATGTGTGTGATATGCAACTCGGGTTGTGAACGTGGAACACCAAAGAAATTATTTATCGTGGCTTCAATACTCTGTTGTAATCGACCGAAATTAATTATATGATCGTTGTATTCATCGCGTAGTTTTTGTTGGGTATCCACAATAGTTGATACAAGTACACCTGGTATGAGTTTACCCTTATTGAAAAATACAGCGATAGCATTTTCTGTTACACCATGTTGATTAACTAAAATGTCATCAAGGGAAACATTACTAGTTTTCAGTTTACCCTGACGATCTTGAAATACAGCTAGTTCATTAGGATCAACATTTGCTAACTTCAACATCTCAGCGATTTCATCTTCGATTATTTTTTTTACATCACTGGTTGCAGTGCCATCCGCGATGGGTTTCTCCAACGCTGATAAAGATCTTCCCCAAATATCAATCATGTTATGGTGAAAATCTTTTGATGCTCTAATTCTGAATCTTTGATTTCCCCAACGACTACTAGTATATTCATTTACGACCAGATGAGGTGGTTTTCCATATGTTGAAATAGCGTCAAGAAAATTTAATTCTTCGTTGCCGCATATTAGTGGGTCATTTAATTGTTGTGTTGGTAGCCTGGAGTACCAACAAGGGGTTTTGTAAGTGTTTTATATAACTCATGAATTCTTAGGCGGCGCTAATCAATATGAGTCAAAATAAACAATCCCGCATGGATCAATCGCGTATGCAACCCAATAAGTTCCAGGTCCGGTGCTGTTATCGAGATTAATGATACCAGTTTCAATGCTGTTTGGTTGTGCCGGCAACTGATCTTTCATAAAGGCATCTCTGAAGTTTTTTAATGCTAACGTACTAGCGGCATCAAGTAAATCAAAATTTGACATTGGAACCGAAGATTCCGGCGCTAGTAAACCGTTCCTAGTCTTAGGCCGCTTCTTTTGTACCACGAATACGGGGTTCCTGGTAGTCTTAGACCTTTTCCTCTTTTCTTTTTTTTTTTGATATCCTCGTCCAGTTGCTTTCTTTGGTGCCATCCCTGCCGCAGTATCAACGGCTCCTAATGCCGCCGCTTTAGCCACCGCTGGGGCCGCAGCCGCAATTAGCGCCGGAATCGTAGCTTACAGCGGGAATATACCACCTGATTTTATCATGTTTTTGATCGCAGCTGCAGATAGAGCGACCTGAACACCATTTTTATTCTTGAGAGCATCATTGAAGTGTTTTATCTGACGAGTTGTAAGAGATAGTTTATTCTGTCCGCCAGTCATCTGATTGGGTTACAGCGTTATTGTGGTTCCACATTTTTTAGCTGATTCAGATTGTAATTTCTTGAGTTGACCAGGAGTTAACGTAACACTAACAATACTGTATGACATTATATAATATCAGATTGATCTAATTGCTACATGTTTTCCACTGGTGCATCGATTACTCTCATTCGTTCACCAACACCTTCGAGTAGCATTGTTTGATCACTGAGAATGACAGCAATCGCTCTATACTCGGGGATAGCACCATGGGTCACAGTAGCTCTAAAATGTATATCAACGACGGATTGTCTTGTTAAATCAAGATGTTCCAGCGAAAAGTAATAGGTCGGATAAAGGGTACTAAAATCATGTTTTGATATTTGTAGATCAGTATCTACATTTTGATTGCGTCCCATATATGACAACAGACGATGATAAACTCGCGCAATATGGTTTTGACCGTAATTAAGTTGTATATCCTCGGATGGTTCCTGCTGACCATTTATTCTCAGTGAGATGTCAATAACACCTAATCGATCAAATATCATATGGCTGAAACGTTGATCGTTAACTCTCGTGTTATCCTGTAACGCAATACATGGAGCCGAAACACCTTGTTGTGATGCAAGGTTCCATGTAAATATACCGTTAATAGCTGATTGCTTAACATCTGTTGTTGTTGTTAACCAACTTGCAATGATTTCCCTCCTGCATCCATGAATGATAGTAATCGTTCTTCTGCGGTGATTGATGGAGTCATTACTGGCATCCACAATGATAGTTTTGTTAAAATGACTTTACCAGCATCAGCAAGCGGATTTGCGTTATCCTCCAAATTTCATCGTTGTCGGTACCTTTTCGCACGAGTACCACTGTATGTTTTGCACCATAAATAACTTTTCGGACATTTCTGCAGAATCCAAATAGATGATGTAGTGGAATCGCGCATGAAAATAATTTAAGCGCTCCTTCCAACATTGACATACGTGTTGCAGTTCCTAAGTTGAAATCAGGATTAGTATTTATAATCATATCCTCGATATCAACAGGAGCAGGAGGAACAGCAGGATTAGCACCAACAGCAGGGGTACTACGATTCATTGGTCGTCTTACAATAAATTTATTTCTTCCAGTAGTATTTCTAGTATCCTTCGCAAACATCATAGAAGGGCCTGCCGATCTTGTATAATCATCAGAATATCTTGCTAGCTCTATTATTGTTGTGGCAACATCAACCTCATGTTCTATAGATTCAGTCTCTCTTCCATTAATCATATATCTTGCACTTTCAAATAGTGCCATTATTGACAAAACCGACTTGAGTATTAGCTGGATACCGTGCTGGTATAGCATGAGTATCAGTTAACTGCACGAGTTCTCCGTCTACTTCGATAAACGCTTCACACGGTAGAAAATATTTACTGGTATCATGAACTTGAAGTTCGATTCTTGATGGACTATTTGGGTGTACTGCATGATAGGAATAAAATTGATAATTCGTACAGAATCATCCGTGCGCACTGGAGCGTCCATATCAAACACTGGATCAGGTGATCGTTTGAACATTTTATTATATTTATCAGGGTCTAAATTATCGTTTTCGTCGTGATTTCAGTCGTGGTTTTAAGCCACTTCCCGCTATCATGTTTGCGATATCATTTTGTTGTTGTTCATTCAACGACGAAGTCGCCAATGATGCTAATTTCTGATCATTCATTCTGATTCATTATTTTGCTGATTTTTGCAGGCATGTCTTGTGTAGATGGTAACACTAGTGGTTTCCTTCGCTGTCGAACTAGTGACACTAGTTTTTCCTTCGCGACGGAAAATGCCTTCCCCGGCAACATCTCCATCAGCACTATTACCTTTATCACGAATAACATCAATGGCTTTTATTGATAATTGTTTTGCTAGCGGTGCCACTTTTGGGGCCATTCTTGCAAATAACCCTGCAATGGTATTGCCAAGACCATCACCATAATACGCTCCATAAACAGGCAATCGTGAATTTACTACGTAGACCATAGTTGGTTTATCATGGTTATAGTGTATGATCATGTTATTAAATTACTGGTAATTCAAATGAAATATTTATCTAATCGCTGTGAACATCCAAAGGATTTTCCACTAATTCGTCAATGAACTCTCGATATACATCAATGTCCATGATGCCACCTTGAAATAACCGCCTGCAAATATCAGCTGCTTCATTAATTATTTCCGGTGAGTTATTTCCAGCTCGTTTCCCTCCAATGAGAACCTCTAATTGTGCTATATCGCTGAGAATATTACCAGGACAACTAACTAGACCAGTACCTGAAATCCCACTTGGGCCACTGGAATATCCATGTCCTGCTTTTCCATTTGATTTTTTAGTGATACCAGTTGCACCTTTTTCAGAATCAGCTTCTGCCATTATTTCTGTTTCATTCGGGGTTGGGTCTGCTGTATAAGCTGGTGGTGGTATTGTCACACCTTTTACTGAAGCTAGAAGCCTAGCAAAATCATATTGTCCTTTGTCGCCAGTTTAGTTTTATCGCGATTTGCTAAAAATATTTTTCTTGCCCAGTTCTCAATAGATTTTATATAACCTTCATACTCGTCTTTTAAATAATTATCTCTAATTTTTTAAAAATTATCTTTGGTAAACTTAATTAATTCAAAATCTGTATCAATTCTTTTAATTATATTCAATGCTGCGGGTGTAAATATCTTTTCAGGTGGATAATCTCTTTTTGCAGTAGCGCCTTATTGTTCAATTTCAGGTGGTGGGGGGCTAATATCCCCTAGTCGTTCTTGTCATTCAACTTCTTCTGGAAGTTGCCGTTCTTATTCTCGTTCTTTTGCAGCAGTCATTATATCACCAGGGAGTGTTTTTAAAGATTTTTTTGTTTGTTTAGATCTTTCTGCTATTTTTTCAAGTACAGGAAGAAGGGGAGCTTCTTTTCTTGATCCTTCCTTTGGGACATCTCCATATATTGCTCGCTCAGTGGCTGATATTACTCCCTTCGTCGCCGTTGTTATCGGCTTAAACAGTTCTTCAGATCCTACAGCAAAACCAGTCTGAAGACTTTGTCTAGCTTGTAATTTCTCTATTACAGAGTTGCCGATTGGTATAAACTTTCTAATTGATGCTAATTTCTCACGAGCCAATCGAGTAATTAATAGTTAATGCTTCATTTACCATTATTAAAATTGTTTACAATTTTCCAATTTGAATTCAAAAATCAAAGATTTTCCAGAGATTTCAATCTAAATGTTATGACGAAGTCACTATAAATGACTTTTAATAAGAAAACCTCTAATCTATTCATTTAGAGAGAATCGACTACTTAACCCGACTAATACCAACAGTCATTTTTGGTCGTTTTTGTCATTTGTTTTAGTCATTACTGGTCATATTTGTGAAATTTTTAGTTAAAAAGCAGCAAAAATGGCTTTTAAAAAGAAAACCTCTAATTGATTCATTTAGAGAGAATCGACCATTTGACCCGACCGATACCACCTAAAATCAGTCAAAACTGGCCAAAACCAGTCAAAAATGGCCAAAACTGACCAAATATGACCAAAAATCAAAAATATTTTACTATGAAAATTTCACTACACACGTTCATTGATAAAAGCCAGTATAGGATTATTGACTAAAAACCACCTTTACAAATTGAGCGCAACATCTGTTCTATTGATCCATGGAGTATTTATGGTAAGAATTTTTACCTAATAACAGTTACAACTTATACAACGGGGCATCTTAAAGGGGATTTTCATTTTGTTCAATTAACAATCTTATATTTCTGACTTTTGTATTAACCGTTCGTTTGATCTCATACTCCTGCCCCAGTTCCTTTCTTATCCTTACCACAATAGTAAATAACAGAACAAACATACTGATGTTGTCACAGAATACAAGAGACGCACGAATAGAATTCTGGATTCGTTTTATCAATGCATACTTTTCTGGTAACACATATTTGTTATTCATAATGCCATATTCAATGTATTGGAAGTCTGAAATAATTTGATCAGGGTTTAAATTATCTGATTATTGGATTTGTTCAGACTTCAAATTTCGAATCTCAGTTATGATCTCATTGATATTTTCAGAATTCATATTATATGATAATTATATATTTCTAATACAAAAAATATTTTATTATATTTTTCAAAAATGAACTCTGTGGTAAAGTGTTATTACATCTTACTCACGTCCAGAGATATTATGCAATTATATATGATGATATGTGAATCATGTCCGTGGCAAAGTGTATTATTACAATTTACTCACGTCCAGAGATATTATGTGATGATATAGAAATATTATTTCATGTATATATTGTAAACCCCATTGAGCGCCTCAGGTGCCTTCACATCTAACCGCGCCCAGAGGTTATCATGAAACATATTCCCCTAAGAGTGGATCTAATTCGCCAAATAGAGGGATGGACTCACAAGAGGATATGTTTGATGAATGGACGTCACAAGATAATTATATATACATATATACATACACGACAACACATCTCATAGGGTCCGGTCAGGTGCCTTCACATCTAACCGGGCCCAGAGGTTATCATGAAACATATTCCCCTAAGAGTGGGTCTAATTCGCCAAATAGCGGGTTAGACACACAAGAGGATACGTTTGATGAATGGAAGTCACAAGGCAATTATATATACATATATACAAACAACCCATGGCGGTTGTACAATACACAATGGATGAATGAATGGATATATACAATGAATAAATGGATGATATATACAAAAAATGAATGAATGGTAAGGGACAGCACAAGACAATACGACATATAACAATGAATGAATGGATGGATATATACAATGAATGAATGGATGAAAGCACACTCCTACATTCAAACTGCAACCACTCTACCCCCTCCCCACAAAATAATCTCCCGTTTGAATGAAAAACATCCACACTGTGATGTCGTATGGTTGGTATAGTGATTTCACCATTTGAATTTCGGAGGTAACCCCCCACCCCCACCCCAATTATTAAAAACCATATGTCGGTAACAGTCGACAAATATTACCTGTTACGGGGTTTGAACCATGGGTTTTGGGATGAAACCGCAATGCGTTACGAATGAGCTAACTGTTCTTATTACAAGTATATACTTTTGAATATAATATATACAGTTAATAGCGAACAGGTGTGAATGACGTCAATGGTGTGGTTATATACACAATAGGACAGCGCAGGACAATGGATTATAGAATGATATGACAATGAATGAATCTATATACCCTTGTGTACTTTTGACAACATTGAAACAGAACCGAATACTTGAAAGAAACACTAAAGAAAAGAATACAATTGTTTGTAAATACCACATATTTGATTCATTTCCTCACAAAATACAGATAATTGATTATATCCGCTGAGAATCATAACATTTAAAACCAGCCAATCGAAAATCGGATGACATAGCGTTTTCAAAAAATCTAAAGGGTAACTCTTTCATAGGCCGTACACATACCTGTACAAGTTATTTCCTTAATGCTATATAGAATAGTACAAAATAGATATAGTTAGACATATGAAAATCAAATTCTTTGTCCAGTCATTTTAGAAAAAGCCGATCAGGTTATTCATTCTGCAACATATCGTATTGAGGCTCTACAAATATTGAAATATTTTTCGGCTTCATTCATAGATTGCAATACCATTTCTTAACTAGTTGCTGTGTTAATGATTTTATAGGTCTCTTCCTAATTGATTTATAAGTACCAGTTTTCCCAAATGTATTATTCTCACTTGGCGTAATGGCTCGTAAATTATTCAAAGAATTATCGGTCTTAATACCATTTATATGATCAATAACAAAACCATCCTTGATCAATCCATGGAAACACTCGATTGCGAATCGATGATTAAGATATTTCTTTTTCCCAGCATTAAACATCAAATACCCCATACCATTGTCAGCACCAACTGGTTTCTTTAGTCTGCAGTGTCTGACAATACCGTCACTGGATACCTCATAATTGCTGATCACGGGATGTGGTTGGAATTCTTGGTTCATTTATATACTATAATACTATTTGTCTAATTCATTATTTGGTTGAGGTATGATATTACTTGGGAATCTATGAATATAATCTTGAGGTGTTCTTATAATTTTATCCTTGACAGAGTCAAGGACGCTGACACAGTCAGAGGTAGAGTCATTAATGGAATTCTTGACTCGTTTATCATAATAGCACTTTAGCTCTCTATATCGCTTACCACCGCAACTGAGACACAACTGTGATTTACCACGCACACCTACCCCACATCGTATGCAAGGTCAGGGTCCATAACTCCCATTACTTACACTTTGCATATGATACCCACAGAATTCCTTTCTGCAAGATTTGT
Source organism: Unio delphinus (assembly GCA_029339505.1). NCBI lineage: Eukaryota > Metazoa > Mollusca > Bivalvia > Unionida > Unionidae > Unio > Unio delphinus. The sequence goes on from JAQISU010000015.1 coordinate 7,193,190, forward strand.
TACATGCGGTCACTGATCCTATCATAAGCCATTTGCAATGGTTCATTATATAATAAATTCTTTATTTAAATACTTGTTTTAATTATAATATGAAGGAGTTCGAAAGATTAACTAAAATTTAACCCTGGAAAAATGTTAAATTCAATCTCGATAGAGTTTTCACTAATACACCAAAGAGTCTAATAAGTGATAGAGCCATCATAGGTAGAATTCATGATTGTTTTAATGAATTCAAGCGTGATGGAGCATCTCACTGTTGGTCAACATTTCGAATTGATGGTAGCGTTGTTGCTACCATGAACGATGAAAACACAGCAGTGATAATCTCACATCTTGACAAAAAAAAGTATTTTTTTAGAGTGAAATTCATTATTCGTTCAGAAACGGGAGATTGGATTATACGAGACAAATTTTAACCAATCATGAAAGGTAAAAAAAACTCACTATGAGTCGAGATTCCAAACCAGGAATTCTGACTGGAATTGACAAACCGTACTACGAGAGATCCTATCCCGTAACAGCAGTTGTTTATGGGATATATCCGATAAATGATAAACCGAGTATTGAAAAACTAAAACCAATTAAATTATCGTCACTGATTTTATCAACGAGGATGAATTGTGTAGCAGAACGAATAATAGAACACTTCACAAATGTGTTGTGTGGAAACAAATTGACTGATCTAAGACGCAAAAAAATAAATGAATGGGGGTTAACAGTGAAGGAGCGAGGGGCAACAATTCAGGATATAACCAAATTAGAAACATCATTAAGTTTCCCAATAACCATAATGACTATAACAGGAGAAGTATTGCACGAATCAAAATATAAATCAAAAGGAGCTCCAATCAAAATTATTGACCATAATGAACACGCGTGGACACCTGCGGTAACAATATTTCCGCTGGATAGAACAATAAAATGTATATCCGTAGAGTTCCTCGGAGAAGAATTCTCTGAGGAGAAATTATTTGATTTTATTTACCTATTAGGTAAAAACGATCCTGTGTCAGTATGGTTACTTCACAGCTTTTAAAACTCCGAGGGTGGATTCGATCAATTTTTAAGACCCAGTGGAGAATTATACCGTACTGAAGCCCTCCACCACGAGATGAAAAAACGAGCTAGCAGTTTTTCAATAGAATACGACAAGCAATTACTAACAAATTGTTTTACAATTCCGTCAGTTGCAGCTCATTTCACGAGAAAGAAATCTATGGAAACCAACGCAAGCTGAATTTCATGAATACAACCATGGCGGATTAAGGAATACAAAATATGACCCGAAAACTATTATTTCAGTTGATATGGTTGCGTGCTATCCCGGGAGTTTTCTCGGGTATGGAGAATGCACTGAATACTTCAAACGATTTGGACATACCACACATGAGATGACCCGTGTTGCAATTAATGGACCACTGCCGGATTTTGATTTAACCGGATTCGCTCGTGTGGTATCATTTGAATTAGCTACAGGACTTCATCCATGCTGTTATGTTTGGATTGGTAGACACATATCTGAAAAACACTGGATGCCAATAGTGTTATTACGGTATATGATTGATTCTAAAATACTGATATCACTGATTGTCAGTGAAGCGATTATATCATATTGAGTGCAGACTGAGGTCTGGTTACCACAACCTAATGGTCTAGATAGTATAATCAGCGAAAATAGAAAACAATTTCCATCCCTCGACGAAGAATATATCTTGAAATGGTCCAAACAGATATTTGAAGTTAGAAATACAGACAGAAAAGAACTCGGTAGAAGAATAATTGGTAAGATCACACAAGGTGGAAAATACGACAATAACCCATATTCGTCACGGTTGATTATAGATAGCGTTGAATACGATTTAATAATAGCGGATGTAACATCTCAGGGTATATACGTCAATCGTAAAGACGCTTTCTTGTCCAATGGAACCAAATTGGGTACAATTGTTACTTACAACGATGGATACAATCTTCAGTATACAAATTTGAGGGCGTCTATGCTGGCTTATGCTTCTATTAATCTATCATCAATGATAAATAGATTTCCTGACACCGCAGTTAGAGTAGCCACTGATTAATTTTATATAAACGCGAAACACTGCGAAGCAGTGGCCGAATTCACAAATTCTGACGAGAGTTGGGGATCATGGAGAATTAAAATGGAAATACCACATGATTATTCTAAATCAGCAGATATTACAATTAAAAACAATTACTTGAAAAAAAATCAGATATCAGAACTATCTAATGCACCGCAGATATCTGATTCAATATGTAGATATAAAACCGTTTACTTAAGTGGCTGTGGTGGGTCAGGAAAGATGACTCGTGTGATTGAATTATTTCGTGGGAAATCAAACATGATTGTGCTAACACCGACACACCGACTTGCAAGAGAGGTGAAACAGCGAGGAATTAATTCTTGCACTTATCACAGTTTCTTTCGATGGAAAGGCGACGAATGGACCTCTGATCGAATGGGTGAGAAATTTATTCCTGAAGTCATTATTTGGGATGAGATATGCACAGTGTCGTTAGATGTATTACAAAGATTTATTGATTGGATATTGCTATCGAATACAAGAGTGATAATGTGTGGAGATCACAGTCAACCACTACCATTTGTCGGTTTGTCTCCACATAATTGGCTAAAGAATTTTGTAGACTATTATGAAGAAATTAATACTGATTATAGAGCACTTGATGAACAATTATGCGAGTTCTAGAAACTAAATAGATTACAACCGGATAGAATCAAATGTGGAATAGTGTGTGAAATAATTTCAGAAACTCCATTGCATGATTTTTGGGAAGCGTGGAAACCAAACGATTTGATAGTGGCAAGTAGAAAGATAGTCATAGACACACTTCAGACGAAGTTATTTGAATTACATCAAGAAAAACTTGCAACACTCCCAACACCGCTGTGTTATAGGAATTCGGATACTCGAAGACAAAATAATGAAGTTGATATTCCTGGACAAAGTGAGAAGCAAATTCTCGTATTAAATGATATTGTGTTGGTTGATATCAATGTCATCGAAGATGCATTGCACGCTGATAAATCCCCATGGAAGCTAGGATACGCGACTATACATTCTTCGCAGGGTTGGACTATATCCGATACAATTGTTTGGATCATAGAGAATCACATCGAGTGGTCGAATTTAGTTTATCTTGCGGTGTCCAGAGTACGAAGAATACATCAACTTCGAAGAGTTGTTCTAGATGATAATGACACCACAATAAGTGATATTGTCAGTGATGATATAATCAGAAAAAACTATCTGGTTATTAACAGCAGGATAAAAAAAATAAACGAGAATTTGATATTGATGCTGAATTAATAATTACATTGAAACAACAGAATAATCACTGCGCAAGTTGCAATTGTAAAATGAGTTGGCGTTGGTCGGATAAAGACTCTCAACAATTTACCGTAGACAGAAAAGATAGTAGTATTGGTCATACCAGAGATAATGTGATGCTGACTTGTCTTCAGTGCAACAGATGCAGAGGTGCTAGTTAAGACCACACGGTGGTAATTGAGTACCCTCGGATATCACTTGTAGTTGTTCATGAGTAAACCCAAGCTGAGGAGCAGTTGAATCCAATCTATAGATTGCTGGTCTACCCGTAGATCGTGTTATGCTAGATATTTTATGTGCAGTAACACTCCAAATAGGATCAGTAGCTCTTTTTTTGCCACCTTCAAGCTCTTCTGGTTCATATAAATACCTAACAGTGACATTACCGAGTATTGGTTGTTTTGAAAAATCCTTTTGTGGTTTTTCAGGTATATACTTTTTTTTAATCGCGTTGTTAGGTTTCATATTAATCGTTCGAGTAATCTCATTATTTAACGCGGTAATTACACCTGGTAATCTCTTGACCCATTCTAGAGATCGTTTATCCTGAATAAATTCCTTCGCGTGTTGATATCCAAATAACCGCTCAGCAAGTGTCCGATTAAATCGTTCAACAATTGCCTGATCGCGATGTAGTATAATATGTCCTCGTCTGATAGTGATATTATGATGCTTCATTATTGATAGCACCGCACCCTGAAATTCCTTGCCAGGATCAACTTGTAACAGATTTGGCCAGCGCAGAGGACCCCTCCGATAAATCCTTTCAAACGCAGTAGCAACTTCAGTTGATGATTTTGTTTTTAGCAGTTCTGCTTGTTTGTATCGACTCGCAACATCAACCACAGTTAGCACATACTTGTAAACACCATCATGCGGCAGAAATAATATATCAGCTTGGTGAACTTCATTAGAGACAGTCACATCAAAATGTGAGTAGTTAATTTGTTTAGGCGGTGGTAGATAAATTTGCCATATCGCCTGTTTAGATAACCAATCCTCTGCAGTGGTATTTTTCACCTTTGCGGCGCTAGCGAGTTTACCAATTGCTGCTTTACCCCTCCAGTATCCTCTTGTGGAATAATAAATAGATTCCATGTTGTTATTAATTACCAGCACCCACCGTCAATTTACCTTTCATCGCTGATTTTACTAACCATGAAGCTAATTTTTCTTTGAAGGATTTATCAGTGATAGAATTCAACGCATGAATTAATTTCACATCTGCGATATGTCTGTGTTGCAGAGTACTGCTTTTATAAGCAACATCATGGGCATGACAAGCCTTATGAATGGCGTTTATTGGGTTTTCACTGGGTCTTGGTTGGTTTTGATCATCAAGTCTGATATCGAGTCTAGTCCCGGGTCCACAATAACGATACCCTGGATGATGTTTTTCTCCCGGATACTTCGCCCATGATGTTCCTGGGAGTTTTACTAACTTGGCTGCAATATCACATCCTCATTTTTTTTTAAACATCTCCAGATTTCATAAAACAAATGTAAATTTTTTTGTACCGCATTGTACACACTTACCAGCAAGTGCTGATCTGTTATTTGTAGTTGTAATTGTCATCAAGTCATTTGTGCTAGTACTCTTCTTACATTTCACACCATATGGATCCATAATTTATTTATATTATATGAGTATGAATGTAATTGATTATTCAGCTACCCGACGACGGCAACCTATTAAACACCATGCGATGTTACTGAATTCAATTCGTATGATTATAATCGGACCATCTGGAAGTGGTAAAACACAACTACTACTTAATTTAATAACAAGATGGATGAAATGGAATAAGTTGTATTTAGTTACTCTGAGTCTAGATAATCAGCGATGTTACAATGTGTTAAAAGATTTCAATGACGAAGCGGTAGAAGACTCCGGCGAGGGTATTATTGAGTTTATAACCAATATTGATGAAGCACCGACCATTGATGATAATGATGGAAGTATTAACAATTTAGTCGTATATGATGATGTCATGTTAGATAATCAAAAGAATCCTGCTAGGATATTTTCCAGAGGCAGACATAAAAACACTGACATGATATATGTCACTCAACGATACTCTCAAATACCAAAAGTGATCAGAGATAACTGCAATATTCTTGCTGTATTCAACGGGGTCGACACACATACGCTACGAAATATTTGGCAAACTTGGTGCAGGGGTGATATGGATTTTAATCTCTTTAGAAATTTCTTTAGTCACGCTCAGTCAACCCCACATGGATTTGTAACGATAAATTTGCATGACCCGAGATCAAGATATCGCGTCGGACTTTATAAAATATTCGGTTAAATAAACATTTACCCCATAGCAGCAGAGGGGGGGGGGGGGGAACAAGAACTTGGCGTTTTTTTTTCCAAATGGACACCTCTATAAAGCATTTATGAACAAGCCCTAGTTTGCAAAATAGACACCTCTATAAAGCATTTTTGAGGAAGCCTTAGTTTGCCTAATAGACGCCTCCAAAAGTTGTCCGATCCCCCCCCTCTACTGCTCGGGGTTATAAGTAATTGTCGAGCAAAAGAAATTCAGCCAAATATGCATAAATGTCTACTGTTATTTCAGGTTTGTCATGTTTACTCTCAAGTTCTTCAATTTTTAGGGTTGAATTAAAAAGTTCATAAATTAAAAAATGGATTTTGTTTATGAAAAGTGCTTCACTTTTTTTAAAAACTACTTAAATTTCTTTAAAAAAACCTACTTGATTTTATAAGTAATTTCAGAACCATATATCTAAAATGTAATATAAGAAAAGATGTTTTTTTCTTTAAAAAATTTGGTAAAAGAGCGTATTTCAGTAAATGTTGGTGAAATAGAGCTTGGACTAACAATACCAATGGCTGACCTTGCTGACACTTAATCTACCATAAACTATAAATACAAATGGGTACAAATGGGAATGGGACCTGGTTTATTATGGTTGAGTGAAAGCATTGAATGGAGACAATACAAGGCGTGGATTGCTATCAAGTTTTATATGAAAAGTGAGAAACAAAGATTAATTTAAGTTTTTCTACTGTTACATTACATTCCTTTCATGTAACTGTGTTCAAAAGAGTGGCTTCTGAAACTTTACCTGCTGTCTGAAGTAAAACAGGGTTTCATCCAGGACGCATGTGCAAATCCCCCCCCCCCCACCCAATTCAAGATTACCCACAAATTTCTTAATACAATTCGGGCAAGATCACGCCCAAAAAAAATGTGCTCATTTTTATGGGAAGAATGTGTTATTTTATTTTTTGGGCTTTAAAATTCCAGGTTTTCACTCATAGTAACTATGTTATACTTGTATAGTTGTAAATACATCACATATTTCTGTGTATCATGTGCTCAGTTCTGACTGGTTAATAAGAAAGGTCGGAAAGCAAGTTTGATACAGAGGCTTTCTTGGCAGGACAACGTGTTATGTGGCAGAATCAGTTAAAAGTCGGACACTTTTTCGTTATTTTATCAGTAACACTTCTAATAACAGTTGGGGTGCAAAATTTTCTGTCAGTAGGCACAATGGCAGCGAAAAATCACTTCCTCAGGCTAATCCCATATCGGACAAAGATGAGCTTAAAGATGACGGCAATGAAACAAAGGTCCATCTAACACCAAGTAAAACAAGTACTCTTTCAGTTCAGACCGGAAAAATATTGACCATGGCTGGAAATGAATGTAAAAAATGAGATGCTCTGCAGATGGTGTGCAAAAAGTGGCACAAAAAATTCATTCACATTCAGGACATCAACCCTTGACAGACATGTTGAATTACCAGCTCACAAACAGGCAATTCAGGATTTGAAACTAAGTGAAAATCCTAAAAATCATGGCAGCTATCAGCAAGAAATCAGAATCAATTATTAATGCTATATCAGTAGTGAAGGAGAATATTGCTTCTCTAAAATATGGTCTTGGTGTTAGCAACATGATAGTAGGAAGAAATACAACTTATTCATCAAGGGCTTCTGTAGAGGAATTTCAGGTAAGTTCTTTTATTTACATTTTTTCTATTGAAATTTAGATAGTAAAAATGGTGTATACTAACAAGCAATCAAAACACTGGTTCCAATCTTGAGGAATCCATGTGGTACTAAAAAATTGCATCAAGCATCATGATTGGCCAATGAAATTGCATTTGGAAGCTTGTTGTCACAACTTCCTGTCAATATTTAATGATGGATAATGTTGTTTCTTTTAATCAGTCTGGATTATTGGTGCCTGTTTCTTTTGTCATGAAATTCTTTCCTACCTAGATGGGTCACATTTCAGTATCACTGTAATAAGGTTTCTTTGTTTGAAATGATGATACAGTCACTGTTGTTTGAATAAATTGCTGAGCGTGTAAGGAGTTGCTGTCAGCATCGTCATACCGTACAGTAGTCAGACAAATCCCACCACTTGCAACTTATATAATGCTTTAGTAAATAAGTTATTATTTTTGGCTCTGATGATCATTGCAGCAAATGACATTAACACTGATCTGCTTATGTCACAACTGTATATGTAACAACCCATCAATGATCTATATAATACCATTTTTGTTTTTAAAATCATCATAATCACTTCCTTCATTACTATAATTGAATAACTTTAATTAACAGAGAGAGAGAGAGAGAGAGAGAGAGAGAGAGAGAGAGAGAGAGAGGCGTTAGTGCTATATAATGTTAGCATTTAAACAACATGATGGGATTTCTTAAAACGACCAAATTATCACAAGGCAACATCATTGAACACTCCATGGTCTTAGGCTAAGGTTCTTGCACAATTTGCATCTGATCTTGGTTATTTTACTTTGTTTAAATATAAAAAAATATATATTTGTTTTACATTTCGCAAATACTTTAATAAAATAATAATCATAAAAAAAATACTTTTATACTTTGATTTATCATTGAGCTTTATTATTTTCAGGATTGCATAGCAACAGTGATAGAATCTGAGTTAATGCAGAAAGTATGATGTATTCATTCATTAGCATCTTAATTGATGAGAGTACAGACATCTCAGATACCTAGAAGCTGGTCATTTATGCCAGAATCATTGAACCTACCATATTTGTTTCTACAACTCACTTTCTTGTAATGTGTCAGTGGAAGGCCAATCACACACTGCTGAAGTTCTTTTCAAAGAAGTTAGCCAGTTCTTGGAAAATAATGACATTCCTCTTGAAAAAGTTGGTTGGTTTGGCAAAGATGGGGCATCAGTGATTACAGGTCACAAAAGTGGTGTTGCAACACAGTTCAAAAAGAAAAGCCCTCACTTGATCAGCATTCATTCTATGGCTCATTAATTGAGTTTGTGTATCTCTCATGCATCAGGAAATCTTTGATGGCACAGTTAAAGACCAGTACCATTTTTTAATAAATCGACCAGCAGAACAGCTGAATTGAAGGAAATCCAGAACATTCTAAACAGTCCTCAACTGCAAGTCAATGAGGTGCATGAAATATGATGGCTGGCATTTTATGATGCACTATATGCAATTTTTTACAGCTGGGGGGCTCTCGTGAATTATTTCAAGACAAAACAAAAGAGTATCAAGACTTGTTGAATAAACTTAAGACTACAGATTTGTGGCATGCATGAATATTATGATGGATAAATATGCTTTTCCAGAAATCTGACTTGGATATAGCAGCTGTGTCACTAGCATGTGATATTTTGAATTCTACCTTACAGAAAGTAAGCACAGGAAAATCCTTTCAACAGACCTGTATGTCTGAAAGATTGATATAATTTAAGGATGGAGACAAAACTAAAATCACTTACAATGGTGTTGAACTCAAGTTACAGAAAAGCACATTGAAAAAGGTTTTAGATGATGTGTATAACCTTTGCCACGAGTTTGTTACAAATTTGCAGGTGGAGATGGCTGCAAAATTTCCAAAGAGCAGCACCCAAGTGACAACAGCATTTGAGTTTCTTGGTCTACGTAACCTCACATTCCTATCTTCTGAAGAACAAGAAATATATGGTTATGACCATACAACAATTCTCTGTGATCATTTTGGTCAGGAGAGGAAATTAAAAAAAGCTATCAGTCCCCCTTTGTGTGACCCAAAACATGTTTTGACAGTGTGGCCTTTTGTTAAGACTATCATTAAAAGAGAAATGAAACACATTTCCAAATCGTCTTCTGTTAGTATCAGTGGCCTTCATTATGCCATACCAAACAGCTAAGAGTGGCTTAGATTTGAAGCCTGATGGATCGCGTTATCTACCAACAGGAGAAGGGGTGAAGGCGGGCCACTGGCGCCGTAAAACCAGTTGCTTCGGGTAGATGGGACTCATAAACCTTGGATGGTAATTCATCTAGGAGAAGGAAAACTCCGATTCCAAACCTCTGCTGCCTTGTGGCTATACACACTCATGTGAAAGGCTAAGGGAGTAAACCCCAACAAAAATCCTGGAGACCGAGTCCCTAAGGCGGTCTGACATTGACCTCAATGTCATTCCGGCAACTCCTGCTACACCGTTGGTGCCAAGCTGTATCGACATTTGTTGTTCCCTTGGGCCCAACAGCTGCGTGGAAAGAGGGGATCTGCTGCATGGGCAACAGCCGATTCTCCATACCACCCTTCCCAAGCTTCGTAGCTCCACTGGAGAGGACACTCCAGCATCGTCATATGGCATCGGCACAACATGAGAAGTAGCAGTTTACTGGTTCTAAGCTAAAGCTCGATTGGCATAGAGCTTGGCGCCAGGGGTTACTTCTGACGGTGGGAGAGATCATCAGGTCTCACTGGACAGCTACCACCCGCCTTAAGCTGGGCAGCCATCAGTCAGTAAGGTGCTACCTGCCATGGCCTGCCTGTTTCACTGGGTGTGTGGAGCTTAGAGAACCATCTCGACAAGTGGGCCACAAAACTCCGCACCAGGAAAGACTCAAAGAAGAAATAAGAAAACGTTAGGACCATGTGTCCTGGACTGACCAATGACCTACAACAGATCAACGATTCACGGAAGACTGCCATCATTGACAAAGAACTCTCCCGACTGAACATCGACATTGCCTGTCTCCAGGAGACCCGACTGACTGACAGCGGCACCATCAAGGAAGCCAATTACACATTCTTTTGGCAGGGGAAGCCCTCGAATGAACCTAGGCAGCACGGTGTAGGCTTTGCCATAAAGAACACGCTAGTTTCCATTATTGAGCCTCCATCATCAGGTACTGAGAGAATCCTTGCCCTCAGGCTGTCATCATCCTTAGACCCGATCCACATCTTCAGCGTGTATGTTCCAACCCTCCACTCTACCCACAAGGAGAAAGATAAGTTTTATGAGGCTCTGGATTAGGCAATATCCAGTATTCCAAACAACGAAACTCTTTACTTGCTAGGAGACTTCAATGCTAGAGTGGGAGCCGACCATGAGGCCTGGTCCGCCTGTCTTGGCTTTTATGGAAGGGGCAAGACCAACAAGAATGGTCAGCGACTTCTGGAGATGTGCTGCTCCCACAGCCTATGTGTGACCAACACTTTCTTCTAATGCAAGGAGATCCACCAGGTGTCTTGGAGACACACACGTTCACTACACAGGCACCAGCTAGACATTGTCATCACCAGGCGTGCGAAACTAGCCAGCGTCCTCTTCACCCACAGCTACCACAGTGCCGACTGTGACACGGACCATTCCCTTGTGGTCAGTAAGGTACGAATATTACCCAAGAAGCTGCACCATGCCAAGAAGAAGGGTCACCCTCGCATCAACATCTGCTGTGCGAGTAACCCAGAGAAAACACAGCAATTCATCAGTAAAGTGCAGGAAGCTCTCACCAAAGTGACACTTGATGACACCATTGACTCTAAGTGGGCCCATCTCTGTGACTCTGTGTACAACTCAGCCATAATATCATACGGGAAGGGGGAATGGAAATATGCTGACTGGTATGAGGCAAACTGGGAGGAGATGGAGTCCGTGACTGAGGCAAAGAGGAAAGCCTTCCTGGCATACAAAGCTGTACCTAGCCCAAGAACATTGCATGCACTCAGGAATGCAAGGAACAACGCCCAGAAGACTGCCTGTCACTGTGCCAACATATACTGGCTTAACCTTTGCAACAGTATACAGACAGCTGCCGACACCGGGGATGCAAGAGGAATGTATGAGGGCATCAAGAAGGCGACAGGCCCCTCCATCTCAAAGACCGCCCCCCTCAAGTTGAAGACAGGTGAAGACATCGCAGACCAAGGCAAACAACTGCAGCGATGGGTTGAACACTATATGCTATATGCAACCCAAAACAACGTCACTGACACTGCCCTGGATGCCATTCCAGACCTGCCTATCTAAACACACAGCCCACCCTGGAAGAGCTCGGAAAAGCCATAGACTGCCTTGCCTGTGGGAAGGCTCCTGGAAGCGACAGCATTCCGCTTGAAGTCCTCAAGAGTGGGAAACCAACGCTGCTTCAGCCACTACACATACTCCTCTGCCTCTGTTGGGAAAAGGGATACATCCCACAGGACATGCATGACGCCAACATCGTCACTTTGTACAAGAACAAGGGAGACTGTAGCGACTGCAACAACTACCGGGGCTTCTCCCTCCTCAGTGTTGTTGGAAAGGCTTTCGCCCATGTTGCCTTGGCGTGCTTGCAGATCCTAGCTTCCTGCATCTACCCAGAGTCCCAGTGTGGATTTCAAGCCAGCAGGTCAACTGTAGACATGATCTTCTCACTACGTCAGCTGCAGGAGAAGTGTCATGAGCAGCAGATGCCCCTCTACATTGCCTACATAGACACTATGAAGGTATTTCACCTGGTCAGTCAGAGTGTACTCTTCAAAATCCTGCAGAAGATTAGCTGCCCCCCCCCCCCCCCATATCTACTTGCTGTCCTCATGTCATTCCACAAAAACTTGCACAGCACAGTGTACTTCACTGGCGCAACATCAGAGGCCTTCCCAGTAATCAGCGGAAGGCTGTGTGCTTGCGCCGACGCTCTTCGCAATATTCTTCTCCATGCTTCTCCAGCGTGCCTTCAAGGTTGCAGCGATGGAGTGTACATCCATACCAGGGCTGATGGAAAGCTGTTTAACATCACCCATCTCCATACTAAGACTAAAATCACAAAGGTACTCATCCGTGAATTGCTTTTCGCCGATGATGCAGCCTTGACACCCACACGGAAGATGGACTGCAGCAGTTGGTATGCCGCCTCTCCAACGCTTGCAAGGAATTTGGACTGACCATCAGCTTGAAGACAACAAATGTCATGGCGCAAGATGCAGATTCCCCTCCCTCTGTCACCATCGATGGATACAACTTGGAAGTTGTCGAGAACTTCACATACCTCGGGTCCAACATGTCCAGCTCACCCTTAATTGATTATGAGGTGAATGGTAGGATTGCCAAGGCAGCTGCAATGATGATCAGACTTAACCAGAGGGTATGGAACAACCCCAACCTCACCGAGAAGACCAAACTGCATGTCTACCAAGCCTGCGTGCTCAGCTCACTCTACAGCAGCAAAACATGGACCACCTATGCAAGTTACGAGAGAAAACTGAACAGCTTCAACCTGAGATTTCTGCAGCACTTTATGCACATCAAGTGGCAGGACAAAGTACCCAACACAGAGGTTCTAGAACGTGCCAACATCAACAGCATGTTCTCCATTCTCAGAGAGGTGCCTTCGCTGGCTCGGCCATGTCAAGAATGGACAAAGGCTGCATTTCTAAGGACCTGTTATATGGGAAACTAGCAGAAGGTACACGACCAACTGGACGTCCATGCCTGTGCTACAAAGATGTTTGCTAGATGGACATGAAGACGGCCAACATCGATGTCAACAAATGGGAGAGCTTTGCTAATGACCATCCCATCTGGCGCCTAGCTGTCAAGCAGGGAGTTAGCAAAGCTGAGGATGACAGGAATAGAAAGCATGCTCAAAAGAGAGCCAGAAAGAAGTAACAGCTGATTCTGAAGCTACGCAATCATCTCACATAGACAGACGGATGCCAAAGACAAACTCATAACAAAACTGCATGACGAATCTCTGTAGAAGAAAGGGTTATCAACAGACTCATGATGATTTCAATTGAAGGACCACCTCAGAGAGACTTCAACTTTAACATCCTTAACAAGGCATTGGTAGAGTGGAGGATGAGGAAGGACAGGAGACTATTTAGGAAATCGTGATCATATTTGCAGAATAATGCAGTCACAATTACTGTCAGTCTGGATGTAGATCTGATATGTATGAATGTTCCTGTTAAGAGTTAACTTTTATAGAAAATTTATACATGTATATACTTTCCCTAATTTCATTTAAGATTTGGACTTTTCTGCAAAAATTATTTGCTGTATATACTCACGTATAAGCCTGATTGCATATAAGCAGATCCTACCCCGTAAACCTAACAGGTATAAACGCTAAAAACGGCATGACCCACGTATAAACCCACCCACAACTTAATTACATCATAAGATGCACACAGTAAGTTCTAAATGCACTTATTTAGACAAACTTTTATTAACTTTAATTACACATATACTTCTCTCAGGATGGCATTTATGATTATTTTTTAAAATGTTATAAACTTGTTTGAAAAGTAATTTAATTTTTTTTAACACTACCTCTCCTCTTTGACTTTGTTTATGCGTTATTGCATTAGACTTTTTATATCAGTGTACCGGTAATTACATTTTTAATTTGCCTTGAAGTTGTCAATACCTAACTCATTAATATGTGATCCATGTTTGACAACACAACAGACAACAAAATAGTTTGATTAAATGCTCTTGAATGTATTTATGTAATGGCACAACCGCATGTACATTGTAGGTTTAAACACACGCTGAATGAAGTATATTCCAATGAATGAAGTACATCCCTTGGAGTCAGATAATGGGCAAACTTGAATGACATCTCCAAAATACAATAATGAAGTTTCAGAAATAATGCTTCAAAAAATTATGCTAATGCCATAAAAGCTGAGCTGTATCTTGCTTTGATGTAAGTGACCTTACACCATACCTGTCAACTCTCATGCCAGGAAGAAGAACCTCCAAATTTCATAATATCTCCCAATTTTTGCAGAGAACTCCCAATTTTTATGCCTTTGATTTTCATTTATCCTTAAAAAGAAAAATAGATATACTGTATGCAATCCATGGAGGCCATTTTCTGTTGCATCAGCTGTGAAAATATTTGTTATAAAATAATTACTTTACTAGAAAGAATTCGCTTTGTCAATAAATATAATGTTAAGTTTAAACATTATTCATGTCAAATTTACAATCTTTTGTACCTCTACTAGAATACAAAAATCAGAAAATAAACCAGAACAAAAATAAATCACAACATTAAAATTGTTGATCAATTTCAATCCTAAGAAGATCACTATGAATGCGGTAACTCCATATGCTATAGCGCCATTCCCACCAAAAAAACTCACACGAGTGAACACCTGGCATTTTTGCAACTTATATACAAATATTAATTACTATCATTAAGGTGAAAGGAATGAATGAAAATAAATAACACGCACCAAATACTAAATGCCTTACGAGTTGACAGTAAGGAAATGTGGTCAGATATACCAAGGAAATTAGTTGCCTATTTAGGTACCTTTAGTTCAACAAAATTAGAAATCTTTTATTTGCCAATTAATTGCTGGTGCTTGCATAACAAACAGTAATGTAAAAAATGGTTTCATTGAATTATGCCAGTGGGCCAGGCATTTCACAAAATAGTTACATCTATAACAATTAACTTTTAATTAACTTTTAATTAGTTGCACTGGCTTTCTTGCTTGTTTATTTAAGACTAACATTTAGCTTTTGTGTAGTTTTGGTCACAGCTGACCAGAATATGAAATAGAGCATATCCTGAGGGGAAATAAAGAGCGTGACATGTAAAAATAGTGCATCCTTTGCTAATTTCATGCATATTGGACCCAAAACAATTGACAGATCGGTCAATATTTACTGAAACCAAGGCTTTAAAAATGCAATGAAAACCCTCCAGATTTTGGATCCCAATCGCCATATATTTTAATCGGTCTCCCTACTTGGACTTTTTAAAAGTTTACAGGTGTGCCTTAGATCCTGTTTTACAAACTATGGTAATCATGCTAATATTAATGGAATGAAAGGCAATTTAATATCAATGTACTGGTATAGTTGCCAGTCAAAATTCCCTTTTAACACAAGCATGTTTCAGGGTTTTAATGATTAACTGGCCTGTATTGTTGTAAGAAAACGAAAGACAAATCAGGCCAGCAAAGCAAACACTGAAACATCAAGCTTTTCATTGTGTGGAAAGTTATGATGTTGTTCAGCCAAAAACCAAAAAAACTAAAGTAGATTGCTGATGATCTTAGTTGATTATAATGAGAAATTACTTTACTATTACCACTCTTAGTGAACATATAAGTTATGCTGGTCATGTGCCTTGTACAATTAAACATGCATACATTTTCATAAATATTACCTCAGTTTTTAGGATCGCTTGTAACATTGAAAATGATTTACTAGTGAACACATGATTCAGCATAAATGAAACAGCTGTTAAGGACTTGCTGAAATGTTATCTGAAAGAATGCAGCTTGTTGAAACGATGAATAAAGCAAAATCGGCATCTAATATGTTTGAGAATAAATGAGGATATAAGTGATGCTATGCACGCTTTGCACTAAGTACTGTACATTATAGTTCAGCCTGGTCTCCTGGGTAAACTCAACTGGCCTGCAAATAATAAAGTTTGTCTTTACCTTTATTTAATTTCGTGTTGGAGAAATCAGAAATTATGCAAATGCAAAATAATAACAAAATCAATCAAAGTACTTTGTAACAGTTTAATAAGTGTGGGGACACTGAAAATGATTTTTTTTTCATTCATGTCTTAGGACATGGAAAAAATTATTATTTTGTGTCCCAAAATTTACAGCCATTACAGTAGTCAAAAAGAGATTTAAAAACTGTCAAGTTTAGACACTAGCTTGTGGATAAGCCAACCCCCACTTTTTTCAGAGATTAATTTTTTCCTAAATTTTCTGCAAGTATGTATAGTACAGTACCTACAAATAATAATAAATAATACAATGTACTGTATAATAAGAAATAATACAATGTACTGTATAATAATAAATAATACAATGTACTGTATAATAGTACATGTACTGTATAATAATAAATAATACAATGTACTGTATAATAGTACTGTATAATAATAAATGATACAATGTACTGTATAATAGTACTGTATAATAATAAATAATACAATGTACTGTATAATAGTACTGTATAATAATAAATAATACAATGTACTGTATAATAATAAATAATACAATGTACTGTATAATAGTACTGTATAATAATAAATGATACAATGTACTGTATAATACCAAATAATACAATGTACTGTATAATAATAAATAATACAATGTACTGTATAATAGTACTGTATAATAATAAATGATACAATGTACTGTATAATAGTACTGTATAATAATAAATAATACAATGTACTGTATAATAGTACTGTATAAAAACAAATAATACAATGTACTGTATAATAATAAATAATACAATGTACTGTATAATAATAAATAATACAATGTACTGTATAATAATAAATAATACAATGTACTGTATAATAGTAAATAATACAATGTACTGTATAATAATAAATAATACAATGTACTGTATAATAGTAAATAATACAATGTACTGTATAATAATAAATAATACAATGTACTGTATAATAATAAATAATACAATGTACTGTATAATAGTAAATAATACAATGTACTGTATAATAATAAATAATACAATGTACTGTATAATAGTAAATAATACAATGTACTGTATAATAGTAAATAATACAATGTACTGTATAATAATAAATAATACAATGTACTGTATAATAATAAATAATACAATGTACTGTATAATAATAAATAATACAATGTACTGTATAATAGTAAATAATACAATGAACTGTATAATAATAAATAATACAATGTACTGTATAATAGTAAATAATACAATGAACTGTATAATAATAAATAATACAATGTACTGTATAATAGTAAATAATACAGTGTACTGTATAATAATAAATAATACAATGTACTGTATAATAGTAAATAATACAATGTACTGTATAATAATAAATAATACAATGTACTGTATAATAATAAATAATACAATGTACTGTATAATATTAAATAATACAATGTACTGTATAATAACAAATAATACAATGCACTGTATAATAATAAATAATACAATGTACTATATAATAGTACTGTATAATAATAAATGATACAATGTACTGTATAATAGTACTGTATAATAATAAATAATACAATGTACTGTATAATAGTACTGTATAATAACAAATAATACAATGTACTGTATAATAATAAATAATACAATGTACTGTATAATAATAAATAATACAATGTACTGTATAATAATAAATAATACAATGTACTGTATAATAGTAAATAATACAATGTACTGTATAATAATAAATAATACAATGTATTGTATAATAATAAATAATACAATGTACTGTATAATAGTAAATAATACAATGTACTGTATAATAGTAAATAATACAATGTACTGTATAATAGTAAATAATACAATGTACTGTATAATAGTAAATAATACAATGTACTGTATAATAGTAAATAATACAATGTACTGTATAATAGTAAATAATACAATGTACTGTATAATAGTAAATAATACAATGTACTGTATAATAATAAATAATACAATGTACTGTATAATAGTAAATAATACAATGTACTGTATAATAATAAATAATACAATGTACTGTATAATAATAAATAATACAATGTACTGTATAATAGTAAATAATACAATGTACTGTATAATAATAAATAATACAATGTACTGTATAATAGTACAAATAATTATAAATAATACAATGTACTGTATAAATAGTACTGTATAATAATAAATATGTGATGTCTATGCAAAGTTTGACTTACTATAGCACTTTTAAGAAAAGCCATTTTCCCATTTTACTGTAGACATGGTCATGATCTTGCTGACTTTTTATGCAAATGCAGTACAAATATTGTTAGCAAATAGCAGCCATGCTAAATGTAAAACACGGCCTCCTTACAAATTGGGTAAATACCTTTAGAATAATTTCCTTTTTATGATGTTTGTAGTCCAATTAACTGGCAGCTTAAAAACTCTAATGGTATTTATAGGCATGTGTTGGACTTGTCCCTAATGCATTTACCATTCACAGTGTAGACAGTCTTTTCCATTGTGGGCACATGGTGGCCACGCAGATAGTCTTTCCAAAAGATAGTACATGGTGGTCATACAAATAGACACTTCCCAAACCTTTTCTATGATGGTTTTGTCTATTTTTAAAGAGTTTTCTTGTTTTTACTTTATTTTATCATAGGTTTAATATCTTTTTATTCTCAATTTGTGCAAAATTTAGGAGACCATTAATGATTTTTGTTTTGAACTGTGCTGTAAAATGTACTGACATGATTATCATGTTACTTCATGTGTTATTGCAGGCCTGTCAGAGCAATAAGTTAATTATCATTATTTGATGTGTTATTGCAGGCCTGTCAGAGCAATAAGTTAATTATCAGTTATTTGATGTGTTATTGCAGGCCTGTCAGATCAATAAGTTAATTATCATTTGTTATTTTATTTGTTATTACAGGTCTGTCAAAACAATTAGTTAAGATTTGCTGTTTTATGTGTTAATGCAGGCCTGTCAAAACAATGTGTTAATTGTCACCGTTTCTTTTTGTGTATGTTATGTCTTACAGGTCTGTCAGAACTTACAGTTAATTATCATTGCTGCTTTATGTGTTATTACAGGTCTGTCAGAACTTACAGTTAATTATCATTGCTGCTGTATGTGTTATTACAGGTCTGTCAGAACTTACAGTTAATTATCATTGCTGCTTTATGTGTTATTACAGGTCTGTCAGAACTTACAGTTAATTATCATTGCTGCTGTATGTGTTATTACAGGTCTGTCAGATCTTACAGTTAATTATCATTGCTGCTTTATGTGTTATTACAGGTCTGTCAGAACTTACAGTTAATTATCATTGCTGCTGTATGTGTTATTACAGGTCTGTCAGATCTCAGAGCTGATTATCACTGTTACTTTCTTTTTGTGTTATTGTAGATGGAACACCAAGATGATTATCACTTACTTTGTTATTGTAGGTCATATGGATGATTATCGCTTACTCTGTGTATTTTTAGGCCCGTCGGAATTTTATAATAAGTATGGCTGCCTACAGTGTAGTGGGTTTCATGCTACAGATAAAGGACCGACACAATGGCAACCTCATGTTGGATAAAGACGGTCACATTATACACATAGGTTAGTATTGCTGATCATAAGATATCAATGTACCCAAACACAAATTTAAGTTTTCAGAATGACTGCCTTTTTCTCATTTTTAAGTAACAAGCATATGAGAAAAATATTTTGCATGATAGTAAAGATTCTTCAAAGCATTTTTTTCACATATTCTTTTTGCAGATTTGCTACATTAATTTGACTCAAATTTCATGACACATAAATATATTGAGTGTAGTCAAAAAATGTTTGTATTTACAAAGATGCAGATAGACAACTTGTAAATACATGTCACTACCAAGTCAGAATGGAAAGAACCATCATCTCTTAATAACCAGTTCCAGCATACCTCTTTAAAAGGGCTATAGCATGCTTCGTTATAACACAAATTTGGATATAACACAGTCACAGCGTGGCTCCCCCAAAGTTTATATACATGTATATTTCTTGCACACGAAAACATTCTTTCTTAAAAGTACAAAGAAAACATAAAAAGTTTATTATCATTTTGGAGAAGAGATCATGCATGAATAATACATGATAATTTTGGCATGGCTCTTGAAATTTTATATACATGTATTATTCTCACACACAAAAATATTCTCTCTTAAAAGTATGAAAATAATGTAAATAGTGGAATATCATTTTGGAGAAGAGATCGTGCATGAATAATACAAGATGATTGTGGTATGGCTCCTGAAATTTTATATGTATTTGTTAGTTTTTCTTCTTAAACGTACAAAAAAATAAGTGTAAAATGTTTATTCTAGGTTTGCAAAGCGCTTTGCTGATGTTGAAAACTGTGATTTTTATTTTCCTTATTGATAGCAAAATATACCATCTGGCGATTTGTTTAATTGCCAACATTGTTGTTTTTTTTAAAAACTTGTATATACAACCATCGGTTTTGAGTGGAGAAATTCAGCAGGCCCCATGAAAGAAAGCTGCACATTTGATATAAAATGCACTGAAATTTATCTGTTGTTACATAAACAATTTTTTTTTGTCCATATTGACAAATCATCTTAACAGTGCATTGTTATATCATAAACCCATTTATGTTAACATCGTGCATGAGTTCTGTATGTTGTGAAATATCTGCATTTTTTGTTGTTGACATTTCTGGTAGCAGAGATCAACTGGACAAGGCATTATCTCGTAATCTTTCATCAGATTTTAAGCCTCTCACTATTAATTAATATATTTAAATAGACTGACATTTGTGTGTGGATGGTAAGTAAAATTCCTCTTCTTTCCACTTGCAAATTAAATCCCTCAGAACACCTAAATTTTCTGTACTAATCCTAATCAGACCAGAACACCTGCGTCTCTATCATATGTTGACTCTTTGCTAAATTTCTGATGCATGAGTGAAGTGCAGCATCACTTCACTACCACAAAGGTAAAAAAGCATCTTGTTGGTCTATTCAGTATGCAGAAGGAACTACAATCGACCAAATGATGGCCAATTCCTTATTTATAAATGTACCCAGATAAAATAGTTTGCTGAAATTTCAAAGAAAACATTACCTTTGAAGCACCGACTGCCATGAAAATGTACTAAGCAGATGGAGAAAAAAATCAGTCTCAATCATGCAAAACAATTATTTGATGTTGCCGCTACAATAAGAAATGGGCATTTATTTGGTTCTCAAAAGCTGTCCTTTAGCAGCAACTTCAATAATGCATGCACCTTTCATTTAAGAAAGCCAATTACAATCTTCAATAAAAACAGAACTTTACTTCAAAAAAGTCCATGCCAAACTTAAAAGCAATGGAATCTGATGGATGTTTTCATTTTCCAACATGACTGGAACATGTTGACTGTGTTGTGAAAGTTTACTTTTTGCAGGAAAAAAGTTTTTGTGATTGCAAACACTATCAACAGCAACTATCTTTTACTGACTTTGGACATACTCAAAACTAAAAGTACTTTGTCATTCGTTACGTGATTATGCTATGTTTAACCACCAAATTCAGACCTATATCACCTGTGACAAAATTATTGAATATTTTAAATCTGTGCATTTTGTCAATGGAATTACTTTTATTGTGGATTTATTGTATTATGTGATTCATGCTAGTATTGATACTCTATTCATGCTATACATAAGATGTATATAAAAACAGTATACACATATATTTACCAATCCGTGGTTCTCTAAATAAAATAAAATATTATATTCTATTTTCACTACATGTGTATTTCCCATTTAATACGCATCGATTGAAGATGGTGACTGTGCCAATAAAGCACTTATTTTACTGCCCGCATTTATTATCTACCCCCCATGTCCACTCCCAGAAATTGTTTGGAGTAAATGCATCATTTTCTTCAGCTAACTGACCAGTTTGCTTATAACACAGTTTGGCCTATAACATGGTTGGATTCTATTGCTCCCATCTACTGTATTATGGTGGGTTCAGACTGTATTACAATACTTGCATCATCGTATGTATGTGTGCATGTGTGTGTCTGTATATATATGCATGGATGTTTTATTAGATGGTATATTTATGAATCTGATTCCATTCTAGATTTTGGCTTCATGTTTGAGAGTTCCCCAGGAGGAAACCTGGGTTGGGAGCCAGACATCAAGCTAACAGATGAAATGGTAGCCATAATGGGTGGGAAAATGGAGGCTCCACCCTTCCAGTGGTTCATGCAGCTCTGTGTACAAGGGTATCTAGCGGTTAGGTAACTACACTGCACTTTTCAAGACCTATGGCTTGGAGGTTTTTACGTGTATTTATTGCCAACCTGGATTTTTAAGTATTTTTTTCTCTTCAATTTCAGCAGATAGGGACAATACTCTATACAGCACTCCTTCATTACAATGTAAATTATCATAACATGGGGCCACTCCTTCATTACAATGTAAATTATTATAACATGGGGCCACTCCTTCATTACAATGTAAATTATTATAACATGGGGCCACTCCTTCATTACAATGTAAATTATCATAACATGGGGCCACTCCTTCATTACAATGTAAATTATTATAACATGGGGCCACTCCTTCATTACAATGTAAATTATCATAACATGGGGCCACTCCTTCATTACAATGTAAATTATTATAACATGGGGCCACTCCTTCATTACAATGTAAATTATCATAACATGGGGCCACTCCTTCATTACAATGTAAATTATTATAACATGGGGCCACTCCTTCATTACAATGTAAATTATCATAACATGGGGCCACTCCTTCATTACAATGTAAATTATCATAACATGGGGCCACTCCTTCATTACAATGTAAATTATCATAACATGGGGCCACTCCTTCATTACAATGTAAATTATCATAACATGGGGCCACTCCTTCATTACAATGTAAATTATCATAACATGGGGCCACTCCTTCATTACAATGTAAATTATCATAACATGGGGCCACTCCTTCATTACAATGTAAATTATCATAACATGGGGCCACTCCTTCATTACAATGTAAATTATCATAACATGGGGCCACTCCTTCATTACAATGTAAATTATCATAACATGGGGCCACTCCTTCATTACAATGTAAATTATCATAACATGGGGCCACTCCTTCATTACAATGTAAATTATTATAACATGGGGCCACTCCTTCATTACAATGTAAATTATCATAACATGGGGCCACTCCTTCATTACAATGTAAATTATTATAACATGGGGCCACTCCTTCATTACAATGTAAATTATTATAACATGGGGCCACTCCTTCATTACAATGTAAATTATCATAACATGGGGCCACTCCTTCATTACAATGTAAATTATTATAACATGGGGCCACTCCTTCATTACAATGTAAATTATTATAACATGGGGCCACTCCTTCATTACAATGTAAATTATCATAACATGGGGCCACTCCTTCATTACAATGTAAATTATCATAACATGGGGCCACTCCTTCATTACAATGTAAATTATTATAACAAGGGGCCACTCCTTCATTACAATGTATATTATCATAACATGGGGCCACTCCTTCATTACAATGTAAATTATCATAACATGGGGCCACTCCTTCATTATAATGTAAATTATCATAACATGGGGCCACTCCTTCATTACAATGTAAATTATCATAACATGGGGCCACTCCTTCATTACAATGTAAATTATCATAACATGGGGCCACTCCTTCATTACAATGTAAATTATCATAACATGGGGCCACTCCTTCATTACAATGTAAATTATCATAACATGGGGCCACTCCTTCATTACAATGTAAATTATCATAACATGGGGCCACTCCTTCATTACAATGTAAATTATCATAACATGGGGCCACTCCTTCATTACAATGTAAATTATCATAACATGGGGCCACTCCTTCATTACAATGTAAATTATTATAACATGGGGCCACTCCTTCATTACAATGTAAATTATCATAACATGGGGCCACTCCTTCATTACAATGTAAATTATTATAACATGGGGCCACTCCTTCATTACAATGTAAATTATTATAACATGGGGCCACTCCTTCATTACAATGTAAATTATCATAACATGGGGCCACTCCTTCATTACAATGTAAATTATTATAACATGGGGCCACTCCTTCATTACAATGTAAATTATCATAACATGGGGCCACTCCTTCATTACAATGTAAATTATCATAACATGGGGCCCCAAGTGGTCTAAAGCGCTGTCCGTTACGGATCACTGCCATCTCACCTCTGTCTGCGTGGGTTCGAGTCTCGGATTCAGCCAATGTGGGTATGTGAGAAAGCATGCCAGTAGCTTCTCGTGGTTTGGTGGTTCTTTCTGGGGTTTTCCGGGTTCTTCCTCCACCATTAATACTGGCCGCCATGTATTGCCTATCTTGTGCTGAAAAATGGCGTTAAACCATAAAAACAAACAAAACATTATGACACAGTTCTTCTTGTA
Source organism: Unio delphinus (assembly GCA_029339505.1). Taxonomy (NCBI): domain Eukaryota; kingdom Metazoa; phylum Mollusca; class Bivalvia; order Unionida; family Unionidae; genus Unio; species Unio delphinus. The sequence continues at coordinate 7,217,814 of JAQISU010000015.1, forward strand.
TTGCACACATTGATGATAGTGGTAGCATTGACAACAATGGTTAGATTTGGTGTAAATAAAAAATTAGTGTCGATTTTCAAATCGGTTTTAGTATACATCATAATCAGGTTGACAGGCACAGACTCCTTTTTTTAATGTTCTGATCAGTTTTAACACCTCTATGAAGTATAAGTTGTCTGATTTTTTGTGTGCTGTTAGATGTTAAAATTCTTATTAACCCATAAGAATAAAATCCTTGTCAAAGCTCTAAACCAAGAAGTCATAAGAGTAATTACATTGTCTATATGACTCCATCTGTCAACAATTTGGTTTATACAGGATCATTTTAGTGGGATTTGTTCAATTTTAGTCAAATTTGGCATGCATTTTTATGTTGACAAGACCTCAATAGATTTTGATTTCCAACCTTTTAAGTCTTCATATACATAAGTTATGGTGCCGCAATGCTCCTGCTCTTGTCTTTTGTTTCAGCAACAAAATTTTATTAAGGTTTGTTACATTTCAACAAGATTTGGTAGTCATCTCTTCACTGATGAGAACTTAAATGTCATTTCCTCTATACTTTCCTCTATACTTTCAGGAGTTACAACTTCCTGATTATTCATCCTCCTGACTTTGGTTTCCATAACTTTACCAGATTTCAGCCAGAATTATGCGACCTTAAACTAACATGGTGGTACAGTGCCTGTGTCTTTGTCTGTGTCTGTCTGTGTATGCATGTGTGTCTGTGCCTCTGTCTGTATGCTTGTGTCTGTGATCTTGGTTTTTTTAAAGCTCAGTTGGTCATTAATCAAAAGAGCTTATGAGATGATCTGTTGTCCATTAGCAAAGGTTTCTAATTGTTACACCTTCTAAACTACTTGGAGTATCACAATGAAATTTTACTTATACACTCAACACATGGTCTTGTTAGTCTGAAATGAAAATGGAGCCACTCTGACATCCAGTGTGGCCACAGCAGTGGCCATCTCAAAATATTTGTATCACTACTCCTCATGCATGGATGGTCATACCAACATGATGTTTTTTCTAAAGACTAATTATGATGTATAGTTGGTCCTAAATGAAAATGCAGATGTTCCATATGACTGCCATGGGAGCTGTCATCAGAATCTTGTTATTGCTACTCCTTCTGAACATGAAGTCATATTGACATGGGACTTTCACCAGTAGGCTTCTTGTGATGCTTGGTTGGTCCTTAATAATAATGGTGCCTATCTGCTATTCACTTAAAGACTTCTTATTATGTCTAACTGGTTTTAAATGAAAATGGGGCTGTAATCATGTCAAAATTAGTTAATACAGTGGCATTCTTCAAATCTTGTTATCTTGTTAGTCTTGAATGGAAAGCCATATTGACATGTGGTTTTCGCCAATAGACTTTGTATGATATGGTCTGACAATCTTGAACATAACTCCTCTTGAATCAACATGGGATTTTTACCAAATGATTTATTATGAAGTCTGATTTGCCTAAAGAAAATGGTGGCCATCTTGAACATGTTGTTTTCACTACTCATCTCCTGAATGGACAGTCCTGTCAACATAGGAATTTTACTAAGCCACTTCTTACAATGTCCAATTGGTCTTAATGGTGCCACTCAGTCATTCAGTATGCCTCTCACAGTGTCAGTCTTGAAAATCTTGTATGTTTATTTCTCTTTTAAATTAACAAATGGTCATATGGAATTGTCACTGAAAGACTTTTGATATATAAATGATATATAAATGATATATATATATATATATATATATATATATATATATATATATATATATATATATATATATATATATATATATATACTGATCTGACTTTTAATATGACTTCCACAATGGCCATCTTGAAAATATTATCATCACTTCTTCTAGTGCTTTCACCAAGACACTCTTGTTTTGTCTTGTTGGTACTAAATAGAAATGGTGTAAATCTAACATTGAACATAGCCACTATGGCATCCATCTTAAAATAATTGTTATTGTTGCACCTGCAAAGTGGAAAGTCGTATGAACATGGATTGCCTCCAGAAGATTTCTTACAATGCTTTGTTGGTCCTAAATAAAAATGGTTCCAAGTTGACATCCAATATGTTCACCATGGCAGCTGATTTGGAAATTTTGCTATTGCTGAAGAATATCAAAAATGATTTCCGTACTCCACAGTTAAAATTAGGAAATATCAAAAAATGAAGAATATCAAAAATGATTTCCGTACACCACAGTTAAAATTAAGAAATATAAAAAAATGAAGAATATCAAAAATGATTTCCGTACTCCACAGTTAAAATTAAGAAATATCAAAAAATGAAGAATATCAAAAATGATTTCCGTACTCCACAGTTAAAATTAAGAAATATCAAAAAATGAAGAATATCAAAAATGATTTCCGTACTCCACAGTTAAAATTAAGAAATATCAAAAAATGAAGAATATCAAAAATGATTTCCGTACTCCACAGTTAAAATTAAGAAATATCAAAAAATGAAGAATATCAAAAATGATTTCCGTACTCCACAGTTAAAATTAAGAAATATCAAAAAATGAAGAATATCAAAAATGATTTCCGTACTCCACAGTTAAAATTAAGAAATATCAAAAAATGAAGAATATCAAAAATTATTTCCGTACTCCACAGTTAAAATTAAGAAATATCAAAAAATGAAGAATATCAAAAATGATTTCTGTACTCCACAGTTAAAATTAAGAAATATCAAAAAATGAAGAATATCAAAAATGATTTCCGTACTCCACAGTTAAAATTAAGAAATATCAAAAAATGAAGAATATCAAAAATGATTTCTGTACTCCACAGTTAAAATTAAGAAATATCAAAAAATGAAGAATATCAAAAATGATTTCCGTACTCCACAGTTAAAATTAAAAAATATCAAAAAATGAAGAAAATCAAAAATGATTTCCGTACTCCACAGTTAAAATTATGAAATATCAAAAAATGAAGAATATCAAAAATGATTTCCGTACTCCACAGTTAAAATTAAGAAATATCAAAAAATGAAGAATATCAAAAATGATTTCCGTACTCCACAGTTAAAATTAAGAAATATCAAAAAATGAAGAATATCAAAATTGATTTCCGTACTCCACAGTTAAAATTAAGAAATGGATTTACCTTGAGTGCCAGGAAATTCTTTTCCACATAATTTCTTGGAGGAGTCATGGTCCCAGAATGCCGTCCTCCCAACTTTTCCAAAGACTAATTCCACTGTTTATGGTCCTGCAGAGTGATTTCTTGTTAGCAGGGGGATTTTGTAATCACCAACAACTCCTTTTCAATTATGTCTTATTATCGTCCTTACATTAACAAATACATTAACAAGTACATGCTGCCACTCTGGAGGACATAATTCTTATCCATATATATATATATATATATATATATATATATATATATATATATATATATATATATATATATATATATACACACACACATGAGGTAATCTTGCATCAGATTGGCTGACCTGGTTTCTATTCTGTGGACCATTTTTGTGATCTGATTTTTATCAAACTTGGAATCGAAGCTTATATCATAAAGTTCTCAGAGAAGTTAAGTAGCAAGTAAGAGCCAAAAATATTAATGAGATGATTTTGCAATGTGATTAGTTTTCATTCTTACCATTAAAGATGCTATATTTCTAATCCAACTTTGAACAAACTTTGAATGTGGGCATATATCCTCCAGGTTGTCAGCAAGTTTGATAATAAACAAGGCCATATTGCATCTGAACACCTGAGCTAGTCAGCATTCCACAAGTCATATTCTGTGACTCATTTATGATCAAACTTGAAAAATGGACTTTTATCATCTTGATTTTGGATAATGTTGATAATGAGCAGCATCCATGCATATTAATGAGGCAATTTTGCATCTGATTTACTGAGTTTATTACGACTAAGGATACCATATTTCTGATCCAACTTTGTTCAGATTTTGAAGATGGGCTGATATCATCAGGTCTTGGACAAGTGCAATACTGACCTATCAACACATAATAATGAAGTGATCTTGAGATTCTTACCACTGTCCAAGCCATATTCTGATCTGATTTTGATCATACATGGAATATTGTAGATAATAAGATTGATGCATTAACACAGAGATGATCTTACTTCCTTGATTGGCTGACCTTGTTACCACTATCAAGGTAGTAAACAAATTTTATCATGTTCAAAATATAGGCTTATCAAGTTCTCAAACAAGTTCAAAAATGAGAGGTTTTTGTTTGTTTTTTATGGTTTAACGCCATTTTAAAGCACAATATAGGCTATACATGGCAGCCAGTATTAATGGTGGAGGAAGAACCCGGAAAACCCCCAGAAAGAACCACCGACTCATGAGAAGCTACTGGCAAGCTTTCTCACATAAGTACATTAGCCGAGTCTTAGACTTGAACCCATGCAGACAGAGGTGAGATGGTAGTGATCCGTAACGGACAACGCTTTAGACCACTCGGCCCCCTCAAAAATGAGAGGTATGCATATATGTATAAATGAGGCGATCTTGTGTCTGATTCTCCAAGTTTGTTACCAATCATGAGTATTTTTTTTTTACAGTTTGATAAAGCTAGTGCAACAGGCATAAATGATCAAGGCGTTTGATGAATACAGTTTTGAGTGAGAATCACACATATTAGTGAGATGATTTTGCTTCTGATTGGCTGAATTTATCAACACTTTAGTAACTGTAGGTCAATTTTTTATCAGGCTTGGTAAATATGCTAATATTGTCAAAATGTTGGATGACTGTTACTATGAGCAAGACTAATGCATATCTTTATGGTAACCTAGCATCTGACTGGTTGAGTCTTTGCACTCTAGAAACAATACTTTTAAATGGGATTCGATCAAACTTGGTAAATAGGCTTATATTAGCTATACACCACTCCCTCGATAACTTGCGCACATTGGGGTTCAAAACCATCGACTGCACTATAAGTGAGGTGCAAGTCGAGGGACTTATAATAATAAAAAAAAAAAACAATAAAAGGATCGATACAAAGGCAAAAGGGTGGGTGGGTGGCAGATTTTATAGTTTTGAATATTCACTTTATAATCATGCTGTTATTAACTGTGAATAAATATCTCTTCATAATGGTGTAGTTTATCTTTTTCCTCATAGAGAAACATTAATTTCAGGATAAAGTACCGTATAATGAGGAGTTAATCAAAAACATTATTCCACGTGGTTTCTGTTTGCTTAAAACGTATACCGCTACCCACATTGTGTATTACGTCACTAATTTTTGTGCTGATTTGGATACATTCTTGTTTTATTGTTTGATCCAAATTAGACATATTCGTTTAATACCAAAGATCTACTCTTTTCAAGAAACAATGTCGATCGATCGATTGATATATATATTTGATTGCGGTAGAAGTAAAATGAAAAACAAATGTTTATCATTACCATCATGAATTAAGTGGGTCTACAAATTTTAAACAATGTAAATTAGAACACGATAATAAAAATGCCAGTTGTTTTTTTCCAAATGACAATAGACTTTTTGAAATAAAATCAGTTAATTTTATTATGTTACTCTCGATTTTGCTGCCGCTGAGCAAAATCATCTTTTGCTTGATTCAATGCATAAGACGTAAGTGATAAAACAATGCAGGTCTCTTTTAATGGATTATTTTAGTGCATCAAACACTTCACCAAGTTGTTGATCAAAACAAAGCGGCAGGTAATTAGGTTCTCACGTAAGTACTCAATGGGTTTTGATGTGACGGTTGATCAACTCTATTCATGTTTTCATAGAAAAGAATATGTTGCAATTATAATGTTTAGATTGAAACAGAAATAAAGGATTAGAATGTGGTTTTCACATAGCAAGATATTTAATTGCTGTTTATTTCATTATTTGTTGCCACCTGTTAGTATTTACTGGACATTTTCATTGATCGCCATTTCACCAGACTGTTTATTTACGGCGTATTGATGACTATTTATCAACAAATAAACCCGAACATAATATGTGATATCTTATTTAGAATTTGCAAATTTCACAATATGGAATTGATCTTTATGGTCATTAATCACTATTTTTTTTATATATTTTATTGTAATTTTTTTATGTTTTACATATTTTGATTTTTAACATATTTTTTCTTTGGGGAAAAATCAGGATCCATGCCAGACACAGCGTTATAAGTGGGTTCACGAGTTATCAGGGCACAAGTTATCGAGAAGTGGTGTATCTCACTTAAGTACAATTATGAGTAAAATCCATGCATACTAATCATGTGATTTTGCATTGGATTGGCCTCTACAATTCAGACAAGAGTGGTAATAGGCTAATTATGTCAGGATGTTGGATGGTTTTCATTACATGCTAGTTAGTGGCTATTTAAGAAGTGATCTTAGGTCTAATTGTCTATTTAGGCTTTTGAGTTTTAAATAGGTAATATGGTTAAAAACAGTATGTCAGTATCATACCAGATATTTAAAATAAATCGCTACAACTTCCAGAAGATAAAAGCTTCCAAATAAACATGGTCAAAAGCACCTCTCAGTTACAGATAACTGCCATCTTCACCTCTGTCTGCATGGGTTCAAGTCTCAGATTTGGCAAATTTGGGTATGTGAGAAAGCTTGCCAGTAGCTTCTCATGGGTTGGTGGTTCATTTCAGGGGTAGGGTCCTTGGTTCCTCCTCAAACCATTGATATTGGCCACCATCTATATCCTATTATGAGCTGAAAAATTACATTGAACCCTTCAGCAACAATTTATTAAAAAGTCCAAGATTTTATCTGATGCTACATGGTCTCAAAGATTCTTCATGCAGTTTGGATAAAAACAAGTCTTGTCAAAAGGAGTGTATTTTTATAGAATTCTGATAATGTTTAGTAAGTAGGCCTATGTAATCCAGCTGTCAGTTCAGTATTATTATGAGCAAAATTAACACATTTAATTACATGACCTCAAATCAGATTCAGCCTGTCAGCACTTTAAAAACTATAGTTCATATCAGATTTTAATCTTAAGTAATTTTTTATATTATGAAACTATAGATCTTTAGGGAAAAAAGAGGAAATACAATATGTGTATATTTTTTGTTTCATTATTAATTTTCACTGTTTACCCACAGACCATACCAGGACGCTCTCATCAGCTTGGTGTCATTGATGTTGGACACAAGATTACCCTGTTTCCGAGGGCAGACAATAAAGCTCCTGCGAACCCGCTTCCAGCCTCAGGCTACAGAAAGAGAAGCAGCATCATACATGCTTGGCATTGTCCAGAAATGTTACCTTAGTTGGCGAGCCAAGTCATATGATATGCTCCAGTACATGCAGAACCAAATCCCCTACTGAACAGTAGTGATAGAATTTACTTTCTAAAAAATAATTAAGAACCGTTTTGCTTGTGCAGAAGGAACTTCCAAAGAAAAGTATTACAAAGTGTTGTAAATAATTACATAATTGTTAATAATAATACTGTCGCAAATACTCACTTCACAATATCGTAACAAATTTAAACACATGAAACTCATTCTCAGTATTTTGGAATGGAAACTGTATGTACATTTGAAATTTATATAGTATTGTGTCTTGTTGCTTTTAAAATAGCTGAACCTCAATAATACAAAAATGAAACATTCCGCACATGCTGTTTCTTTTTTTGTAATAAACCTTAGTAACTATTTTTAGACTACTGGAGAACAAATATGCAGTCACTTAAACATCAGCATAGTGTAGTCAGCATTCACTCCTGCAGCGCCAGGATGAGTTGTAGAAACGTTCCATGATGTTCATTGTCATCGTGATACTTGATGTGTCCTCATTTTATCAGCCCAAGATTTAAATGTTCTCATTGTTTTATGAGCAGAACAGTTTTAGGTGACGTTGGTTAGAACATATTTTCTTACAACATATATTGGATGAATATGTGTCATGCTGTAATATATAATACAGTACGTGTTGTAGCATGATTAGTACAGTCCAAGACAGCTGTTTTTCAAAGACTTTACAAAGACTTCTCAGAGTTTTCATGAAAAATTTATTACAAAATTAACTTTCCTCCTATGCTACTTTCTTTAAAAATGCATAAATGGCTACAGATAAAGAAAATTTGGAAAACAAATGATTAGGGTACCACTACAACAAAGTCGATCTGGTAACTACATGTTGTATGCCATTTGATCCATCCCATTAATAATTCAAAACTATTCAAGCTTTGGGAAACATTCATGTTTTTGAAACGTTCAAGTTTTTTGAAGTTTTAGGGATAAAACCTATTTCAAACTTCAACACATTTTCAAAGGTATCCCCATAACTGCATGGATTTTGTCATAGTTATATAAACTATGGGAGTAAAATATTGTCATAGTTATACAAACTATGGGAGTAAAATATTGTCATAGTTATACAAACTATGGGAGTAAAATATTGTCATAGTTATACAAACTATGGGAGTAAAATATTGTCATAGTTATACAAACTATGGGAGTAAAATATTGTCATAGTTATACAAACTTTATGTACCTAATTATAAGTGGAGTCAAATTGTAAATGAAAATGGTCCTGATCTGCCATAACATAATACAGCTGCAGATCACAATCTCTATTCTTTGTTCTACTTATTACTCCTAAAAAAACTACACAGACCCAGATGGATAATTATGTGACAGTAGATATGGGTGTGTGCAGTTTGCAATAGGACTCATCTTATAATCGAGTATAAACAGTACCGTATTTTCTTGAGGGGGGGGCACCAGACATATTTTTGAAAAAGTTTTATGTGTGTATGTTTGCTCCCGATATGTTGTTATGTTATTTTTTTTATTTTCCATTTAATTCCCCAATTAATTTTCCTCATCGGGGTTATATATATATTTGATAAGGGGTATTTTTTATATTCCTAGTGTTTCTTACATATTTCTTTACTAGGTGGGAGTTGACCTACCCACATACTAGTACCGTATTTTCCGGCCTATAGGTCGATGCGGAGTAGAAGTCGAATTGACCAATGTTGTAAATTTTCCATCCTTCGTCCATATGTAAGTCGATTCGGAGTATAAGACGAGGCCAGGTCAATAACTTGGCTTTGTATTTTATACTACCGGTAGTAACTTCCGGTTGCATGAATATTGATGGTATTGTCGTATGATATTCCATATTACCGGCAATATCCATTGCAACAAGAGCTATGATCATTCCTTCCAATTGAAAGTTTAAACCGACGGTAATTTATTTGAGAAACTTTGTCAAATACAATTACGGTACTTTATTCAGAGAACCATGCATTGGTACATACACGTGTCTAATTTATATATACATGTATAATCTATTGCATGAAAAGAGTATCAACACCGTGTACTCACCAGCGAATCTTGTAACATACATTGAATCCATAATACAAATATTTCCATCGAAAATATCCACACACGGATGTAAAATATTCAATAATTTTGTCACAGATCATTATGTGACTGAATTCAATGAAAAGAAAATAACAAAATTACGTAACAGGTGTACGTAATGAATGATGAAATTGTACATGTCCGTAGATTAAATAATGGAAGCTAAAGTGTATTCTTATAATAACTACATGTACATATCAGGATCTTTCTGTCTCTGAATTCAGTCATTGTGAATTTCAGCACATTTTCCCACCCAAGCTGCTAGTCAAAGTTCTTTGAACTTGCCGCCCAGCTATTGCGTCATGTTCTTTTGATGTACTCTAATAAATACAGCAGGCAGAACTGGCTGTATTTTAACCACTGAATTATGTCACTGTAAATATCAGCACAGCTAAAATGATAAAGTACTGTAGAAACATATGATTTGGGGGATTCAGTAGAATGCATGATCTACATTATTTTATAAATAATCATAGAACACTCGAGTTAATATGGATAACATCCCTTTGTAGGATCAATTGGATCAATAAAAAAAGCTATGCCGGTAATTGCGCACGTGTGTCCAATATTATACTGGAAAATCAAATATTAATGGACCAGTTATTTCATATCTTTTTTTTAAGGAACAAACAATATGCTTTGAATTAGTACAGTACACTATAGAGTATAGACCGTAAGTGTGCTATGCGGCCCGGTGAAGTTTTTACCGGTAATTGTTTTCTTTCATTTTATGTTTGAGAAATAAGAAAAAACATGCAGAAGGCAAAATAAATAATGACAAACTTACAAATATAAATGCAGTCATATTATTTTATGACAATTTATTGACATAGTAATTTAACATGAATTTGTACTTCTATGTGACCTGTTTTCGATTATGCCGATTATAGAGCAATATCAATAGCATACCGGATACTGTAATCCATATATAAGTCAATGCAATTTCAATGACAAAGTCCATATATAAGTCGATTCGAAGTATAAGACGAAGACCGAACTTTCAAGTCAAAAAGTCTCGACTTGTACGCCGGAAAATACGGTATTCTACGTTTGTTTGATATTGACCATGGCTAATGCTCTATTGTCCATGTGTATGCTATTTGTGTTAGTGCTATTTGTGTGTTGCTATATAAAGTATATACATTGTGTTCGTGTAAAGGACAGCCATTTTAATTTAAAATTTTTAACCAGTTGTCTTACTTTTTGTTTGTCTTCTCAAAATTTGCAAACATTGTTTTTATTTATTTTTTTATATTTTCTTTGAATTTTGAATTTTGTTTAAATTGAAGTGTATTATTTAAAGGTTTAGTGTTCTTCAATTTATCTAAGAATATTTATATTTTTAGGTCCATCTGCCTTGAGACAGAATCTGTACGAATTTATTTGGTTGTACAGTTCCTGTCTCAATTTGGGCTGGCCTATAATTATTTATTTTAATTAAGAATACAAAAAGTTAAAAATTGTTTAAGTTCCCTTTAATGGGAGACATGTCTATTATGGGAGATAGACATGGCAGAGAAAGTATGGATTTAGTATCCAGAGAAGTAGAGGTGCATTAATTTAAAATTATGGGTGATTTTTTCCAGACTCTGCTTCAGGCCTGCTCACTTCGCATGGCGCCATGTGATTTAGCCCCATGGCGTCCTCATGTGTACTTTCCCCTTACATGGTATCTATAAATAATTAACAGAGTAACTAAAAAATATTGTTTTTTTACTATTATTATTATTATTTTTTTTATATTTTTTTTTAAAGTTTCAATATATTATATTTTATATTTTAAAATTATTCCCTAACCTTCATTAGTGGTCCACATGTTGTAAGTGTCCTCGTTATAAAGTCTGTTATTAGTCTTACCAATTGTTTGTTAAAGTTTCCATCAAGGAAGAGTAATTGACCGTATTTTTGTGCATTTAAGACGCACCTAATTATAAGACGCACCCATATATAAAACGTGGGTTTTGACAATATGTGTAAAAAAATATTTTAATTAAGACGCCCACAAATATAAGATGCACACTGCCTAGCCATCTGCCAAACTGAGCAATTTATCTCCAGTGGTTACCTTTCCTTTATCATAAATGAAAATTTGTCCAATGTTCCATCACCCGTCGGATGTAAACAAGGCTTCATTACCATTTTTAGTTGAGATCAAAGGCCAATAGCGGATGGGTTTAGTACCTGGTATCTAGATTCTAGAACAATAAATGCCAGATGTAAAGGCGGCTTCATTGATCCACTAGGTTAAGTCTTCAGTGGGTGGGATTAGTACATAGACCAATAAACGCCCGATGTATGCGGTTAGCATATATAAATGTGGGAACAGTATCTTGTTATATATAAATGAGTGATCAATTTGCTTAGCATTTTTAAAATTTATAAAATTGTCATGATGCCGAAGCGTTAATCTTATATGGCCGACTTTAAATTAGACATCATCAAGTTTGCCAAGGAGCGTGGATTTTGAAATTTGAAGTGGCCTGCATTGGATTGGTACACGTGGTAATTACTGAACACTTACCCAATTTTTTTTACAACTAGGAATGAAAATCGTGAAACGTGAATATCGACCACAATAATCATCATTCAATATCACACACTGTATCGTTTGTTCGTGTTAAAAAATACTTAGATAAGATGCCCATTAATATAAGACGCACCCAGGGTGCGGGGTACATAAAATTTTGTATAAGACGCGTCTTATATACACAAAAATACGGTACATGATAATTTTACTACTACATGTACTTATTGTAATTGGATCCACCGTGTAACAGGAAATGTGTTATAATTAAGGGTTTTATTATGATGGAGTCAAGTAATAGTAATATTAAAGTATTGAGTTTCTGATATCAGCCTTCTTTGTAGTATTCTAGTTAATTACGTTATACACTGAAAAACAGCTATGGCTATTTGCAGTTTTAAGAACATCTAATCCTGCAGACAGGTCACTGCATTATGTTTGTTAAAGGTCAGGGTATATTAGTTTACATCATGGGAGTAATATATGTGTCCATAATAGTATAATATTGTCGTTGTAATATTGATACAATAACACACAGTAATACCTGCAAAAAAATGTAATCATTTAAATTTATCACGGATTTTGACATTTAAGTTTAGAGCCAGTCTTTTGTAATGATAAGAAGAAAATTCTTTATTTCTGTCCTGAAACAGAGACAGGTGTTATGTAAACTCTTAAATTACTAAAATTACAGAGACAGATGTTACGTAAACTCTAAAATTACTAAAGCATACAAATAGCATATAGCGTGCTACATTCTTGTTGTGATAACATTTTCCTAATATATAGCATGCTACATTCTTGTTGTGATAACATTTTTCTAATATATAGCATGCTACATTTTTGTTGTGATAACATTTTCCTAATATATAGCGTGCTACATTCTTTTTGTGATAACATTTTCCTAATATATAGCGTGCTACATTCTTGTTGTGATAACATTTTCCTAATATATAGCATGCTACATTCTTCTTGTGATAACATTTTCCTAATATATAGCATGCTACATTCTTGTTGTGATAACATTTTCCTAATATATAGCGTGCTACATTCTTGTTGTGATAACATTTTCTTAATATATAGCGTGCTACATTCTTGCTGTGATAACATTTTCCTAATATATAGCGTGCTACATTCTTGTTGTGATAACATTTTCCATTTAAGCTATTCGTTATGGTATATTCGTTCATTTCATGTGATGTATTTCGCCATTTTGCAATAACAAATGCAATGGTGTATCATAACTGTCACCAAGAAACAGATAAATATTATCAATCACTATGGACTTTTACAATGGTGTATCATAACTGTCACCAAGAAACAGATGAATATTATCAATCACTATGGACTTTTACAATGGTGTATCATAACTGTCACCAAGAAACAGATGAATATTAACAATCACTATGGACTTTTACAATGGTGTATCTTAACTGTCACCAAGAAACAGATGAATATTAACAATCACTATGGACTTTTACAATGGTGTATCATAACTGTCACCAAGAAACAGATGAATATTATCAATCACTATTGACTTTTACAATGGTGTATCTAAACTGTCACCAAGAAACAGATGAATAATTATCAATCACTATTGACTTTTACAATGGTGTATCATAACTGTCACCAAGAAACAGATGAATATTATCAATCACTATGGACTTTTACAATGGGGCCTAATACTAAACTAGGTTAAGAAAATTCAATCTCATAAAAAAAATGCCCACAAACTTTTAACATTGATTTTGCTGTATATTTTTCTTATAGTATGTAAATAATGGCATTTCAAATACATTGGAAGTATGAGAATCCAAATAAAGTGAATAATTGCCTTTAGAATATGTAGAATCCAATTTTATAAAAATGACACCCATTACTGAAATAGTTTGAATGTATCAATGACCTGTATGACTCTCACTTTAGACCCCCAAATTATCAACGATAAATGTACAACAAAATCTAACTACAGCCGTAACAGCATATCAGTACCAAAATATCAAGGAAAGGATCACACAAAGTCTGAAAACATTTATTTTTATGGAGAAAATCATACAATTAGATTAAACGGAGAAGCATATTTAGGTCAAAATGAATAGCCTCTTTGTTTAGAACACAAATATGATAGATGAAGGTGAAGAAGGTACAGTATTAAGAGACAGAAGGGAAATATATCTGTGTGACAGATAACAAGTAGACAAATTTGAAAATAGTAGCACAACACCACATGGATTGAAAAAATTCTTACTAAAGTAATAAACCTCTCTAGCAGAGCGCTCTATGAAAATGAGACTGATTACTTTAGAAAAGTCTTAAATTCACCCCTACATCTAAAGTTAATATTACAGAACTATGGACAGATAAAAGAATTCAGTTGTAAATGAAACCTTTTTACACAAGTGATAATAAAGGAAAAGAAAACCATTTCTTAAAAATAAAATTACAAAGTCTTAGAAGACGTTATTAAAATCTTACAAATATGTCCACTAAAAGTAATATGAAAACAAAAAATAACTTGTCAAAAAATGACATACAAGCGTTAAATCTTTCTTAGAGGACCAATAAGTTATTATGAAAGGAGCTGAAAATGTTAGAGCTGTTTTGATTTTTACAGACAAATATAAATATATGAAAGGCTAAATGATAAGGAATTATACCAGGAAATAAAGAGACAAGCCAATATAGACATGTGAACACTAAATAAACTCTTAAAATTAAAAATACTGAAATGACCTATATAAAGAGAAAAGGATTATTTAATAAATTTTGAACATTTTTCAAGTTACTTTTACAACTTTTGAAATATTCACAAAAGTATAACTATTACATTATAAACTGACAGGCAAAATTAAGCAGGTCTAATAATTTTAAATTTTGACTTCTTGCAGGAGGGCCTAATATTTACATATAAAGATCAAGTTATTTGCTTGATATTATATTAAAACCAATTTGCAATGATCATAAGGGATGATATTGATTTTTCAACAAATTACATGACACAATATATGATTGATCAACACTTGCTACTTCTGAAACCATAAACATGTACACTAATATTTCACATGACATTGGAATAAAAGCAGTGACATTTTATTTTACTATGATTACTACATGCAGAAACAAAGTCATGGCTAATAGCAACAATCTATGATATACTAGTCATGTAGAGATATTATCTGACAGAAGAATGGATATACAAAGAAAAGATTATGGGGATTATTTGACAAAAAACTGGAAGAGATGTTTAGAAGATTGCTTCATAAGATGGGATAAACTTATATAGTAGACATCCTCCAGCAATGTAACAATTTAAATCTACCTATACATTTTAAAAATGAGGGTGAAATAAGTAATTTTTTCCTTGATATACTCATCAAATTATCTGAAACATACATAGCTATCTTGACTTTAAATCTGGTCATACAAAATATAAAAAAGTGAACTATACTTTTAGTCAGGATTGATAACAATTATAAAGGACAAATCGTCACACAGACAGATAATTGAAGAACTACAGCAATATTACCAAGGAATAGTGAGAGTGAAATGAAATGGACCAATTAAAGAAAATAACTGTGAAAACATTAACCCATATGTAAATCAAAGCTACATTAAAAAATCCTAATCAAACAAACAAACATAATCAGATGAAGTTCTTTAATTACAACTTGTAACTCAAGGAACACTAATATGTTCCTCTGTCTCTGTGTGTGTGTGTGTGTGATTTGGATTTTTAATGTTGCTTTAACAATTTTTCAGTTATATCACTATGTTGTCTGCAGTGTGGCAGTTATAGTGATGCCTAGCACTCTGGCATCATGTCAGAGACTTGCAGCATGATATCTCACCCAGTCATATTATCCTGACACCAGTCCGACCAGTCTTAACACTAACCTCTTAATGTTGAGCACCTAGCAAGGCAGCTGTTTGTACCATTTTTATTAGTCTTTGGTATGACTCTGCTGGGGTTCAAACCCACAACCTCCCACATCTTAAGTGGACACTCTAACCACTAGGCCATTTCCTAATGGTATGAATATGTGAAAAATTACTTTACTGTAAAATGTAACTGTTTTTGATAGAATGAAAATTATTAACAGTATGAGACAACCCAAAAAATTTGAAACAAATTCCTACCAGGTCTACATATTAAGAGTTAAAGAGAACATGGATTACAATTTTAAAATTTGATTTATGCTTTGATATATTTGAAATGTAAAACCTTTTACAAAGATTTGATGAAGCATGAACTAGAAGAAATAATGACTGTACATAGCAAACAAGAACTCAGTTTATTAGACCTTAATAGTTTTAACAAACTATTTTAAATTCATGAAAAATTAAAATAGGATGTTTTGAATATTGTTTCAATGTAATGAAACAATTTTATATGAAGACTATATAATACCTATATATATATATATTGCATGACCTTATGAAACCTTTATATTTATTACACAACCATAAGAAACCTATATATTTATTACACAACCATAAGAAACCTATATATTTATTACACAACCATAAGAAACCTATATATTTATTACACAACCATAAGAAACCTATATATTTATTACACAACCATAAGAAACCTATATATTATTACACAACCATAAGAAACCTATATATTTATTACACAACCATAAGAAACCTATATATTTATTACACAACCATAAGAAACCTATATATTATTACACAACCATAAGAAACCTATATATTTATTACACAACCATAAGAAACCTATATATTTATTACACAACCATAAGAAACCTATATATTATTACACAACAATAAGAAACATATTTATTACACAACCATAAGAAACCTGTATATTTATTACACAACCATAAGAAACCTATATATTATTACACAACCATAAGAAACCTATATATTATTACACAAACATAAGAAACCTATATATATTATTACACAACCATAAGAAACCTATACATTATTACACAACCATAAGAAACCTATATATTATTACACAACCATAAGAAACTTATATATATATTACACAACCATAAGAAACCTGTATATTTATTACACAACCATAAGAAACCTATATATTTATTACACAACCATAAGAAGCCTATATATTTATTACACAACCATAAGAAACCTATATATTTATTACACAACCATAAGAAACCTATATATTTATTACACAACCATAAGAAACCTATATATTATTACACAACCATAAGAAACCTATATATTATTGCACAACCATAAGAAACCTATATATTTATTACACAACCATAAGATACCTATATATTTATTACACAACCATAAGAAACCTATATATTATTACACAACCATAAGAAACCTATATATTATTACACAACCATAAGAAACCTATATATTATCACACAACCATAAGAAACCTATATATTATTACACAACCATAAGAAACCTATATATTATTACACAACCATAAGAAACTTATATATTTATTACACAACCATAAGAAACCTGTATATTTATTACACAACCATAAGAAACCTATATATTTATTACACAACCATAAGAAACCTATATATTTATTACACAACCATAAGAAACCTATATATTTATTACACAACCATAAGAAACATATATATCATTACAAAACAATAAGAAACATATATTTATTACACAACCATAAGAAACCTGTATATTTATTACACAACCATAAGAAACCTATATATTATTACACAACCATAAGAAACCTATATATTATTACACAAACATAAGAAACCTATATATATTATTACACAACCATAAGAAACCTATATATTATTACACAACCATAAGAAACTTATATATTTATTACACAACCATAAGAAACCTGTATATTTATTACACAACCATAAGAAACCTTTATATTTATTACACAACCATAAGAAACCTATATATTTATTACACAACCATAAGAAACCTATATATTTATTACACAACCATAAGAAACCTATATATTTATTACACAACCATAAGAAACCTATATATTATTACACAACCATAAGAAACCTATATATTATTACACAACCATAAGAAACCTATATATTATTGCACAACGATAAGAAACCTATATATTTATTACACAACCATAAGAAACCTATATATTTATTACACAACCATAAGAAACCTATATATTTATTACACAACCATAAGAAACCTATATTTACACAACCATAAGAAACCTATATATTATTACACAACCATAAGAAACCTATATATCATTACACAACCATAAGAAACCTATATATTATTACACAACCATAAGAAACCTATATATTATTACACAACCATAAGAAACCTATATATTTATTACACAACCATAAGAAACCTGTATTTTTATTGCATGAGCACAGGAAACTTAATGGCCATTTTAATTTGTATGGACCAATTTCTATGCTGTATCAACACTTTGATGCACTTTCATAACACATATTTTCTTAAAATTTAATTGGCTTTTTTTTGAAGACTTGGACTGTGAAGGGTTTTTATGATTCTGTCAGTCGTACAAAAGTTTTTTTGTGTACAATTATTGTATACAGATATAAAGAAGTTTATATCTTGCCCTATAAACAAATCAAGTCCCAAACAACCCAAAACAATCTTCAAGGTTTTATCTTCATAATATACCGGTATGTAGATCTTACAATATCAGGAAGGCTGCATGTATTACTAATGTAATCTTCATTTATGAGATCTTTTTTCATCAGTTATGTAGTAGATAGACCTAAAACAAAATCCCATTATATACATTTTGCATTCCTATCCCACAAGAAAAAATTACTGCTATGCTGACCCAAAACAATGGTCATCAATTAACTCATTCCAATAAAAATAATAAATAATAATAATATATGTTTTATTCAGTTATAGTCATTTTCCATATGAATAGCTCAGTGATAATATACTCAATTGTACTTACATGGTACCAAGCTAGATCTGTACTTGCAGCATGTGCTATGGTAAACTATCTAAGGTTGATTGTGGCATCCAGATTTGAATCAATGCTAAGCAATGAATCATCCATACAGTGGCATAGCCCAACACCATACATGTAATTTTAAAATTAGATACAACACCATACATGTAATTTTAAAATTAGATACAACACCATACACATAATTTTAAAATTAGATACAACACCATACATGTAATTTTAAAATTAGATGCAACACCATACACATAATTTTAAAATTAGATACAACACCATACATGTAATTTTAAAATTAGATACAATACTAATTACATAAATGTAATAATAATACTGTTAATGATCTTTTGTAAAACCAGACTGTCATCTACATTTAGGCAATTACACTCTATACTTATTTGAAAATTGTAAAACCAGACTGTCATCTACATTTAGGCAATTACACTCTATACTTATTTGAAAATTGTAAAACCAGACTGTCATCTACATTTAGGCAATTACACTCTATACTTATTTGAAAATTGTAAAACCAGACTGTCATCTACATTTAGGCAAGTACACTCTATACTTATTTGAAAACTGTAAAACCAGACTGTCATCTACATTTAGGCAACTACACTCTATACTTATTTGAAAACTGTAAAACCAGACTGTCATCTACATTTAGGCAGTTACAATCTATACTTATTTGAAAATTATAAAACCAGACTGTCATCAACAATTAGGCAATTACACTCTATACTTATTTGAAAACCGTAAAACCAGACTGTCATCAACATTTAGGCAATTACACTCTATACTTATTTGAAAACTGTAAAATCAGACTGTCATCTACATTTAGGCAATTACACTCTATAGTTATTTAAAAATCATAAAACCAGACTGTCATCTACATTTACACTCTATACTTACCATCAAATATTGCTATCATATTTCATTGGTATGTTGATTATTCTTTTCTGCAAGAATTGAAATGATCAGGGAAGTTACCTCACTTACTTGTCACTAAGAAACGTGCTTTCCAAAATATTCACACTTTGAATTCTTGTATGGTATTTTTGGTTGGTGTAAATTTTTTTGGCATACACAGATTACAAGAGTTTGCAGTTTGTGTGTGTGTGTGTGTGTGTATTTTGGGTGCTTTTCATCTATTGGGGGTGGGCAAAATTGTGTCTCTGCTGAGCTTGTATATCATTAAAATCCAAAATAGGATAACCTTGCCACCTCCCACATAGGTTGTGGCTTCAATAACCACCCTGCCATCTTGATGTTGAATTTCATCATTTTGAGCAATATATAAATTTTAATATGAAATGATTAAACAATCTTTATATAATGCATAATAAAACGTTTGGATAACATAAATTTATAAAACAGTAAAATGCATAGCTTTTAAATAGTCTAATTGAAAGGAATTCAATGAAAAATTAAATATCTACCTAAATTTATTAACATATATATGAATGTTTGGTACTCCTGCTTTTTTAAAAATATTTTATTTATTAAGGATATTAATGCTATTGTATTATTTAGTGAATCATGATAAATTCTCAAGTTACATTAATTACTTGAGACTTATCTTTAAGACCATACACATTTCTTCCTTACTCTGGCTGTTGTTGTTCCACTTTTTTCTTGCTGTTCACTGATGTCATATCACATTATGCCAAATATTAAATTTACTTTTGCTTTCACCTTTCAGACGTGTTCTCATAGCGTTTTCTGGTGGGATATAGTAACACTATCTTTCACTGGCAAATATAACTTAAATTCAAAATTTTTTACTCTCTATTGTTTTTCATTACATATTTCAGATCGAAAAGCAAGTGCATCTGGAGCAAAAGGTAAAGATGATAAGAAAGACAAAGGTAAAGGAGGCAAAGGTCCTGCTCCTCCCCAGGAGGAAGAAGAGGAGCCTGGTCCCCCTCCCCCATTAGAGGTCGAGATTGTCTTCAGACTTTATCACTGGAAAACAGCTCATGACTCCCTGAAAGAGGAAGAAGAACGAAAGCAGGAGGAACAGACTGAAAAAAAATGAATGAAAGACTACTACTAACAATACTAGTACATGTACATTTTTAAGAGGCTGTAGCAACAAGATTATATAGATCTATTGCATGTTGATAAATAGCAATAAGATATACAAATATATTGGTAAATTAATAGCAACAAGATTATATAGATCTATTGCATGTTGATAAATTAATAGCAAATTTTGTATATAAATCTATTGCATGTTGATAAATAGCAATAAGATATACAAATCCAATTCCACATTGGTAAATTAATAGCAAATTTTGTACATAAATCTATTGCATGTTGATCAATAGCAATACGATATACAAATCCAATTCCACATTTGTAAATTAATAGCAAAATGTTTATATAAATCTATTGCATGTTGATCAATAGCAATAAGATATACAAATCTATTCCACATTGGTAAATTAATAGCAGCAATAGTATATAAATCTATTCCACATTGGTAAAGTAATAGCAGTAAGATTATATCTGTCAATTCCATTTTGGTAAAGTAATAACAGTGATATTATCCTTGTTGGTAAATGAATAGCAACAAGATTATATAAATCTATTCCATGTTGATAAATTAATAGCAACAAGATTATATAAATCTATTCCATGTTGGTACAGTATTGAGTCAGATTATCTCAGGTAGTAGCAACAAGTTTATATAATTCTATTCTATGTTGGTAATAGCAACAAGATTATATAAATCTATTCCCTGTTGGTAAATTAATAGCATCAAGATTATACAAATCTATTCCATGTTGGTACAGTAATGAGTTCTATCCTTGTTGGTCAGGTCGTAGCAACAAGTTTATATAATTCTATTCCATGTTGGTAAATTAATAGCAATAAAATTATATAAATCTATTCCATGTTGGTAAATTAATAGCAATAAAATTATATAATTCTATTCCATGTTGGTAAATTAATAGCAACAAGATTATATAAATCTATTCCATGTTGGTAAATTAATAGCAACAAGATTATATAAATCTATTCCATGTTGGTAAATTAATAGCAACAAGATTATATAAATGTATTCCATGTTGGTAAATTAATAGCTTCAAGATTATATAAATCTATTCCATGTTGGTACAGTAATGAGTTCTATCTTTATTGGTCAGGTAGTAGCGGCAAGATTATATAAATCTATTCCATGTTGGTAAATTAATAAGTGATATTATCCTTCTTGGTCAGGTAATAAACAAGATTATATAAATCTATTTTGTGTTGGTAAATAACTAGCATCAAGATTATATAAATCTATTCCATGTTGGTAAAGTAATGAGTCAGATTATCCTTGTTGGTCAGGTAGTAGCAACAAGATTATCTCAATCTATTCGTTGTTGGTAAATTAATAGCAATAAGATTATCTAATCTATTCCTTGTTGGTAAATTAATAGCAATAAGATTATCTAATCTATTCCATGTTGGTAAATTAATAGCAATAAGATTAAATAAATCTATTTCATGTTGGTTGGGTAATAACAGTAAGATTTTGTAAATGTATTCTATTCTATGTTGGTAAAGAAATAGTAATATGAGGTGAAAATTAATTTAGTTGCCTGCTAATTTAATACAACTACTTGTACAATATTGATAAGAAATGGATCTGAGTATTTCTTAATACAGTCAGTTGCTAACTTTTTTCAAGATATACAAGTATCTAAATTTAAATTGATTATCAACAGCTATGTAATCATATACATGTTATTGTATTATAGAACTGAATTTAAATTGATCATCAATAACTACATAATGATATAAATGCATTGTATTGTAAAGCTAAATTTAATCATCAATAAATAGATAACAATTATATTCATCAGGAGATTCTTAATCCTGAATTATTGGAATCTTTTGTCTTCTGATCTAGCTGATATTCATTTGTATATTTTCAATTATATAGCTGTAAAATATTTGGTGTAATATATTTCAAATTTGTCCACTAAATCCTTTTGTGAAGGGGATGTAGTCTTGACCATTTGTTATAGACTCAACAGTTGGTTTTCATAATAGCAATTGAAATACAAAGTGAAAATGTTTGGTCTGGCAGGAACAAAATGGAATTATACCTGGAAATAGTACTGAAATGCCATTTATACTATATGGCAATGAAATAATACCTGGAAATAGTACTGAAATGCCATTTATACTACATGGCAATGAAATAATACCTGGAAATAATACTGAAATGCCATTTATACTATATGGCACTGAAATAATACCTGGAAATAGTATTGAAATGCCATTTATACTACATGGCAATGAAATAATACCTGGAAATAGTACTGAAATGCCATTTATACTACATGGCAATGAAATAATACCTGGAAATAGTACTGAAATGCCATTTATACTATATGGCAATGAAATAATACCTGGAAATAGTACTGAAATGCCATTTATACTACATGGCAATGAAATAATACCTGGAAATAGTACTGAAATGCCATTTATACTATATGGCAATGTATTTTAGTACTGCTGCTAAACTCTGTACAGTCCCTTGGAAACATTTTTAACATTGTTAAAACACAATGAACTCCATATAATGTAATTAAATTAACATATCAATGTAGGTCAGTAAAATCACAACACATACTGGTACCTATGGATTATCAACCAATACTATCTCTCGCAAATGTGCATGGCATCAGTTGATTTGCAGGTGCACTGGAATCCTGTCATTCTTTCATATACAAATTTAAGTCATCATAATGTAAAATTACAGAATTTGTTCAGGAATGTTTCTGTATACTCTAAAAACTTAACTCTAATTCACATCGAGAAAATCTCAACATAAAATACTCCAATTTTATATTATGGTCATCTCTATTTTGACAATAATCAATTATTACTACAATTAATATAAAACAATTTCACATTTAGCTTTTCTCTATCGGCTAATAGTTTTTTTTCTTTAAAAAAAACATAACTATACAATGTACTGCATGCATATAGTTTTGTCAGATTTTGTGATTTTAACATTTCAATTGTTCAGAAGCATACACATTTTTATTGAAATTTAAATCTATTAAGCATTTCAATATGGATATTGAAAATGAAGAATATGAGGGCATAGTTTTAGGTAACATGATGGTTGTCATGTATATGGCTACAATAATTTTAATTTAAAATATGTTTTTTTTAAAAAGAAATCAAAATCAATCTTGATTTCTATTAAGACAGACTCTAAACTGTGATAGAATATCTTTTTATAAATTTTTCTTGTACACATTATGAAAACGGTTACTGATACAAATAAAACAGTTACTTTTTTAATGTTTTAGTTTCATTTCATCAATAAAGATATAGACAATAGTACTAGTTTCTGAAAAATGAACCTTGAGATAGTTAGCTACTGTACGTCAAAGTTGACTACACACAACAGGATATGACATCATTCCATTATGATGTCACAGATGTCACATTGTGAGTTTATTATAGCACATCAGTTGTCTAGAAGACATAAAATAACATGGTTTCAATTTCTGTCCATTATTAAATAATGAAAAAGAAAAACTTCTCAATGTCTTATGATTACCTCAGCCTTACCCATGTTGTTCCATTATTTTAACATCAATTACATGTAAAATACTGTGTTTGCCTGCCTATTAGTCATTGCAGAGTATAAGTCGAATTTGCTAAGTTTGTACATTTTCCATCCTTCATCTATATATAAGTCACTTTAAGATTACAACACTTGGCCAGGTTAATACCTTAATTTTTACACGATAGAAACTAGTTTGATGAATATTAATGGTATCACTGTAGCTATTCCATATTATTGGCAATCGTGAAATTGCATCACTGATGCTAATATACTTTTTCCAGTTTTGATTTGGAGAGTTTAAGGCAATTGTAAACTGTATTGTTCAGTTACCTGATGATTGTGCTTTTACTTCTGTACAAGGGCACTGGTATATCCTATTATCAATTGACACAGCTGAATAAACAGTCAATGCTTGTTTTAATTACAGTAATCATTGCCACAAGAGCAACATGGCTGTATATGTTAATTAAAGGTCTAAAGCTTTAGTCAGATTATTCCAGTTGAAACCAGTTTGAGTGCAAGATTCAAGAGATGATATCAAATTTGTAAGGCTATCAATAGCGAAATGGAGCTATCCATAGGGAAATCAGAAATGTGAAGGAAATTAAGAGGCAGAAAAACAGAAAAGTCACAAAAAAACAAAACTAAATACATTTTTTATTATACTTTATTATATCTATGAAATGTTCTGTCAAATTTACACAAATCAACAGTTTTATAATACACATTATTAAACATGTCAATTATAATTGAAAGCACATCCATGTTGTAATTCATTTTATTACCTGTACTAGAACTGTTCCACACTCTATTCAAGAAAATAATGGTTAAGAGTTCATGTACTCATCTCCAACATCTGAGAATCCCTCAAATTCTTTGTCTTCTGTATCAGAATGCAAAATGGCAGCAATCTCAGGGATCAGCTCATTGAAAATGTTCTCATTATCATTAGTATCCATGTCATCATGCTCATCTGGCTTCTCTGTCTCGCTGATGATTTCTGCTTTAACAAATCCATTCACAATAACTGTCCTAGGCATCTAAAACCCAATGTGCAGCCTGGGCATATATAGCAGACTAAATAAGTCTCATGTTTGTGAAGCTGTGCTCACCTGCTGGCATCCATTTTTCTCACAACATTCAATGTTCAGCTTTGAAACAGTAATTAATGGAAATGTCTAATGGTTGTAATAATATTGTCATATCACATGGGATGATGCATTATGATTGTCATACCACATGGGATAATGCCTTCTGATTGTCATATCACATGGGATGATGCCTTATGATTGTCATACCACATGGGATGATGCCTTATGATTTTCATACCACATGGGATGATGCCTTATGATTGTCATACCACATGGGATGATGCCTTATGATTGTCATACCACATGGGATGATGCCTTATGATTGTTATACCACATGGGATGATGCCTTATGATTGTCATACCACATAGGATGATGACTTATGTTTGTCATACCACATGGGATAATGCCTTATGATTGTTATACCATATGGGATGATGCCTTATGATTGTCATACCATATGGAATGATGCCTTATGATTGTCATACCACATGGGATGATGCCTTATGATTATTATACCACATGGGATGATGCCTTATGATTGTCATACCACATGGGATGATGCCTTACGATTGTCATACCACATGGGATGATGCCTTATGATTGTTATACTATATGGGATGATGCCTTATGATTGTCAAACCACATGGGATGATGCCTTATGATTGTCATACCACATGGGATGATGCCTTATGATTGTCATACCACATGGAATGATGCCTTATGATTGTCACACCACATGGGATGATGCCTTATGATGCCTTCTTGCTTTCAATCTTCACCTTTGTCTAGTCAGCACTTATGTGGGCATGCATAGAATCCATGAAGATAGACTTCTTAACTTGAAAAAATCCACCAACTCGATGTGCAAAACATCTATTGAACCACTTCTCCATTAAGTTATTGTCCATCCATCCTGTGGGATTTACTTCAATTACTATTCCATTAAGGAATTTCTCCTTTGGCATTGTTTTTCTTTTAAAAAGTCAACGTTGGTAAACATGACAAGATAAACATGACAAAACAACTTCTCATGCTTGTTTGTCCTAAAAGTAACACTGTTAGATCCTTTCAGATTTGATGGGAGGCATTGTGAAATAAATTGTATGATTTGTACAGGGATATTTATATGAATGATTATGACTGAAAAGATTAATCAGAGCATACCTAACTCATTAAAATGTTCCAGTACTATGGTGATGAAAACAGTGCCCATGTCTAACTTCATTATTTACCTCAAGAGAAGATAGTGGGCATCATTTTTTTGTGGTTCTTAATCTACATGATGTTGAAAACCAGTACCATAATTTATGTGGATTAATAATAAAGAATAAAGGGGTACCGGCAATATGGTATTTAGTAATGATAGCCAAAGCCAATATTGGAGTTTAAACAATTGTGGTAACTAGCTTTGACTGTTGTCGTAAACCAAAGACCAATTAATCAACTACTAGTATAATCAAAGTGAGACATTGACAGCTTGTTAAGAATGAATATACGTGATGTGTTGACATTACATTTTTCTTTAAACTGAAATGCAAAACTAAAAAGAGATCATTAATGATCTATGAGTAGTCCATCTATATGTATCTGAATATATTAAGGGAATTCTTTAGTGAAGCTATAACAGTAACATTAATATATGGTATGTGCTTAATCTAAAGTATTTTACAAATATTCATAGAACGCTCAAGTGAATATGGATTACATCGCTTGGTAGGATTAATTATATCAATGAAAAAGTTATACCAGTAACCGCTTGCGTGTGAAACAATTATATTGGAAAATCAAATATCAATGAACCTGTGGCTAAAATGTGATAAGGAAGAAAGAGGTATTGTTGAAAAGGATGAATAAAACAAAATGATTTCATATCTTTTTGGAACAATATGCTTTCAATTGGTACAGTTCACTAAAGTGTGTAGATTGCAAGTGTATTATGCAGCTTTGTGAACTGTTTATTGGTAATTGTTTTCTTTCATTTCATGCTTAAGAAATTAGAAAATACAAGTATAATGCATACAAAATAATGACAAAATTATAAATATAAAGCAGTTATTTTAGTTTATAACAATTTATTGACACAGTAACAGAACAAGAATTGGTACTTTTATGTAACCTGTTCTTGATTCTGCCGATTGCAGAGCAATTTTAATAACATACTGGGTACTGTAGTCTATATATAAGTCGATGTAATTTCAATGACATAATCCGTATAAAA
This sequence comes from Unio delphinus, assembly GCA_029339505.1. NCBI lineage: Eukaryota > Metazoa > Mollusca > Bivalvia > Unionida > Unionidae > Unio > Unio delphinus. The sequence continues at coordinate 7,245,544 of JAQISU010000015.1, forward strand.
GTTGATTCAGAGTATAATATAAAGACCTCCCTTTCAAGTTAAAAAGTATTTACTGGAAAATATGGTAAACAAAGTAAATGGAATAAATATGATCCATTCATATTATTTTTTTTTAGTGACACCTGTACGCTATTCAGGTACACAAAGTTCTTGATAAGATTATAATGAATTTTATATTTTACTTCTTTTGAAACAATAGTTTTTTTTTTTTAAATTATTTAAAATTTTGTGGGTATTAGAAAACAAATTTATCATAATAGACTGAGTCCTAACATTCATGACACTTATCATGTCTGTAACATTGTATCAAGCAGCTTAATGACCCAGAATAATTCAAGGTGAACTCAACTATATGGTTCTACTTGATTAGTGTTCTAACCATGGTCAAGTACTATCATTGCAAATAGACACAAAAATCCAAAATTTGTCATGATTGCAATTGTTAATATGGATCAAATGTGCCATAATGGTTCAGCAGAGGAAACATACGGACATCTTTGTTCTAAATACATATAATTAACTCTACTGTTTTTCTTGAACACATTCAAACAATTATTTGTTTATCAGTCTGTTAATTTTGCATAAAATACTCTAATACACTTCTTATCTTGGTTTGGTGTTTATGCCACAGCAACACAAGGAGACAATTTATTACCAAGGAAACGAGAGGAATGTCCCTTGCCCATAGTAGCCAAATTCAGGCAGGTCTGATGGTAGGATTCAAACTCACATTCTTTCAGTCATATATCCAACATTTTAACTACTGAATTACTCTCATTGCATATGTAGAGTTCTTGATAATATATTGTAACTGAAATTCCCTTTCAATCTTATATCTACAGTACTCACACAGTGGCTAAATGGACCACTATTTCGTCATCCTTAAGTTACGCAAAGATTGGCAGTTATGATCCCTGATCAAATGATGTTTCACTGTTGTCAGCATTATTATACAGAAGAAATTCTTGAATAATATCAATGTCAAATAAAAGCTTTTAAATGACTGTTTTTCCCGAATGAATGAAATGATCATAATAAAAGTTATGCTTAGTCTAAATGGTATGATGAGATACAAAGACATCCGTTAGTCCCACCAAATCCAAAAGAATTTGTCAGAGCTATTCTTCTCCCACTAGGATTATTTTTCCAAATCGTGGAAATCTTAGGAACATAGTTCAAACTGTATCCTGTGTCCAAGTGGTCCAGATTTATAGTGGGTGGGATCTCCCCTGTTTGACAGGCTAACAATGTTACTATGGTTTCAACACTACCCGCAGCACCCAGTAAATGTCCCATGGCACCTTTTGTGGAGGATACAAGCAAATTATCAGAGTTTTTGCTGAAGATCTCCCAGATTGCCCTGCTCTCAGCTTTGTCTCCAAGTGGTGTTGATGTGGCATGTGCATTTATATAGCCAATCTGATCTTCCAATATGCTGGCATTTCTCAAGGCTGCCTTCATGCACCTTATTGCTCCACTACCATCAGAACATGGGGCAGTCATGTGGTGGGCATCTGCTGATAAACCATAGCCAAGAATCTCCCCATATATTTTTGCTCCTCTTCTCAAAGCATGGGAAAGTTCCTCAAGAACCATAACTCCTGCCCCCTCACTCATGACAAAGCCATCCCTGTCCCTATCAAAAGGTCTGGAGGCTAAATGTGGGGTGTCATTGAACTTTGTGCAAAGAGCTCGCATTTTGGCAAAACCAGCAACTGAAATGGGATCTATGCTTGCTTCTGTACCCCCTGCAACCATGATGTCTGCATCTCCACTCTGTATGAATCTTGTGGCATCTCCAATAGCATGAAGACCTGTAGTACACGCGGTTGATACTGCATGATTAGGTCCCTGTAAATATATAAGAAAATAAGAGTATCATAAAGGAAATATTGGTTGCACTCTTAAAGTTATTACTTCTGACAAAGTGATAGGTGTGAGGTGAAGTTCTTTGCATTTGCAGCAAGTTCAGTGAAACCTACACGATACTTTCATGTTCAGGGACTAAAATTTCTTAACTTAATGTAGTTGTGGAAATCCTGCATCTGATCAAAACGGCTGCTCACAAATACTGAAACAAATCAGCCTAAACTAGTCTAAATACTGAAACAAATCAGCCTAAACTAGTCTAAAGCACTCTAGCTTTAGCCATTATTAATACGGGGATTTTGCCAGGGATTATTAATATGGGGATTTTGCCAGGGTAGGCAATGCCACACTCTAAAGTGCAATGAATGAATGACAAATATTAAAAAAGTAATAAAAGTTATTAGCTTGTTTCGCTTTTTAAAAACAATTTACCTCTAAAGTCCATAAAGTAAAAATGGCCATGTGGAGCTAGCAGATTTTTTTATGGGTGTACATTTGAAGGTTGAACAGTATGCAAATTACATCCATCAATCGTACAGCAAAATAAATAAAAAATTTATTTAAAAATACCTAAGATATACAAGATCTTCTTTAAATAGCAAATATAAACAGCAAGGAAAACCAGAGATATTCCTTCTATTTTTATAAAATGAATTAAATCCTTTGCAAAGTTTGAAACTGTAGAGTGCAACCATTATTGCCCACCATACGGTAAATAATATTATGCAACTTTTCATATAAAACTATCTTACATTAACTGAATACTCATTTAATGAAAGACATGGTATTCATTTGAGTCATGTATTATGCCCCTGTTTCTAGGTGACATTGCTTTATATGCAAGACAGCTGAAAAGATTGCCAAAAATGAAAGCAACGAATGAACTTTGGACCTGTATCACATAGAAATGGCTCTTCTAAGAGACATTGTGACCTTGACCTTTTGAATCTGGAATCAATGCAGAGATGACATCCCTGAGTAAGCTTATTAGGAATCCTAACATATACTTTGTGGCATCTATGCAGCCTATCTGGACTAAGCTTGTTAAAAGTAGCAAGCATATACAAACATACTGCATATTCTAATAAGCCTAACTTTAGTTAGAAAAAAAGACAATACTAGATGTAACAGGAGACCCTTGAAGAGACTGATGCTCTACAGGTGACAAGAATTTCCAGGATTCTTTCTTTTAACTGCTGAGTGTTGAAGCCGTCACTGATATTCTTCGGCAATAAAATGACTTTCAAATTACTTGCTTTGGTGGATATCAGATTGATACCATTTTCATTTAGGACAAAGAAGACATCGTTGTTTGTTAAAACCCCATGTCATAATGATCATCCATTCAGGGAATGTAGTGACAAAATTTAAAAAAACAGGGATTGTGGTAGCCATATTAATGCACAATTGGCATTTTCATTTTGGACCAATCAGTCTGTTGGTTAAACTCCCATGCTGATATAGCCACCCATTTAGAGGACGTAGAAATAATTATTCCAGGAGTGTTATCAAGGTTGTCATATCGAAGGTTATTCATTTCATTAATGACCAACTAGACAATATAAGAACCTATCTGATAAAAACCCACGACAAAATGACTTTCTATGGTCACAGTGTTCAATGTGTCTACTAGATCCAATCCCAACTCAGCTTCATCCTATTACAATGGTGTCAGAAGTGGATCCATATCTGTTGGAATGCTAACATTAGGTTACACAGGTGTTGACTACAATAATGTATGTTTTATACTGTGACCTTCCTGACAAAAGTAACAAAGGGGGTGAGTAAATATCTTGCTTATGTATCAGTCCTTCTGTTCATCATATGTACAGGCTGCATTTATTTTCTTGCCCTCTGAGAAGGATACAAGTGGTTTGTTACATTTCCATAACTGTATATTCCACATGGTGATGCACTTGGGTTTGGTTATTATCTTATTAGCAGTATTTAGTTTGTCATCGCTTAAAGATCTCATGGAGATAGGAATCCCTGAGACAATTTGTCCAAGAAGATCAGGCTGGGGAGAAGGATAAGAGATTAAAGAAGGATATACGAAGGGAAATATCAGAAACAGATTGGCAGGGAATTGGAATGGGTTATTTCAACAGGTTCGAATGATATGTCATGGTCAAGAAGTGGAGAAAGGATGATTGGTTGCTCTATAACAGTGTGCATCAAAAATGTAAAGTTATGGAAGCATATTCATGTCTCTCTGCAAACAATGCACTAAGAAAGGTGTGCCTTGTGCTGTCTGAGCAAAGGTTCCACATGAAACTCAGATATGGTACAAATCAGAGGCAAAACATTCAACTAGTTTATCTGTAGAACTGGGAATTGTGTACAATGGTTGATTAAATGTGCTAAAATAGAAAAAAAATTTAGCAGGTTTTACAGATTTTTTACTTACTATAGGGACAAGTTAACTGAAAATGGTAAGGAGTTGTAGCTGTTTCTGCTGGTAATTTCTTTGTGTGTATCTTTGATGGGTGTCATGGTAAACTGTGGAGTCATGTAAAGAATGACCAAATGCTTGGTTTGGGAATCCTCTTGCATGTTGTTAGATCAACTGATCGATCACATTCCTAATATGAGAACAGAAATTGAGACATCTGACCCAAATAATTGAAATGCTGTGTACAGACAATCCTATATTACTTCAGACTCTTATCTTTATCAGATTTCAGTTTCTAAGGATACAAGTGGCCAAAATTAGTTCACAGGCACAGACATGGAAACATGTACTGCATAAATTAAGAGTTCCAGAAGCGATGAATGAAATATCTTGCCATGAATTTATGCAAGAACAAGGGCATAACACATCAATGAGCAAAACCGCAAAGATGTTTGTGTGTGGTACCAAGAAGTTTGAAATTGGTATGCAAGGAAGGGTTGATGTAGAGGCAATTTACCACGTCAGAAGGTAGGAAATTCTTCCAACTTCTTGTCCCCCTTGAAATTCAGGACATCTATTACGGTGGCGCATGAGTCCAGTATCGCAGATCACTTGAGTAGGAAAATAAACCTGATAGGGTGTTAACTGAATTTTATTGTCCTAGCCAGAATAGCAACATATCATGATTCTGTTGATCATGCAATGTTTGCCATAAAATGATGAAGATGTATTGAATGTAGTATGTGTTGTGGTCACTGAAGATTCAGTATGGAGATTTTGAGTAAGTATCCTGATGTATTTACAAACAGACTAGGCCCATACTGTGTTAGTAAAGCATGAAGTAAATTTAAGTTGCTCAGAACCAATAGCTCTCATGGATCAGTGATTCTTTCCGTGGGTTTTCCTGGGTTCATCCTCCACCATTTACACTGGCCACTATGTATAGCCTATCTTGTGCTGAAAAATGGCATTAAAACCCATAACAAGAACAACAGAATCAATCCAAATGAAAGGATATCAAATACCTTTTAAGATACTGGAGATGATCAGTGAGGAAGTAAGTACAATGCTGGACTGAACCCTCAAACTCATTATATTTGTCCCCACCCCCCACAGTGATAATTGTCAGAACAAAAGATGGAATAAACTTTTTATTACACAGATTTTGATCACTTCCATAAAATGACTGTATGGTGTGGAACATTGGATATGGAAGGCATGTTTTCAAAATTGGCAGGAACTTCAAAGTTTCATCTTATTAAAATATATTGACAGATGCCCAATTCTAACAGATGTAAATGAACACATGAATCAAGATAAAATAACTAGATACATATTTTCTAGAAGTTTGTTTCATAGGGACATAGTGACAATATCCCTGAATATCATAAGACTTACCTTGAGGGCATACTTCAGACTGACATGCCCAGCAGACATATTGACTAGAACTCTGGGGATGAAATGTGGACTGACTTTCCTGTAGCCCTGCTCCCTAAGTGTAAGACCCATCTCCACAATCTGATCCATCCCCACCATCCCCATACCTATTGCCACTCCTGGAATAAAAAATATGTATTTACCATAAACAAATTCTATTCTCTTGCCCTTGACCTTGAGATGAATGTGTGTGTACAATGTTTCATGGAAAGCCTACAAGTAGTTTCGGAGAAATGGCAATAACAAACTTGTGCTTACAGAAAGAATAACATCACCAGAAGGATGATGATGAATGCCATACATTGGAAAAGGGACAACTGGCTATCCAACAGGCTCTTCTGGTTTAAAAGCTAAAAATATCTAGGAATCATATCTAGTCTATTATAGAAATCAATTATTATTGCAGTGATATGTCTGGCCAAATTTATTTTTATGTAGATTAAAATCAATACATCAGAAAATAACTGCAATTGTACAGAATGGAAAGATTGGAATTCCACTTACACACTCCAAAAAATAATTCCCACCTGTCCTAATCTGATCCTCTTCCTTATCAGGTTTCCAGCTGGCATCTGTTAGTGCTTCTTCTGCAGCAACCAGGCTGTAGGCACTAGCAAGAGACATAACTCTCTGATCAGCAGGATTCACATAGTTTTCCAGGGTCAGCTCCCCTTGATTGTTTCCCCTGGGAACATACCCAGCGACTTTTGCGGGAATCTGCTCAAATTCTGCCACAAAGACATTGTTATTTGAATTATTAGGAAAAGAATAACTAACACGATATTATCAGTCTGACATTATTAATGAAAATCTGGTTTGCAATAACTAACACATGCATGAAGTAAAAAGTCCTTCAAAGGGACAGACACTCAACTCTCTAAAAGGAGTTTCAAGATATTCAAGATAAGATCATATCTTTTTTTTAAACACTGAGTGTTAAATCCATCTATAACAATCTTGAGTAATTTAATTTTAAATCAGTCATAGTGGCAGCCATAGTGAAAAAAAGATCAGCACTATGTGGATTTAGGACAAACGACAACATGAGAAGATATTTGGTACAAACCCCATTTTTTATATGACCATCATTTCAGGAGAATTAGTTCTTAATTGGAACAGTCATAATTTGAGTAAAATTAGCACATCTTTCCAAAAGAACTAAATACCATAATTAGTTTTTTTTCTTCTGAAACCCAATGTCAATATAACTTTTCATTTAGAAACAGTAGCAATAACAAGATTTTCAAGATGGTGACCACATTGGCTGTCAGATCGGCGCCATTTTTATCCAGTATCAGCCACAGAGAACTCTTCTGGTGAAAACCCACTATTGATATTCCTTTCCATCAGGAGAGGCAATAACATTTTCAAAATAGTCACTATGGTGACCATATTAAATATCAGATCGACACAAGTTTTATTTAAGACTAACAAGATGCCTTAAGAAGTCTTCTGGTGAAAAATCCCATGTTGAAATGGCTTTCCATTCAGAAGTAGCAATTCAAGATGTTAAGAAGGTTACTGAGGTGGCTATATTGGCTATCAGACTCTCATTATTTTTGTTTAGGACCAACATCATATGATGTGTTTTAGTGGAAACTATGCTGATATGACCATGCATTCTGAAGAAATAGTGATCAGATTTTCAATATGCCTGTTGTGGTTGCCATTTTGGATGCCAGGTCTGTATCACTTTCATTTAGGATCAACTAGATCTGATAAAAGTATTTTAGTGAATACTACATGTTGGTGGAGGAGCTATAACAAGATTTTCAAAATGGCCTCTGTGATGGCCATATTAGATGTCCAAGTGGCACCATTTTCATTTATAACCAACTAGACATTATAAAAAGGCTTTCTGGCGAATACCTCAGACAAATATAACTTCCATTTGCGAGATGTAGTGACAACAAAACTTTCAAGATGGCTGCCATAACAGTCATACTGGATGTCATATTAGTATCATATCATTCAGGATTGACTTGTGAGCAAAAATTTATTTTAGTGAAAACCCATGTTAATATGAACAACCAGTCAGCAAAAATTTATTTTAGTGAAAACCCATGTTAATATGAACAAACAGTCAGGAAAAATTTATTTTAGTGAAAACCCATGTTAATATGAACAAACAGTCAGGAAAAATTTATTTTAGTGAAAACCCATGTTAATATGAACAAACAGTCAGGAGCAGTAGCAATAGTAACATTCTGAAAATTACTTCTATGGTAGCCATTTTCAATGTCTGATCAGCACTATGTTCATTGGACATCAGACTTTAAAGGAACTCATTTAGTGAAAGGCCCATCTATTGAGGTGGATAGTCAACATGACCATTAAAGTGACCACACTGGATATCTGGGCAGCACCATTTCATTTAGGACCAACAAGACATCATAAGAAGTCTTCTGGTAAAAATATACTGACATGTCTTTCATTTGAGGAGGAGTAGCAACAATAAGATTTTCAAGAAGACTACTGTCATGCTCATTCTGGATTTCAGATCGGCACCATTTCTTTCAATCTATCCTGACAAACATGAAAAGTCTTTGAGTGAAAAACCCATGTTGATAATGACCATTCATACAGGAAAAGCTGTGATAGCAAGATTTTCAAAATGGCTAACGTAGTGGCCATGTTGCCTACATGAGAAGGACCATTCTCATTTAAGAACCAGACCTTGGGATGAATGTGCATACTGAACATGGCTTGGAAATCCCTAAAGCAGTCAATCAGTTAGCAAACAAAGCTTTCCAATATGTTCCTCTAGTCTACGACCGGTATAGCTAAATTAGGACAATTAAAATTTCTTGATCTAACACGCAAAAAAAGATTCCATGCACTAATTTTAAACTACACAAATCAGTTGAATATTTTATTAAAATGTAATGGTACAAAATATTGTAGCCAGTACTGTATGTTCTTTATTTAAATTTTAAAAATCTTAACTGTAGCAATATTGTGCTGTGAAGGACAAGAAAATAGAAATATTGTGAAAAGCATATGGAGTGGGGTGGAGGAAAAGAAAGTTCTAAATTTGGAAAAAATGGTGGCAAATTTTTAAAAACAAATATTGTAGAGATCTAATGACATAAGCAAGATAGGCTAGCATAAATAATTTATGATTTTCATGCATTCATATTCTGAAATGATGTTTTAGAAATTAGCAAAAATCCAAAAACTGTGCCTCACAGAACAGACCCTGAAAATATAATATCAAGTATTATTAACTAAAAAAGAAGTAAATCATGAAATCCATGGCCTTTTTTTGGAAAGTTTAAAAATAAATCAGTAAAATGATTTTTGCAAACATACAGATCTCAGAGTAAAAGGTTGCTCAATGAGACAGTAATGTTACAACTCTATGGTCTTAGAATAAGCAAAATGAAAGAACAAAGCCAACAAGTTTTGCATAATTGAAAACATAAACACAAAGTGAAAGAATCAAAAATAACTTACAGTATAATGAATGAAATCAAAACGTCTTAAATGATCTATGAATTACAAAAGTATCAAGTAATTTGAATGAGTTCCAAAGGTATTCCAAATGATGGTCTGTATTGTACTGATGTATCAACAGTAAAAATGAATCATCAGAATATAATTCTAAAATGTCTTTAAATGAATTCACAGTATTTCTGATACAGCTATTAATTCAAATGTTCTTAAATGAATTCACAGTATTTCTGTCATAGCTATAAAGTATTTCTATGAAAGGTATTAAATATCCAAAGGTCTTTTAATGAAATTACAGTAATTTGGTACAGATAGTATTCCAGTTATTCTGAAATATTTAAAGCACTGTAATTCCAATAAATAATTTAATGAATTCCTTTCAACAGAACAACTTCCTAATGATATTATTAAAAATGTCAAAATTCATATCATAAGTCTCTTACACAGATTATTAAAATGCAGTAGATTATTAAAATGCAGTAGAGAATGTAGAATGTACTATAAGGCATCTTGGCATTTTGAAATCACTCCATCAGTAAACAAGATCAGCTGATTTACAATCAGGAAATTAGGTCAGCTTGGCCACTCACTAGAACTCACATCCTTGTCGGATCATGTGATGTTTAAATGTATTGACACCTCAGAACTTAATGAATGAATCTATGCACTTAATACTAAGAACAGTAGTATTAGAAATGTCATTAACTTAATGACCCTTACAAAAACAATTATTATGAAAAAATTACACACAATATAGATATACAAAACCGTATAGTAATAGCAGTTATATAAGCATAGGGTTTAATGGCACATATTGGCTATGCTGTGTCATACAAGTGTTGATGGTGCTGATGCTAGTAGCATTACTAGGTGGTGACAATTCCAATTGCAATCTACTAAGCTAGCAAGGATGATACTGGGATAATGGTCCAAAGATTAATATGCTTTAAGTCTTTAAAAAACTGGATTACAAATTTTAAAAGTCAAACAATACTTTTCAGTTGCATGGGCTAGCTAGACTACAGAATTGTCATCCCCCAAGTATTTGTAGCCATAGCAACTGGTATAGTCTTCCTATTTACCTTTCCCCTTAATGACTGAGATACCACAAGCTCCCTCCAACAGTTTTCTCCAGACATGCTGTGTGCCCACCCCCAAACAGGTAACCAGTCCAAGTCCTGTGACTACTACCCTTCTGGAACCAGTCTGAGTGCTTAACTTCTTGAATTTCAAGGTTACCCCATGTGAAAACATCTGCCTCCTGATATTGAATACCACTCTCCTGACAAGGCCGTTCATTGTCTACTTGTATTAAAGGAAAGTATTTGTCCTATGTTCAAAAATTCTTTATTTTTTGTACTTGTGAAGTGGTTGACATTTGATTGCATAAGGAATTATCAATCAAGCTCTCATTTTTTTGGTGCTTTTCCCATCCCGTACCTGATTGCAGATATCTGAAAAGGAATATTGACAGATAAATGAATCACATTATAAAACATGTGAATGTGAGAAATGGATAATGACAAGTATTCCAGTAAATGCTAGCTTTAACATTTTGTGGTACATAACATTTACCCATGTAATGCATACACCAATGAGAGCACAGAAATAGCCTTAACATTTACCCATGTAATGTATAAATCAACAAGGGCACAGAAATAGCCTTAACATTTACCCATGTAATGCATACACCAATGAGAGCACAGAAATAGCCTTAACATTTACCCATGTAATGCATACACCAATGAGAGCACAGAAATAGCCTTAACATTTACCCATGTATTGCATACACCAATGAGAGCACAGAAATAGCCTTAACATTTACCCATGTATTGCATACACCAATGAGAGCACAGAAATAGCCTTGCTGTTATGTGATACACGAGCAGATTAGGGTCTACACAATTCATTGTGTTTATGATTTCAAGCAAAACAGCTTGGTCCCAAATCTGCTGATGCATTACATAAACCAAAGACATTAGTCAAATCATCCTCTTCTCTTTCCAATACAGGTCAAATAACTTGGACTATCTGATAAAGACTCAGCTGACAAATATCTGGCTAGATATACAAACAATAAATTCATTAAAAAACAGGCATTGCAAATAACATTTGAAGTCTCAAGAATCAAAGAAATACTTTCAGTACTTAATTTATTTGTGTAAGTTTTGACCAAAAACTAAAGAAATCATTGTTTTCATTGCTAGAATTATTGCCCATGTTACTACATCAATGATGACACATTACTGAGTTTTTGAAAATTCAATAAGTATATTATCATGGCAAATCCAACCACGAGCTTATGGAAGTTCAAAATTGCTACAATTTATATTTGAGTTTCTTTCTGTAATGTGACTGAAAAAGCTGTAGCCATTTTGATGGGAGACATATTGGTCAATGCTGTTCATAAATAGGTATACATTTTCTAAATGTCAATGAAGCCTCTAATCTGTCGTAAATATAAATGAAACAATTCAAAACAAAATGCAGCCCGCTGTCCCTCAAAAACCTGCTAAAAAGAGAAAACATGTGATTTAAACAGCTTGTTTTCCCCACATGCACATGTGTCCAGACATCTATGTTAGTGTCTCCAAAAGCAAATAAAAACACTTTCTTTTTAAAATTAATTCACTAAAATACCTTTACTAAAATCATCCACAATTAACTGACCTAACAATAACTGACTTGAAATAATTTCTCCTGACAATAACAATTATTCAAATCCATTACATGAATATATGCAAGACAACTGAGATCATAATTCTCAAGTATCAATGAAAGTTACTAGCACTCCACCACCCCTTTCCCTCAAATGTTATCCAGAATTTGACTCTTCCTCACCATCTCACAGTTACCTTTTCTTTTCGTCAATATTTATGGACTGGGTCACTATCAAATAATCATCTTTTATTTGATCACATTGTTGTAATAGCACGCAACTATTACCATATCCTTTTCTTGCTAATTAATTTAACAGAATTCACACATTCCCCAGCTTTATAAGCTGGGGCACAAGTTAATAATGCATGCCAAAATGAGGGATCATCTATGTGTGTTTTTCAAGCACTCAAAAGCTCTAGATCATTCCCTGTACAATTTATAATTGTGATGTGTGTGTGTGTGTGTGTGTGTGTGTGTGAGAGAGAGAGAGAGAGAGAGAGAGAGAGAGAGAGAGAGAGAGAGAGGTTCAAAGTTTTAAGAAAATAATAATGTATAGCCACTGTTTGGCCTTGTATGCTTTCCAATCAATTCTCCCCACTTGCTTGTGTTTTGTACACTGTCAATAAGCAAATGATCTGAAAAACACGGAGTGTTTTAATGAAACATAAACTACAAATCTGACAACCAGTTGTATAAACTTTTTCTGGTATCCTGCAACAAGATCTGGTAGACAGGTGAATGGCCAACACAGTAGTCACTCACCCAACAAGGCAATCTCCAGCTGTGCCGGAATTACAGAACTATCAGTTTGATCAGCCATGAGTAAGGTGATGCTGAAGTTCATCTTCAACAGACTGAACCAACATGCAGAAGATAATCGCTGAAGAACAGGCATGGTTCCAGAGTGGAAGAAGCACAAAGGAACAAAATATTAAATCTCGCAACATCAACAAGACACCTTAGTGAAGAGCCTGGATGAAAACATCTTCCTGATTTGACATGGAGATATAGAAGACAAAGCTGATGAGAAATAGTGGCAAACAAATCTCAGCTAAGATTAAAGTCAGAGGACAGGAACTGGAAACAGTGGGCCAGTTCAAATATCTCGGTTCCATAATCACCGAAGATGGATCAAGAGCAGAAATTTTGTCACTAGCAGCACAAAGAATGGAAGCTATCTAGAGAGAAGAATATCACTAAAATCAGACTACTGAGAGCACTAGTCATCTCAATATTTTGTATTCATGTGAGGCCGGGACGCTGATGACAGCAGAATTACAACAAAGAATCCAGGCACTTGAAATGAGATGCTACAGAACCAGCTTTGGCATATCTTACATGGACCACATCACAAATGAAGACGTGCATAACACCATCAGGCATTAAGTAGGCCATTATAAAGACCTCCTCACCACTGTCAGAAAGAAAAAGCTGAAATGGTTGGTATGACCATGTCACTAGAGCCAGCATTCTATACACAACAGTACTACAGGGCAGCATCCAGGGTGGCAGAAGGAGAGGTAGACAGAGATAAATGTGGACTGACAACATCACTGAATTGTACCAGGAAATGTTTTGCAGAGACACAGGCATTGGCACATGATCAAGACAAGTGGAGGGAACTGGTCAAATGTTCAGCAGCACAGTGCCTCAATGGTCACAGTAGGTCAAGAGACTGATGATGATGATAACTTGCTCTTAATTACTATATGAAACTTCATAGAACCCAATATGCCTTCAGATAATCTGCCAGCAGTATATGATGTTCAATCTGCTTGTAATAAACACTGATCAGTTAGCACATAATCTTACTGCTGCATAGATGTCTGCTTGCATCTGGAAGCAAACAGCATAGACCCTGTTCTGACCTCACATAGTGTGCCAGTAGCATATGTCTGCTCTTTTTGTGAGTTCAAATAAATACACAGATTTTGATCTGCCATCACATAACGTGTCAGCAGTATCTCAAGCAAAACAGTACATACCCTGATCAGTCAACACATAATGTACCCGTAGTATTTGATATCCAGTCTGAGATTACCCGTAGTATTTGATGTCCAGTCTGAGATTACCCGTAGTATTTGATGTCCAGTCTGAGATTACCCGTAGTATTTGATGTCCAGTCTGAGATTACTCGTAGTATTTGATGTCCAGTCTGAGATTACCCGTATTATTTGATGTCCAGTCTGAGATTACCCGTAGTATCTGATGTCCAGTCTGAGATTACCCGTAGTATTTGATGTCCAGTCTGAGATTACCAGTAGTATTTGATGTCCAGTCTGAGACTACCTGTAGTATTTGATGTCCAGTCTGAGATTACCCGTAGTATTTGATGTCCAGTCTGAGATTACCCGTAGTATTTGATGTCCAGTCTGAGATTACCAGTAGTATTTGATGTCAAGTCTGAGACTCCCTGTAGTATTTGATGTCCAGTCTGAGATTACCCGTAGTATTTGATGTCCAGTCTGAGATTTTGTCCAGTCTGAGATTCTGAAGCAAACAGCAATGACCCTGATCAGTCAGCAAATAATGTGCCAGCAATGTCAACTATTCTTGTGATTTCAAATAATGTGCCAGCAGTATATAATGTCAACTATTCTTGTGATTTAAATAATGTGCTAGCAGTATATAATGTCAACTATTCTTGTGATTTCAAATAAAGAGCAAAGACACTGACCTGCGCGCACATGTGTCAGCAATATACGATGTCTGTTCTGTTGGTGATTTCAAACAAATATCACAGACCCTGATCTGCTAGCGTATTATGTTACAGCAGATCTGGATCTGTGCTATTTACATTTGTCTTTTTTCATATGGGTAAATACAGTACAAAGCATAGTTAGGGTAATCTAATAATACAGTGTATTGACCATTTTGGTTGTCTGTTAAATGATTATAATGGTATAAACCAGTCAATTTAGTATTTTATTTCATGCTCGACAAATAAATTTGATTCTTATTTCATGCAAATTTATTGATGCTTGCACAACGAAATTGATTTCTTACAAAGAATCATTTGTTTACATGTGCCAGGATCTCATTGACTATGATATTTACACTAAGGTATTTGCATTTACATGTCAAATCTTTTGTACAATGAACCAGAATTGAGCAGATCTATGCAAAGGTTGCTTGATTATAATAATAATAATAATAATAATAATAATAATAATAATAATAATAATAATAATAAAGAGAAGGTAATTCAATTAATGGTGTAAGGGACTGTTCATTTAATTTTCTCAGAGGGTAGAAGGAGACTGAGCAATCTGAGATATAAAACTCTAGCCCCAAATAGCTTTGTTGTTGTTGTTGTTGTTGTAGGGTTTAATGCCATTTTTTATGATAGGCTATACATGGCGGTCAGTATTTATGGTGGAGGAAGAACCCAGGAAACCCCCGGAAAGAACCACTGACCCACGAGAAGCTACTGGCAAGCTTTCTCACATAACTACATTAGCCGAATCTTAGACTCAAACCCACGCACACAGAGGTGAGATGGCAGTGATCCATAACGTAAAGTGCTTTAGACCACTCGGCCACTTGGGGCCCCCCCAAATATCTTTGAAAAATTCTTGGCTCTTTCAGACCAAGAAAACTTTTTATCCTTATTATAGATTTTTAGTTTAAATAAAAGTAAATGTATTTTATCCATTACATTAGTTGAAATAAATAAATTATTTGAAAGTAAAAGAATAAAAAATGCATGGTCTGAAAGAATATGCCAAGCCCTCCTTAATTAAAATAGTATTGTAATGAAACTTTACTTTTGGATATTTCTTTGTAAAGCTATCAGTTTTAAAATTGAAACTTTATGTAATTCCAATAAAACAATAGAAGGAATTGGACAGAAATAAAAGAAGTAAGGTAATTAGTTACACTGTGTGCATAAATAAAAAGAACGACTCAAGCATAACTTGTATATATTCTCTCCTTAATCAGGTCTATCTATAGTAACAACCAGTGTGGATTACAGCCTTCTGTGTGCCAACAATTAATGTATTAAAAACAAACAGTAAACCCATAAGACTTTTATTTTCAACAGAATAGGGAAAAAAGCTGTTTTGGACTGAAATTAAACAATAATATCAATCTTTGTCACTGTCAAATCAATTAGATAAATGAACCATGATAAATTACAATGAATAATGGAGGGAAACTGAGTCCAAATGTTCTTGACTATTAACAACTTCTCACTGTAATGAATATGGCCTAGTGACACAGAGAACAGAACTCCAAATTTCAAAGGTTACCAAATTGTATTCAACTGGAACATGAACAGCAGAAAAGCAGGTCATTATAAGAGTAATGGACACTAAGTGAAGTTTGCTTACAAGAGGGAAATGGATTCCAAGGTAATCACTGTTAAATATTTTAAACAAGGATATTTCATTAGGACAACAGTTTTAAGTTAATGTAGATGAAGATGGCAATAATTTCATTAGAATTTTTCGAACCAAGGAGTCCAAAAGTTGTTGAAATGTGACTAGTAATAATCAAAAGTACATATTTATTATTTACAGTTCAAAGCAAAATTCATTTTAAACAATGAAATGTAAAGCAATTTGAATGGTTTGTCATAGTAAACCTCATGCTTTTTTTTTATATTGCTAACTTTCTTAAGACCCTCTTTTCTTATCACGTTACCACACCCTCATCCTACCCCAAACATAGAATCAGCTAACTCTGAACTTTTATATCGATGTTTAAAGAAACCAAATGATACATATTACGATAAATTTATTTTCTTTTCGGAAGTAAAATAAAATTTTGATTATTTTCAGTTCAGAAAATTCAAGCTGCTCCTTACCACGCCAAACATGCAACTGAATCAATGCTATTTCAAATCCTTCTGTCAGACCAGACTAGGTCAGCTAATGACCTCTGTCCAAGGGCAGAGCACTCTATTTCAATTGCCTCAGAATTAAATTTTACTTGTGTTGATGTCCCATAAAACACCAAACCAAACCAGACTGCTTGGTTCAATTTCAATACAAATCTCTGAATACCCAACAATACAAGAGTTTAATTAGATGTAAACCTAATGAAGTACAGGGAGGTGTATTCATCCAAAATCTCAAGCACGTTAGGTTCTTCCATCATTATTTGACAGAGTAACCCTTGATCAAATCAGCACTAATTCTCAAGATTAATAAAAAAAACATAATCTCTGAAACTTTGTACATTAAAATAATATTAATAATAATAATAATTAATAATAATAATAAGAAGAAGAAGAAGAAGAAAAATAATAAGAAGAATTAAGTCTAATTTGCGAGAGCCGGCCAATGATAGTTATGTAATTATAGTTTACAAATCCCGTGATGTCATTCATTACATACAAATTTTTTCGTATAAATATACAAAGGTGTGTTAAAGCACAGTTATCCACAATATAAATTCATTATACCGTTTTCATGACACATCCAATGTGTTCATTCAATATTACGCTATTTTTAACAAACATTGGCAAGAACCAGATGTATGAAACCTTGCAGCATTATACTCTTGTAAAAGTGATAGTGTTGCTTCAGACAGTCTTGATTTTCTTTGAGCTGTTACAATCAGAACACCTTAGTCATTTCATCCATCGTAAATCAGTTTGGGCACCTTGAAAATTAGGTATTAAGAGCAGATAGTGAGAACACCATCAGAGAGTGTCAAATCAACAGCAAAGAGATCTAAAGTTGAACATTGCTTTGTGTGTTTGATTTGGATTTCTAATGTAGCTTTAACAACTTTTCAGTCATATAGCTATGATGTCTGCAGTGCAGCAAGTTTTAGTGATGTCTAGCACTGAGGCATCATGCCGCAACATGTGACATTATGTCCCACCTAGTCACATTATCCTTACATGAGGCCGACCAGTCCTATCGTTAACCATTTAATGCCGAGTGTCTGGCGAGGTAGCTGCTAGTACTATTTTTATAAGTTTTTGGTATAGCTCAGCTCAGATTCAAACTAGTGACCTCATGCATCTGAGGCAGACGCTATAATGTCTTAAACTAACGATACGGTAAACACTGCTTTGTAAATGGCAATTCATTCAAAAACATTAGAAACAGGAAAAGACACAGTACTGAACTAAGTGATTTTTCATGTTGTACAATGTGACTGAATTTCTTTATATCTGAACCAGAGATGGTAGATATCACAAATATCCATACTTTATTTCTTACCTCCTACTCACTCACCCCCATTCTAAAGCTGAATTCAGGATTTGAAAAGGTTGTTTCCTCATAAAACATCAATCAAAATATGAACATCCCATGCTGATGGACCTCGGCCGACACGGAATTATCAATATTACAAATGAAAATAAATTTGACTCTTGACTCCACCTCCTTCCTAGTTGGGGGCTGAATGCAGGATTAAAAACGATTGTTCTCATGTTCCAAACTGCATGAAACATCATACAAACTATGACTACACCCCACCCCTACAGGACCCCAAATTAGTGTACGTGGAGTTTAGGTAACAAGATAAACTTAATGACAGATGTGTGGATACATGGATAAATACATGGGTTGATGGATACGACTATCTGTGCTAACAGAAAGATATTGAATGAAAGACCATCCCATAAGATCCCCAGATCTTTGACTAATACAAACTGAATGAATTACAGATACTCTTTGGAATTTATATTAGTAAAAGTGATAATAAATTCTGATTTAAATGCCAATGAAAATGGTTTCTTTTTTAAAAAAAACTATTAAACTGATTTTGGTTATTTCTAGTTCTAAAACTGAGAACAAGCTTACTGAGGGAGTACCATCTTAAAATCTTGAATGGTTTCTGGTAATTAGTTTAGTTATCAAATCATCAATGCAGGTTTATTTCCCAAAAACTCACAAGATATAGGCTATTTTTAAAATAAATACATACACAGGTAAGTCAGTTTCTGTAAATTTCATATCAGAACATAAAATCACCAGCAAAATCTTGAGTCCTGTTTATCTACAAAATGTGCATACCACCATTCATTTCATATAGACGGATTACATGTATCGATTAAAATATACAGACAAGAAAGGCTATTGAGAATGGTTATGTTTTGTCTTTACAGACAAGAAAGGATATTGAGAATGGTTATGTTTTGTCTTTGTAGTATACACCAATGAGGTCCAGGAGGTCATTTCCTAATCTAACAGGTAAGATAATCAGAACCTTAAAGGGGTTATACTGACTATATATAAAAGGTGCCAAAATACATTTTGTATAGATCTGAATGGGTCCATAATGAATATACAAAAAAGGGGCTGAAATAAATATGCATATAAATGGGTTTATAATGATATTACATGTACACAAAATGGGGCAATAATAAAATGGCCATATAAAAAGGGCCATAATGCATGTACATATTTATGATAATATATTTTTTAAATTTATTCATGAATGTTGAGTTCAAGTTTACTCTGAAAAGCATACCACTGTTACAAAAGGGAATAGCAGTCTACCGACCAAAAAGAATTTCCAAGAATTTAATATTTTTTTAGTGGCAATAAGATTTTCAAATTAGCCACAGTGCTGGTCATACCAAATATCAAGGACCAACTACATACATGGTAATGACCATACGTAAAGGAGGAGTAGCAATAGCAAGATTTTCAATATGGACACAATGGTGGCTATGTTGAAGTTATCATTTTCAACTTCAGCTAGACACCATAAAACATCTTCTGGTGGGACCCAGAGTAGCCGAGTGGTCTAAAGCGCTCTTCATTATGGATCACTGCCATCTCACCTCTGTCCGTTTGGGTTCAAATCTTTGGCCAATGTGGATATGTGACAAAGCTTGCCAGTAGCTTCTCATGGGTCGGTGGTTCTTTCCAGGGGTATTCCTGGGTTCTTCCTCCACCATTAATACTGACCGCAATGTATAGCCTATCATGTGCTGAAAAATGGCATTAAACCCTACAACAACAACAAAGGTTTTTAGGATGACTGTCATGGTGACCATGCAGGCCATCAGATTAGCATTATTTTTATTTAGATCCAAGCAGACATCATACATGTTGGTGGCCTGGTCAGCAACATTTCATTACAATGAAAAAACTCTTCTTGATATGACTTTCCATTAATGTGTAGATACAACAACAATTATAAGATGGCTGCCATGATGATCATATTGCATGTTAGATAAGCACCATTGTCGACATGACTTTACTTTCACGACGAGCAGCAATAAGAAAAATATCAAGACAGTTGCTGTGGCGGTCATATTTGTATGGTGGAAACCATTGTTGATATGACTTTCTGTTACAGAGGAGTAGCAATAACAAATTTTTTTCTAGACACTGGACATAAGAAGATTTTCAACATGGCTGCTGTGTACTGTGCCAGTATTGTATGTCTTTAGTTGCAACATTTTCATTGAGTATCCAGTAGATATCAAAAAAAGTCTTCTGGTGGAAACCTCAATAAAACTTACATTTAGAACAAGTAGCAATAATAAGATTTTATGATGAATGCCATGGTGGCAATAATGGATATCTGATCAGCATTATTTTCATATACATGTGAATTTAGCATACATCATAAGTAGTTGTTTAATGAAAACATGTTTATATGACCATCTATTAAGAGGGAATAGGGATAGCAAGCTTTTCGAGACAGCTACTCTAGCTGCCATATTGGATATCTAACAGGTATCACTGAGGACCCCATGATAGCTCAGCGGGTACTGTTAAACTCATACCCCAAGGGCTGCACATTCCAAACTCAGCCAATCCCCATGTAAAATGCCTGTTTCCTTTGGAAAGACCCGTAGCATAATTTTCACATACATGTGGATACAATATACATTAAAATTACATGTAATTTTAGTGAAAACACCATGTTAATATGACATCTATTTCGAAGGAGTAAGGATAACAAGATTTTCAAGATGGTTACTGTAGCTGTCATACTGTATATCAAAGGGGTATCAATTTGGGACACATGAGAGCTCAGCTGGTAGAGTGTCATACTCTTAATCCTAGGGTTGAAGGTTTGATACCAACCATGGCCAGCCAGAGGTGACTGCCTTGGTGTGTCCTTGGGAGGGGCACTCATATCCCATTTCCTCAGCATGATGAAAAACATGTAAATACAAACAACAGATGACGGACAATTAGCTAAACTCATTTGTTCTGTTACCAGTAGAGGTAAAAATGTGGCATGTGGATGAGTGGTTCAAGCCAAGTCCTCTAAATCCACACATTGTGATAACAAATAAAGACACTTATTAGTTTCGTTGTTTTATTAAAAGACTTTAACCTGACAGCCATTATGAAAGAGGAAGGGGGATAATTAACGAGTAGTTTTGGGAGGGGATCTAAATATTAAAAGCCTGCTTATTTATTTTTTATTTAAAATGGGAACTGGGAACTGACAAGATAAGGCAATTGTTCCTGAGAACTATCTGGTATTTCAACCCAAATATGGGCAAATAATAAAGCAAATGTATAAATTCTGTCATTCTGCAAGACACTCTATATTTAAAAGTACTGTTTATACTTGCTTATAAGTTGAGGACAACTGCAAACTGCACTGACTCAACTCTGCATAATGTGCCAGTAGATCTGGGTCAATGCAGTTTGTTAAAAGAATAAGAACACACAATATTGACTCAGATTGACTGGTGTTAAGAATAAGAACACACAATATTGACTCAGATTGACTCGTGTTAAGAATAAGAACACACAACAGTTACTCAGATTGACTGGTGTTAAGAATAAGAACACACAACATTGACTCAGATTGACTGGTGTTAAGAATAAGAACACACAACATTGACTCAGATTGACTGGTGTTAAGAATAAGTACACACAACACTGACTCAGATTGACTTGTGTTAAGAATAAGAACACACAACACTGACTCAGACTGACTGGTGTTAAGAATAAGTACACAACATTGACTCAGATTGACTGGTGTAAAGAATAAGAACACACAACATTGACTCAGATTGACTGGTGTTAAGAATGAGAACACACAACACTGACTCAGACTGACTGGTGTAAAGAATAAGTACACACAACACTGACTCAGATTGACTGGTGTAAAGAATAAGAACACACAACATTGACTCAGATTGACTGGTGTTAAGAATAAGAACACACAACATTGACTCAGATTGACTGGTGTTAAGAATAAGAACACACAACACTGACTCAGATTGACTTGTGTTAAGAATAAGAACACACAACACTGACTCAGACTGACTGGTGTTAAGAATAAGCACACACAACATTGACTCAGATTGACTGGTGTTAAGAATGAGAACACACAACACTGACTCAGACTGACTGGTGTAAAGAATAAGTACACACAACACTGACTCAGATTGACTGGTGTTAAGAATAAGAACACACAACATTGACTCAGACTGACTTGTGTTAAGAATAAGTACACACACCATTGACTCAGATTGACTGGTGTTAAGAATAAGAACACACAACACTGACTCAGATTGACTGGTGTTAAGAATAAGAACACACAACACTGACTCAGACTGACTTGTGTAAAGAATAAGTACACACAACACTGACTCAGATTGACTGGTGTAAAGAATAAGAACACACAACATTGACTCAGATTGACTTGTGTTAAGAATAAGTACACACAACATTGACTCAGATTGACTGGTGTTAAGAATAAGAACACACAACATTGACTCAGATTGACTCGTGTAAAGAATAAGAACACACAACACTGACTCAGATTGATTTGTGTTAAGAATAAGAACACACAACACTGACTCAGATTGACTGGTGTTAAGAATAAGTACACACAACATTGACTCAGATTGACTGGTGTAAAGAATAAGTACACACAACACTGACTCAGATTGACTGGTGTAAAGAATAAGAACACACAACATTGACTCAGACTGACTTGTGTTAAGAATAAGTACACACAACATTGACTCAGATTGACTGGTGTTAATAATAAGAACACACAACATTGACTCAGATTGACTGGTGTTAAGAATAAGAACACACAATATTGACTCAGATTGACTGGTGTAAAGAATAAGAATACACAACATTGACTCAGATTGACTGGTGTTAAGAATAAGAACACACAACACTGGCTCAGACTGACTGGTGTAAAGAATAAGTACACACAACACTGACTCAGCTTGACTAGTGTAAAGAATAAGAACACACACCATTGACTCAGACTGACTTGTGTTAAGAATAAGTACACAAAACATTAACTCAGATTGACTGGTGTTAAGAATAAGAACACACAACATTGACTCAGATTGACTCGTGTTAAGAATAAGAACACACAACATTTACTCAGATTGACTGGTGTAAAGAATAAGAACACACAACATTGACTCAGATTGATTTGTGTTAAGAATAAGAACACACAACATTGACTCAGATTGACTGGTGTTAAGAATAAGTACACACAACATTGACTCAGATTGACTGGTGTAAAGAATAAGAATACACAACATTGACTCAGATTGACTGGTGTTAAGAATAAGAACACACAACACTGGCTCAGACTGACTGGTGTAAAGAATAAGTACACACAACACTGACTCAGATTGACTGGTGTAAAGAATAAGAACACACAACATTGACTCAGACTGACTTGTGTTAAGAATAAGTACACAAAACATTGACTCAGATTGACTGGTGTTAAGAATAAGAACACACAACATTGACTCAGATTGACTCGTGTTAAGAATAAGAACACACAACATTTACTCAGATTGACTGGTGTAAAGAATAAGAACACACAACATTGACTCAGATTGACTTGTGTTAAGAATAAGTACACACAACATTGACTCAGATTGACTGGTGTTAAGAATAAGAACACACAACATTGACTCAGATTGACTGGTGTATAGAATAAGAATACACACATTGACTCAGATTGACTGGTGTTAAGAATAAGAACACACAACATTGACTCAGACTGACTGGTGTGAAGAATAAGAACACACAAAACTGACTCAGACTGACTTGTGTTAAGAATAAGTACACACAACATTGACTCAGATTGACTGGTGTTAAGAATAAGAACGCACAACATTGACTCAAATTGATTCGTGTTAAGAATAAGAACACACAACATTGACTCAAATTGACTGGTGTAAAGAATAAGAACACACAACACTGACTCAGATTGACTGGTGCATTATTGCATTATCCAATGGCAGATCAAGGTCTATGTTGTTTGCGGTTTTAATTTTGACTTGTGAGTTTAAAAGAAGAGTTACTAGATTGAATAGTAGAATTTCTGTGCCAATACTTCCATATTTGTTTGTTTGTTTGTTTGATTAGGATTTTTAACGTAGCTTTAACAATTTTTCAGTCATATCGCTACGATGTCTGCAGTGAGGCAGTTTATAGTGATGTCTAGCACTGAGACATCATGCCGCAGACATGTAGCTTGATGTCTCACCCAGTCACATTATCCTGACACCAGGCCGACCAGTCCTAACACTAACCTCTTTATGCTGAGCGTCAAGCGAGGCAGCTGTTAGTACCATTTTTGTAAGTCTTTGGTATGACTCGGCCGGGGATCGAACCGACGACCTCCCGCTTCCGGGGCGGACGCTCTAACCACTAGGCCACCGAAGCGGTCCATATTTGTAAAAATATTTCAGTCTCCAATATTTTTCAATATGAGAGATATTTTTTAAAAATGTATCGGTTTCAGTTTAATATGGTTGTATGTGCCATCTAAACATAAAATGATACAAATTACGAAAACACTTAGGAGGAAAAACCCTTCATCTTAAAAACATAAGTATGAAGTACTTCAAGTTAAAAAGTGAAATTGAGAACCTTGCACCAATTTCACTACATTCTCAAACTTTGTCCTAAATTGATAATTGATAATTTACAATGCATTGATATTTCAGACAATAAAAAAATGTCTGTCTGATGTTTAAAATAAATAATGTAAGGATGCCAAATACTATTTAGTTTTAAAATTAGCACATGGAAACCTTAATATTCTTTTAAAAAACAATGGATGGTCAATTCCTCAAATTTGAGGAAATCTTTAAATCTTTCTCAAAGATAAGAAAAAACTCTTCTAAGAAAAATTAAAGATTTATTACTTCTTTACTTTCTTATAGATAAGACACGACTCTTCTTAGAAAAATTAAAGATTTATTACTTTACTTTCTTATAGATAAGACAAGACTCTTAGAAAAATCATAAAGATTTCTTACTTCTTTATTTTCTCAAAGATAAGACAACTCTTCTAAGAAAATTTAAAACTTTATTACTTCTTTTATGTCCTGATTCCTGCTGAATTTTCTGTGAAAAAATATTTCATGTGAACCAAGCAATAAGAAAGATATTAGAAAATCGCAATCTGAGAAAGAAATTTTGAGATGTTTAGTGAAACTGGGACCGGGTCTTTCAATACATGGGGTCTCTCACGGCATAAGTAAGACATGTTTTTCATTATGCATATATTTAACAACAGAAATATTTTCAGCAAAACAATATGTCAAGAGTGAGTGCAATCTAGTCTTAATGTGTGTTTTTCTTTATAACCTTAATCAAGTGTCCACTGGATCTACATATTCCAAATCAACAAAGACCCATCCAAGGTCAGCTACATCTGCCAATCTTGTCAGCTCAGACACCCCCCTGAAATCTGCCACTGCTTCAAACAGAACTACTCCACCAAAACCCATTAGACAATCTACAGCAAGAAGACACTCTTTGCCACAGCAAGCAAAAAGGTACAGTGTATACTGATGTTTATGGTATCAGATCACTAATTATTTTACAGTGAACCGGTCTACTGGTGGAGAAATATATTAAAAAAAATATAGTACTTTTTTTTACATACACCCACATCCTTGTAAATAGGTTCAAGATTTTTTCCTATTACACATTTTGTAAACTTCAATCTATGTATTATACTTGTTAACAAAACATTAACTTTATTTTGGTATAATTTCCCATTAGCATGGCATATTAACACTTGGTGAGAGGCTATTTATTTCACTAAGTGCAGACCAGGGAATCCCATTTAACAGTGCAAGAAATTGCTGTGAAGCATCTGTATTTCAAGGCTGATTAAAATTGAATGGAAACAAATGTGGTTTGTATGTCAATCAAGAGAAGAAATCAATTTTGTTTTTTATGTCTTAACATTAAATTTTACAGGAAATTAATTAGTAGTCCAATCCCTAGAAGAAAATCTATCATACTGATCCTCAAAATGTGACCTCACTTGCAGTTATACTAAAATGTGTATCTCATAAATAAGATATAACAGGGGCAACAACTCCAATTTGATCTACTAGACTAGCAAGAATGATGCATAGATAAATGGTCTCAAAATTCCAATTTTATTTAGTTTTTGTGGGGGGTTTTGACTGTAAAATTATATCTATTTACTTTAAGTTCACTGCCCAACAATAACTGTTTCGAAAAGTGACAGTTGTGGTAAAAACAAAATTTATAAACAGAAACATCGATTTGCTCACAGAAAAAGTGGTAAAGTACAAACAAAGATGACAATCCCCTGTCCATAATCTAATTTTGTTTGTATCGGTATATTACAGCTAAATATGACAAGTACAGTCTCCCCTCAAGCTTCAAAAAACAAACATCAGTTACGCTTTGGTCTGAACAAAAATGTAATTCTAAACTTCAACACATCCATCTTGCAAGTTATATGTCAGTGGCTAAGCAATTCTTTGTAGATCATGAGTGTGAGTCTTTTCACTAATTGTCTTCAAAATCAAAATCACCCAAGAATCTCTTCCATAAAATTCTTCAGTTAGAATTGTCATATAGAAAACTGAAATAACATAATATTATTACATTATCTTGAGATGAAAAAAAATTGGAATGATAACCAGACCTATCTGCATCCAAACAGATGTCTTAAAGAAAACTGAAATAAAATAATTGTATTATATTATCTTGAGATGAAAAAAAATTGGAATGATAACCAGACCTATCTGCATCCAAACAGATGTCTTAAAGAAAACTGAAATAAAATAATTTTATTATATTATATTGAGATGAAAAAAAATTGGAATGATAACCAGATCTATCTGCATCCAAAAAGATGTCTTAAAGAAAACTGAAATAAAATAATTTTATTATATTATATTGAGATGAAAAAAAATTGAATGATAACCAGACCTCTCAGCACCCAAACCCACTTGGAAAGGCAAAGAAAGTGTCAGCCATGACAGTTAGGGAGAGAAACACTGAATGATAAAGTCAATTTTCTTTTATTAATTTGTAATGCATGTCTTTGTCAATGCCTATTGTGGAATAGAATTATTATTGATACTGCATATCTTTTTATAGTCACATCTTGTGAATCATAAAAAATCTTATATTATTTTATCTAATCCCATCTTGCCCAATCTAAACTTGATTACTGTGCCAATTTTCTGCTCTCATTCATCTACATAATCCCCACTCATCTACTTATTATCATTTCTTTAAAAATAACTATCGATTTCACTTCTAAAATGTAAAATATTTTCATTGTAAAAATATCTTTGACGCATTTATCATTTTCTTTCCATAAAGTTAATTTTTATATGCTCATTTTTTTTTCTGTTAGCTTACATTGTCGGAATTGTGCAGTATTTTCTGATACTAAACACCTTAGTGTTGCATGACATGTGCGTCTAAAAAAAGTATAGTGTATTGTGAACAACTTTGTAAACAAACCATATACACTCATATAGAAGCTGCTTTAGTTTTTTGTTTAGTAAATTTGTTTGTGGATGAACAAAAGAAGCTGTTTCATCTATTTGAAAGTAGAAATAAAGTAAATGATGTGAAAAAGTTTACTAAATCACAAATGAAGCTTTCAAACAAGCAAATGAATGAACATGATATTCGCAATGTCCACAACAAATGTGAGAGATGCAGTATTGAAAATATCATTCTGATCATTTAGGCAGTTAATGAGGAGAAATGTTCCTAACTTTTCCTAAATGGAATGGTTCAGACTATGACCAGTTCTGTCTGGGGTATATAAAATAGCACAGAAAAGCATAATGAGGCTAAGGGCTATCACATCTCTATCAGACCATTTTATAAGTCAAAGTACTAAATTCATGAATAAAATGCAACCAAAGATTTTGGTAAAAATGTAATGGTCTCAGAGACAATAAGTCAAGATGACAAAGAATTCTTATTTCTGCTGGCTGAATGGAATGTCACACAGAAACTGCTTTGCAATTTTCCATGTTAACTTTTTGGATACAATATTTTGGATTTAGACTAGCGATAGATGCCATACAGGTCATAACATAGTTGGGTTCCCTACAAAGAGCATGCAGGTGACAAAGAAAAGAGATGGTTTGTTAAGATTCCCTACAAAGAGCATGCAGGTGACAAGGAAAAGAGATGGCTTGTTAAGATTCCCTACAAAGATTTTGCAGGTGACAAGGAAAAGAGATGGCTTGTTAAGATTCCCTACAAAGAGCATGCAAGTGACAAGGAAAAGTGATGGCTTGTTAAGATTCCCTACAAAGAGCATGCAGGTGACAAGGAAAAGAGATGGCTTGTTAAGATTCCCTACAAAGAGCATGCAGGTGACAAGGAAAAGAGATGGTTTGTTAAGATTCCCTACAAAAAGTATGCTGGTGACAAGGAAAAGAGATGGCTTGTTAAGATTCCCTACAATGAGCTTGCAGGTGACAAGGAAAAGAGATGGCTTGTTAAGATTGTAATAAGAATGGCAAAAAATATACTAACATGTTTGCATCTTGAATTTCCTCAACAAGTATTTTCTTAGTTCTGCAAATCCAAATTACATGAGCTATGTCATGTGTTCCAAAAATGTACTGTAATTTAGATTTCCAACCACAATCACATTCTCCTTACTGAAGTAAACATGATATTCCATAGCATCTTTCTGAAAATTTCAATTGAAAGAGTTGATATTGTTCTCACATTATGTTTCCAAACATTCACTGACAGAACAAATACACACATGCAGCTGATTCAGGCATGTCCCTTCTTGTTCAAATAATTTTTGCTTCATGAGGAATTGACAATGCCAATAAATCGAATCAATCACATACAGATTTGTATAGAATCGACAAAAATAAATCATTAATTCCAGACCAAATGGAAAAGTTGTTGCAATGCACATTCACAATATGGCTCTAAATTTCAATTTGAAGCAGATCAAAATGACAATTCTTTTCTAAACTAACGTCAAGCACACAACACAGTTCATAGGTCACTGGGCTGTGCTATGTGTGCATTAATATTGTAACTGTGTATTGATGAATCAACCGTTGTGTATTTATTTTGGAATACAGCATAAATACATCGACTTTGTTTATTGTAGTGTATTTTAAAAATTTTATTACTAAGCCTTAGGTAACAAAATGAGTAAATAACAAAAAAGTTACTGCATTTGCATTTGAAAATATTAACTCAGTTTTTCAGCCTAATACTGTATTCCCAAAGTCATACAGTATTACTCCCAAACTCTTGTTCATATTTTCCAAAACAAGTGCAGTAACCAATAATTATTGCTACTCCATCAGAAAGGATGGTCATGCTTACATGGAGTTTCAGTACAGGAGATCATGGGGGTTCAGGCATGTGATCTACAATATCAATATATACCAGTAGTCAACAAAAAACTTAAGTTTATACCTTGTCCCACGGATAAACTGACCTCATTTTTCCCTAAATTATTTGGCATACATATGATTATACATGTATATGGAACATTAAAACTATCGCCATTTATTATTTTTGTCATTATTATCTGTGTAGTGGAAGCAAATAATTGTTAATGTTTTATTTTATTGTATCGTCTTAAAACCTGTTTTAAAATTACAACCCATACCATACATGCTCACTTTTAATCAAGTCCAACAGCAAACTGCATAGACCCAGATATCTGTCATAATGCAGTGGCAGATCTGGGTCTATGCACTTTGTTACAACTAATCATTTGAACAAACAATCAATAATATATATATATATATATATATATATATATATATATATATATATATATATATATATATATATATATATATATATATATATATATATATATATATATGTATATATTGTACATTAAATAAACATCCTTTTGATTTAGAACAAAGCAGAAACCATACTAATTCTTATGTTGTAAACCACATGGCTATAATGACCTGTTAGTCGAAGCAATAACAAGATAATGAAGTTGGTTGCTATAGTGACGATATTGGATGTCAAATCAATACCATTTTCATTTAAGACATAAGTAGATTTAAGAGAAGTAACAAAAACACGAATTTTCAAGAGGTCTACTGCAGATATAATGGATTTCAGATTAGCACTATTTATTTTGTCAACCAACTAGACATTATCACAAGACTATTAGTGAAAACCCCTACCAATTTAACCATCAATCTAAGTGGATTAGAATTAACAAGATTTTCAAGACAGATGCAATGGTAGCCACAAGTTTGATTTAATAATGGCTAGATCTCATAACATGGCTGATTTTCAAGACAGATGCAATGGTAGCCACAAGTTTGATTTAATAATGGCTAGATCTCATAACATGGCTGATTTTCAAGACAGATGCAATGGTAGCCACAAGTTTGATTTAATAATGACTAGATCTCATAATATGGCTGATTTTCAAGACAGATGCAATGGTAGCCACAAGTTTGATTTAATAATGGCTAGATCTCATAACATGGCTGATTATACTAACACCTATTACACCCTACATGCTATAACATGAAAAGAAAATGGGGGCTGAGTGCACTTCTCAAGGACACACCAAGATAGCCAACCCAGGCTGTTCTGGGCAGGCATCAAAGTCTGCGATCCTTGTTCTTTTAGGATCATGCCATTATAGTGAATCACTCTGATACAGCTACAGTATGTGTGTTCATTTTCAGGTCATCAGCTGATATCCAGGCACAGCTATAGAACCCATGTTCATTTTCAGGCCATGCCATTTCAACTGATCACCCTGATGCAGCTATAGTACCAATGTTCATTTTCAGGCCATGCCATTGCAGTTAATCACCATAATACAGCTATAGTATATGTGTCAATTTCAGGCCATGCCATTGCAGTTAATCACCTTAATACAGCTATAATATATGTGTCAATTTCAGGCCATGCCATTGGAGTTAATCACCTTAATACAGCTATGGTATATGTGTCAATTTCTGACCATGCAATTGCAGTTAATCACCTTAATACAGCTATAGTATATGTGTCAATTTCAGGCCATGCCATTTCAACTGATCACCATGATGCAGCTGTAATATTATTTTAGTTGATTTTGGGCCCTGCCATTACAAACTTAAAACAATATTTCTATCCTGTTTGGTTTTGCTTGTTGTTTTACAGCACATCAAAACAAGTGGGTTATTTAGTAGTGCCAAGGCAATCAGAGTTAAGAGCCTTGCCCAAGGACATACCAAAATATGTATTTGATCTGAGCAGATCTGATGTCCTGATTTTAACCCACACCCTTCTGGTCAATAGTCCAGCATGCTGCAGTTCCTGTCTCCACTAGCTGTCTCTTATGAAACTATGTCTTTGATATCAAGAAGTCAATCACATACATAAAAATATATGTTACACAGTTCACAAAAAATATTCTGGTTTGCCATTACGTACATTTCAGGTGCTAATCATTCATCAAAACATCGTAACTATGGCTACCTTTTTAGAATGAAAACTGCCTACTGTATGAGGTGTTTAATTAATAGTTATTAGTTACTTAACTTGCAGCTTGAAAAATGTTAGTCATAAATCGCCAAACATTTACAATGTAATTGGTCATTTGTGCATTAAAGTATCATATCTTTCAATCTAATAATAAGAAATATTTAATTCTGACAGTGCTGGGAAATCTGCAAGTAGGTACAATAAGAAGACTAGTGAATCTCCACCACCAACACCTGTGTCCTTCATCTTGTCTGACCCCTTCGAAGATGAGAAAGATCAGGAAGACGAGGTTGCTCCAATACAAGAGGATCCAGCTAAAGACAAAAAACGTAAGTGTAATTTCTGACAATGCAAGAACTAACTTTATACAAAGTCTAAAACAGACCTTGGATAAATCTGAAAAAGTGGCATCAATCTCATTGGAATGCATGATTTTTGGTGACTGATGTGTGACTGATGTGTGAGAAATAGACTGGTTACCAAAAGTTTTATTTCTTCATCAAATTATATCATTAGATCATAATGACTTATTTCTGCTATAACATGTTAGACTTTTTAGTTGCAGCAACATGTATACACTAAACAAAGTACCAGGTTGTTTAATTAGTCTTACACATATTAATTATTATATTCCAGAATGAATTCAACAAAAATTCAAAATTTCCTGACAAGAATAAGTTATAGTGGTGTAGTATTGATGTCCCAATGGAACTTAAGTGGTATCTTTATGTAAAGTTTGAAGGGATATGGAAGCCCAAAAAATCTTGAAAAATATGGATTGAGATATTCTAACATCAAAGAAATAAAAAGTCTCAATTGCCTTGCAAATAGATAAGTATATTGACTTAGTATTTATACTACCTTTAGTAAACATGATTTTGCATCTACATGAAAAGTTCATACCTTTAAAGATAAGTATATTTATTTTGTATTTATACTACGTTTAGGACACATGATTTTAGATCAACATGTAAAGTTAATACTTTTAAACCTGTGGAATATATTTTATCTCAATAGAACACATCATGTTGATTTTCTTGAATAAATAATGGCTAGTGACCTAGTTTAAACACTTTGAAGATGTAAAGTCTGAGAGCAAAAGATTCTAAGAAAAGATGTGATGATGATGGAACTGCTGTAGATTGAAATAGTGCAAGACCTAAGACAGGGGACATAATCAGAGCAGGAGTAAAAAAAAATTGGGTCCACTGGTCTGTTGAATTTGAGCAGGGTCAGTGAACACTGAAAAAAGGCAGGTCCATGGATTCAGTCAATTTTTTCTAACCTGTTATTAAATTAATTTGGAATGCCAGTTGATTACTGATAATCTGCAAGCCATGGATTCAGTCAAATTTTCCAAATCTGTTATTAAATTAATTTGGGAGGGCCAGTTGATTACTGAGAATCTGCAGGTCCATGGATTCAGTCAAATTTTCCAAATTTGTTATTAAATTAATTTGGGACAGCCAGTTGATTACTGAGAATCTTCAGGTCCATGGATTCAGTTAAATTTTCCAAAGCTGTTATTAAATTAATTTGGAAGGGCCAGTTGATTTCATTAAAAGCTGGCTCTGCAGGCTGATGGTAAAAAGTTGACCTCGGTCAGAGACATACTACAATATATACTCCTTTGTATGTTAGTCAAATTACAAACAATACAGACCCTCATCTGTTGTCACATACTGTGCCATTAGACCAGGATCTATGTTGTCCTAGCAAACTATATCGACCGAGATCTGATTTCCAACAGAGCTCCACCTAGTGTATTATCAACTAATGGATTATATGCTAATGTTTACTTGGAAAGGTTTATCTTGGTAAAGTTTTCATATATTAATTTAGCTAATATTGTGCTGATGGGCTATGAAATCCTATTATTACATATTTGAGACTGAAAACCACCACAATGTTTCTGAAAAGATAAATGGATAAGACCATATAATTTATTTACTGAAGTTTCATCAGCTCCTTTGGTTTTAACCATTATGATCTCTGCAGTGAGAGGTATGTTCTTGATGAGCTACTCTGGAATGTGTAAAAAAACAAGAGGTGGAGGTTTTAAAAAAACATTTTCTAATTCATTAGTAGATACATTGGCATAAGTTGCCATAAAGTTAACAAAGTAAATGTTTCTAAAAACGATACAGTATATACTACATGAGTTGGGTTCAATTACAAGCAACATTGACTCTGATCTGCAATAACATGAATGACAACCAGATCAGGGTCTATGTTGTTTGTTCAACAGATAACTCCCAACAAACTACTTAGATACATATCTGCCACTGGCAGATATGGGTCTATGCAGTTTGCAATGGTCCTGAATAATAAGCAACTATGAACTGAACTTGACTAACCATAAATAAATACAGCGAAACCCCGCTATAACACACCCCACAATAACGCAAATTAGGTTACAACACAGTCGCGGTGTGGCTACCAAAAATTTGTATATTCATTTGCACATGAACAAATATTTTTTGTTCAAATTACAGGAAATAGTGTATGAAGAATTTATTATCATTTTGGGGAAGAGATTGTGTATGGGGAAGAGATTTTGTAAGAATTCAAATATAATACGATCGTAGAAGTGTGATTCCTGAAATTTTAAATATATGTACATGTATTTTTCTTGTACTGGGAAAAAAAATAAATTTATATATGAGAAATAGTGTGTAAAACGTTTATTATCATTTTGGGGAAGAGTTTGCATATGAAATTTATTAATATAATATGATTGTAGTGTAGCTTCTGAAATTTAACAATTTCACCAGATTCTTGAAGTGTTATGCCAAAATAAACATGATGTGGTCTTTGTGATTGTCTTCAATTAATTCTGTATACCATCATTGCTCAAACAATAGCCGATATGTGTTTCTTCTTTAACTGCATATACAAACATGCAGCAGACAAAGCGGTTAATTAATGTTTTAATAATTTCATTAATTCATTAATTAATAATGAGATTAATGTTTCTCACAGTTTAATAAACATCAAAAAACGAAAGCTGCCAACATGAAAGAAGCATGCTCCATTTGACAGATATTTTTAGAAATTATGAAATTTAAAATTATGGAGTCATGCAACCAGACTGACTTTGCACTTTGCACAATGATTAGCATAGTAGTTTCAATATTCACAAAATCTGAAGTAAAACTTATCTGCACACTGAAAGCATGTGTTGATTGTTAATTATTCTTGCTGTAGTCGTTCAAACAATTAGGCATTCATGTGTTAATTATTGGGAATTTACAACTTATAAAGGTACACAGAACTGCATATGAGAATTTTTTTAGCAGTATGACATTTTTATAGACACCATCCATAGACCCTGGAAGGTTACAAAACATACATGTGCTTCGTCTTTCTTAACCTAAATTTCTGTTAATTTTCCACTTAAATTCAGACATATTTTGATCTGTGACAAAAATATTTAAAAGTTTAAATACAGTAACTTTGCAATTTTTGCAACGGAATTAAAGGTATTATGGATTAGCTGCATGCCAACACAGTACTATATCAGACAGCAAGTATAGAGAGTTAATAATCTGTTCATATATTGGATATTTATGTCAGACACAATGATCTTGGACAAAATTATTGAATATTTTAAATCTCTGCAATTTTTCAATGGAATTACAGTATAACCTGTCTTGAAAGACCACCTCATTTGCCAAAAATTATGGTCTCTCAAGACAGGTGGTCTCTCATAACAGGTAAAAATGCTACATATTAATCAATAAATTTGAGCATTGAGAGTGTGGTCTCTCAAGACAGGTGGTCTCAAATAGCAGTGGTCTTTCAAGACAGGTTTTACTGTACATGCATTATGGATGAACTGCATACAACAACAGCACGTCAGTAAACGATGTTGATGGCCTATTTATGATATAACGCCAGTTGGGGTATTATCAATTAACATTAATTTCTGAAACAAAAACAATAAAAATTAGTAAAACTATTTAACGCAAAGTAATAACCCATAAATATATTATCTGTCCATTATTTTGAATAAGTCTTATTATTGCATTCCATTTAATATTTGTCCGATAATACCCAATCTTTTACATTAGACATGAATACATGTATATATGCCAATGCGGTTTTTACAACAAAAAAAAAAAAAAAAAAAAAAGAGTAAAATACTGTAAAACCTCACATTAACATGACCCTGCTTTTAATGCAATACAATTTTTGGGATCCCGATTGTTGCATTATAGCAGAGTTCCACTGTACTTTAAGAATTTTTTAAAAAATATTTATCTTTTACAACTCTCTTTGTCTCTTCTGATCCAGTATTTGCTGTGCTCATACAAAAATTCCTACGGGCCCCGAGTGGCTGAGTGGTCTAAAGCACTCACCATTACGGATCACTGCCATCTCACCTCTGTCTGTGTGAGTTCGAGTCTAAGATCTGGCTAATGTAGTTATGTGAGAAAGCTTGCCAGTAGCTTCTCGTGGGTCAGTGGTTCTTTCCAGGGGTTTTCCAGGGTTCTTCCTTCACCAATAATACTGGCCACTATGTACATATCGTGCGCTGAAAAATGGCGTTAAACCCTACAATAACAACAACAAAGATTCTTAAAGTTTGAAGCAGCATTTCATTTAATAAAGTGGTTTGATGTTGATGTACAGCCATGTTTGGTTCTTAATGCCTGATTCATTAAATATATGTATACATATATATAATCAAAGTACTTTTCATGGTTTATTAAATTTGTACTCAGACAATATTTTCTAACACAATAATGTAATTACCTCTTGACAATATATATATATATATATATATATATATATATATATATATATATATATATATATATATATATATATATAAGAATACAAATCATATGGCATATAACAGTCCTTTCAAATGCACTGGATCCAGCAAGGGATCACGTGTGTCTGGGATTGAATAAGATAAATGCAATAAACTGACAAGCAACAGTGCAAAAACTAGTATCACTCTAGCCTGAGCGCTTTCGACTCTCAATGAGTCTTTATCAAAAGGCAAATACAGAACATAGACAAGACAGACTGTTAAAATACAAAAACCGTGTTTACAGAACTTTACATGCCTGTTTCTACAGGAATTAAGCCTTGAAATTTATTATGTTACAACTAGTCGCGGATGCTGTAAAATGTGAAATCGATGAGCAAAAGCGACACATATATATATTTATATATTACCTGGTCTGAAAATAACCAGATAGCTGCAAAGATGGATCACTCAAGCAGTCTAAAGTGTTGTCTAGACTTCGGATAGCATCCTATCTGAAAAACAAATGGAAATAATGTTTATTTCACATCTAGCTTTCTTCAAAAGTGAGTGTAATTTCTAAACTGGTTGCTTTTGAGATCTGGGAAAATTTAAATAAGTCATGTCATTCTGATCATTTTAACAGCAGACCATGCAATGCTGTTTACTTCTGCACCAGGCCATATTTTTATCACCTAGCGGCATTTTTTATATGGTGTCTGGCTTTTCTTTCCAATAACATTTTTTCTTTATCACAAACAAAACAGTCATAAATTTAATGCTTTAATTTCAATACCACTCCAGTGGCCTAGTGGTTAGAGCATCCACCTCAGATATGGGAAGTTGCAAGTTCGAACCCCATCCAAGTCATATTAAAGGCTGGTACATACTAACAGCTGCCTCACTAGGCACTCAGCAATAAGCTTCACCCAAAGGTTCATAAGGAATTTTAGTTACAGACCACAAGGCTCACAAGAGATCTAAGCATAAGCAAGAAAGACACAGTCTTTGAAGGTTAAAATACTTGATCAGGTCAGTTAAGCAAGTCTACACTAATGGCTGAGCCTTTTCGAAAATTTGAATAGGGCTGATTTACAGTTCTTGATAACAGAAAAATGCATCATCTCTCTTCAAAGGCTGAAAGTGTCCACTGTCCAGGTCTGCAAGTCAGGAAAAGTAAAGGGGAGCTTGTTATTAAGCCATGTTGCAAATAAAGATCTTCCCCAATGTCTTAATATAGCTACAGATTTGTAGTGAGTCTTTTCTGTGTACACTATATTGCCTGGGCAAACTGTCCACACAAAAATATTCTTTTCGCCAGAAATCTGGTGAACTTGGACAGAAATCCATTCCAAAGTTGCCTGTGTGCCTGTGTTACCTGTATGCCTCCTTGTCACTTGAGAAAAGCTACCACCAAATGCTGTCATCAGAGATCATTGTACAGTGATTTTCTATTTTGCAAACACATTCTAAATGGGCCAAGAGTACTGCCTTAATTTCCAAATTGTTGAGGTTATGGGCAGACTCTGTCTGGTAACCACCAAACCCCCCAAAATGAGACTTTCCAGCTCCTGGTGAGTGACCTACCCATGATCTGATCCATCTGTGAACAGAAAGGAGTGGGTTTGCCAGACATGCATGGGGATTCTGGATAAAAATCTGTCCAATCTCTTACACCAAACAGGATGAAGGTGGAAATCCAGACCTAGTAATATTTTAGCAGCCAGAGCATCACTGTGCCATTTCCATGTTGCTAAGAGAAACTAGAGAGGGTGTTCATACAATCATCTAATGGAAGCAGTTCAAGGTCCCCAGAGGAGGTAAACCAGACAAGCCAATGCGGTCTTTGATATCAGCACCTCCAACAGGGTCATGATCCTGTTTCCTTTGTCCTGAGGACATGGACTAATTCTCCATGTTGGGTGAAAGACCTAGCCTGGTCTATATGGACCAACAGCAAGACAGATCTACACTGAGGGACTTTAGCTGGACAATGACAACCAACCAATCATCAAAATATCAGAGGACTGGGATCACCAGTGATCTTAAGTGGAAGACAGCTATTCACAAGATCCTAGTAAAAGCTCTAGTTTGGAGGCTTGGCCAAATAGCAGAGCATGAAACTGAAAGAAGTCCACATGCAAGCAAAGCCACAAGGGTTTCCTGTGAGGAGTAAGATAGGGATAAGAAGGTATGCATCCTGAAGTCGCCGGGTTTTATGGCAGTCCTGACAGAACCTGTGGTTTCCATTTTAAATGTTTCCTCCTGTTAGAAACCAGTAACAGGAAGAAAGGCTGATAAGTAGTCAAAACTGTCCTTTTTTTTATTGTACAGGAAACTCTGGGAGTAGAAAGTCATAAACCAGTTGCTGAACAAACTCTCTACTGTACTCCTTTGGAGAAAGGGGTGTACCTCTTCCTTTAATCACACCAGATTTAACTGGTGAATGCACATGGGGTGTATCTTATTTGAGTAGTAGAAAAATCTTGAAACCAAAGTTGGCATCTTCCTTGTATGATCAAAAGGCCACAATTACTGCCCCCCAATACCTGACCAAATTCATGAATAAAGGTTCAGCTTGGCATACTTGGGGACCAATAGAATCGGTGAAAATATAACATATTGCAGAACATTGAGTGATTCTGTGGTAACTAGAGACTAGACTTTAGTTATAAAACCTTTGTTTAACTGGAAAGTCAGCTCAGGTCCCATTGCAATGTCCACTGATGCTACTCCAACATCCAAAGCAGACGAGGAGGGGTTGTTTTTTTTTTTGTTTTTTTTTATGGTTTAATGCCACTTTTCAGCACAATATAGGCTATATATGGCAGCCAGTATTAATGGTGGAGGAAGAAACCGGAAAACCCCCGGAAAGAACCACCGACCCACGAGAAGCTACTGGCAAGCTTTCTCACATAACTACATTAGCCGAATGTTAGACTCAAACCCACGCAGACAGGTGAGATGGCAGTGATCCGTAATGGACAGTGCTTTAGACCACTCAGCCACTCAGGGCCCCTTATAATAATAATAATAATATTAATAAAAATAACAATACTACTACTACTAATAATAATAATAATGCTTTATTTATAGAGGGTGACTCATTAGTCAAGGACTATTTTCCCTCGAGGCCCTCTTAAAGAGAGTACAGTAAAATCTGTCTTGACAGACCACTGCTATGAGAAACCACATGTTTTGAGAGACCAGAATTTTCATGCACAGACTTATTAATTATACAGTGTTAAGACCTGTTATGAGAGACCACCTGTCTTGAGAGACCATTATTATTTGGCAGAAGGGGTGGTCTTTCAAGACAGACTCTACTGTATAACAATGCACATTATATGAATATAGCAATAATTACTGTGTATTTTAATATGTTTAGTTATAAATTAAATTCCACTTTCTATTAGAAACACAAACATGCTCATGATATCTCTTCTTAAATAATGTAATATTTTCAGCACATTTTACATGCAGTGGAAGCTTGTTCCACAGAACTGTACCAGAGTATTGGAAGCTCTTTTCAAATGGCTCTGTTCTTGGTTTCGTGCTAGAAGGTTTCCATGTGATATTGATCTGAACTGGTATTGTGTTGAAAAATGCATGAATAAATCATGCAAATAGTCTAGTGCAGTTCCATGTTGACATTTATATCAATGAACTGCATTATTAAAATCTATCCTCTAATATCATCTGAACCATTTGAGTAAACAATGCTTTTGAGTTCTGTAAACAATGCTTTTGAGTTCTGTAAACAATGCTTTTGAGGGATGATCAATAGATGCATCTAAAATCATGTGTGCTGCTCATTTCTGAAGTTTTTAAATCCTGTCAAGCTCAGATTTAACACAGTTTCTCCATTGATTTGAAACAATAATCCATTGTTGGAAGAATATATGACTTGTAGTATTGCTTGCAAGTTTCCATAGGTAAATATTTCTTGATTCTGCTAAGTAGTGCTATTTTAGATGACATTGACAGCCTTTTACAAAGCCTATCAATCTAAGGAGCTGTCCCAAGTGGCAGACTCAGCTAGTTCATGAGCAATTTTGAACTCTTCTGTGGTAATGGGAAAAAAAAGGTTTGCCAGTCTTTTAAATTTTTTTTTTTACCCCACTTCAGAAAATGTCATTGTTGGTGAATGAACTGCAACACTGAGCTAATGTGGCAAAGTCCATGACTGCATGCTGGGAAATAACCACTAACTTCTCTGATGACACCCCCCCACCCATTTCCGAGATTTAAGGATTTAAAAGGATATGGAAGGGGGGGGATGTATCATATCTGATTCCTTTCCTTACTTCAGGATATGTATGTTAATTCCCATCCCCATGTAGGATTCAACTGTAGCCTTGTGAGTGGGTCAGGACTTGACCCTATACCCATGCCAAGAGGTTCCAATGATCAGTGACTGGTACTCGTAGGCTTGTGCCTCAGTGCATGGTAACTAGTCAGGTAACTATAATCTGTACTTATGGACATGTATCAAGGCTCTCCCTGTGCCTGGCTTGCTTTTGTCTCCAATAATGGGCTTCAAGGATTAAATTGGTGCTGCTCTCTCCTTAAGTTGGAGCGAAGGGGCAAATCACATTCAGCCAGCACTGAGTTGTGGCCCTTAGAGTGTGCTGTTCTTTTCTAATATGGGCAGCACAACTTACTCTCTGCACTATGTGACTGAATAGGATGCATCACTGGAGGGCACAACTTGCTTATCTCCCTTTGGCACTGAGCTAGGTGTACTCAAAGAAAACTTTGAAAAATCACTTGTCAGTTGTGAGATTTATTATAAGATGAAATGGTATGAATAAAAAAAAACTAAAACAATACAAAGCGCATACTTAGAATACAAGACAAATACAATACAGAATTTAACCGACGCAAATACAATGCACAGTACACACACCAGCATTTATAATGTTATCACAGTAAAACATAAATGGTACCTTACAAGACTCGAAGGGTATAATTTTTCCAAATTATATTCAATCCCTGGTCTTTCACTTGCATGAAAGCCAAGTGCTCTTCTTCATGACTCGTACTGCTTGAGGTCTTGTCTGTCTCATGAACTAGAGTAGGAATGCCAGAAGCTTTTTGTTAGTAATACGCAGGATTGATTTTATTACTCACGAAGCACGGGAATCATGCACATCAATCGATTGCTCACTTGTGCACTCTCCCCATGACAAACATGTACATTGGTCCACGACACAAGTCCAGGGTCATATGTGCAAGAGAAACAGTGATAGGATGTAACGTGTTTACAACATATTGTTTAAGGGGAAGAATGACTAAATAATTTAGAAACAAGTTATATGCTGGGGAATTTCTTGAGAATCCCATTCTAGCTTCAAGTTGACACGTTGGGTAGCAGACCATTTTGTATATATGGGACAACTTTGTGCAAAATTGGAACTTGGATTAAGATGCTGAATTATTTTAAGGTATAAAATTCCCAATTTGCAGAATTTGTCGACATGGTGGTGTCTCCATCAGTATATAATTTATAATTTTAAAAAATCAGACACTAAGTTGAATATATTTCATAATCAAAGCCATTGCAGGTACAGTAAGTTTGACAGGAGTTTTGTATATGAAGATCAACGGAATTGCATGCATTTTACAAAGAAGTGATGTTCATTCTTTTTCATTGTAAACTTATTTTAAAAAATGTTGACCTCATATAGGAAATCCTTTAATATTTGCG
Source organism: Unio delphinus (assembly GCA_029339505.1). Taxonomy (NCBI): domain Eukaryota; kingdom Metazoa; phylum Mollusca; class Bivalvia; order Unionida; family Unionidae; genus Unio; species Unio delphinus. The sequence goes on from JAQISU010000015.1 coordinate 7,287,492, forward strand.
TCTACACTGGCTACATCTTTATATCTGTAAACAACCGCTACGCGGCGCGTGTCTAAAATAAATTGGGTGAAATCCCGTTTCCTGTGATAATGCAGCGTTGGAATAGATGCACTTGTTTCCAAATATATTTCAAAATATGCTATTAAAATATTCTATTTTTTAACGAATATATTAACATTACAGAACAATAATATTTGTTAAATTTAAAAATGTATTAAAATGGTCTGAATTATGTTGTTAAGTAAGGCCGAATTGTCTTTCCAAAAGGGCCGAATCAACTTCTTATTTTCGGTCCAAGTTGGGCTAAATAAATGCGATATTCAGGCCAAATCGTCTCGATACCATCTGTGACTGGAGTAGGTTCAGAGCAATTATATTTACTTTGTGTTATTTTATTCTGAAGTTGCTGACCGTTTTAGAAAAATATGGACATGTACAACTTATAGTTAATGTTACTTTAAATTATTGTAAATACGTCGTCCAACAGCGCTGCCATAGATAAGGTCTGCACAAAATGCTAAATGCAAAATTTCCTTAAATTTGTTTCATAAAGTTTATTGTATAATCATGATTTAAAATATAATTAGATTTTTTATGTCTGATTTAGTCCATTACGTAAATGATCTTAACAAAAGTAATGTGAAATCATTGCGGCGTTCGATTTGGGAATGCTGAACTCTCCACTTAGTGTTCATGTTCTTCAAGTACGAGAGATTATATCTGGTTTTAATCATATTGGCTTCGACCTATGCTAAGTTGCCTCACAATTAGCTTACGTGTGAGCAGTGAACGAAATTAACAGACGAAAATAACACAAAAAGAAAACAGTCTGATGATCCAAGATGTGATAGATGCAAATTATGCGCTGTTCATTGTTAGTCAGATTAAAATAGTTCTTTGCGAGACTGGAGTTTGCTTAATATGTCTTCTCTGGAGTTATATCATGGAGAGAAAATAAACAACCTTTTTTCTATTAAGTTAACATAAATCAATTCAAACCATATATATATATATATATATATATATATATATATATATATATATATATATATATATATATATATATATATATATATATATATCCTGTAATGTAAGGATGCTATATTTGCTTACTTGGTTCATATATTATGTATATAATTATATTTTCTATCTTTTTATCTCGTACCTCATAAAATAATTTTGTTTAATTTTTAAAATACGGAACGGGGAAGAGGGGGTTGGGCGCATTTTTACCTTGATATATTTATAACTTTATTAGGGATGCTGACTTACTTGGCAATTGTGCTGATATGCTGTTAAACCCTCATACATAAATGCAGTGTCTTCTTCTCGCTATCTGGATTACCTTACGTTCTTAGCTGTTTGTCAGGATATAAAAAAAAAGAAAAAAAGTAGATTCTTGACCTAAATATGCAATCGAGTGTTGCGTTCTATGTGTTCGATTAGAAAACTATTTATTGGCATTGCTGTTGGTACTGTGTTCCAAATCGAACGCATCCTTTAAAGGACTTGTTTTCCATTCGCTGCGAACTTACTTGGTTTACATGCAGGCAAGGTGACAGGCCGCGGCAAAGCAAAAGTTTGAATAGATTTATTTATTGACACTGTTTATTTACACATTCCTTTATCGCCATTTCAATTCTTTCATTGTACAGTCAAGTGTATTGAACATAGAGATTACAAATGTATGTTCTGCAACCACACCTGGGGCGAAAGCAATCCATTCTGCCAAAAGGAGCGGGAGATATGGATCATGTTTCTAGACGCACCTCACTTGCCAGCTCCTCTTTTTCAGATGGCCACTCGGAGGGCCAACATTCACACCGCCGGGGGCCATACATTGCGGGGAACCTCAAGCTCATAGAAACAATGTAAGTTTTAATATTTTCTTAATGATTATTGTTTTTGTAACCTTTGGTTTTGCTTGAAAGTTGTTGTATGGGCCCTAGTCACTGTGGAAAACCATATATCGCCGCTTACCATATGATGCCATAAGGCTGACATCTCTGAAGTGGACATAAACTTTTATTGGTTGTGCATGCCATTAAAAGTACCTCACAAATTGATCATTTAAAGGTACGCATATAATCTGATTAAACCAGATCTCAACTGTCCTTTGTGGTGTTTAGAATGCACATTCGTTATATCTTATATAATGTATACTGGTGGTGAATGTATAATTCATATTTGTGACATTTAATATATAATAAATTAATATGTACTTTCGTTTCTGCATTTTGGTCACAGTTTGTACAGTAACAAAATTTAATATTAAAGCGTGTATTGCAATTATTTTTATGAGAGTTTAATGTTTTAGCAATTAATTAAAAAAACATATTACTATAAATTTCTTAAGTTGATTATTATGTTGTGGTTTTCAATTATTAAATTTTTCTTATTATCTTAAGTTCTGTGATGTGTGAGATTTGTGCAACCCAGCATGTGAAACAGCGGTATAGTTTGAGTGAAGTATGTGTGATAATGGTCTATATGCAGATATTCGCCAGATCTTTGGATTCACATTAAATGGATGGTCCCTAATGTGAGATCTGTGAATAATGTGCATTCATCAAACAGAATACATTTTTTCCTTGCGAAAAAACATTTTTGACAGGTGTAATGGTTTAGACAACAATTATTCATGTTGAAACAATATGGCACAGTGTCATGTGAATACATTTCAGTACAAACAGTAATTTGAAAGATAAATAAATTATCCATGTAGAAGTTTTTCAAAGTATAAGAAAACGGAAAATAAGAATAGTTCATGAAAAGATACATGAATTTTAAATAAAAGTGTAAATGATGTTGGGTAAAACATTATGAATGAAGCACTTCCATTGTGCAGCTATTTAAATTGATGATTTTCACGGAAGTTCATTCATCCTGACATTATTAATAAATCATTACTAATATGTATTTATTAGTAATATATTAAGCATTAAAATTATGTTGTTGTTGGGTTTAAAGCCATTTTTCAGCACACAATAGGCTATACATGGATGTCAGTTATTATTGGTGGAGTAAGAACCCGGGAAAGAACTCTGAAAGAACCACCGACCCACTAGAAGCTACTGGCAAGCTTTCTCACATAATTGCTTTAGCAGAATCTTAGATGCGAACCCACACAGGCAGAGGTGAGATGGCATTGACTGTAACGGAGAGCGCTTTAGACCACTCTGCCATTTGTGGCCCCTTAAAATTATGTAACAATTGTATTAGACACTATTAATAGCAGATGTTATTTTCATTCAAAAATGTCACAAATTTCAGAATCTTCAGCTATGGTACATATGATATTGCATTCCAGTGTTTCTATTGCGTTAATGTCCTATATGAAGATCTGATGGCAACTGCTCAGTGGTCATGTTCTGGTGATTTTTGAATTAGCCAAAGAACAAGCAGCTTTAAAAAATCTGAAAGTGAATCAAATTGTTATGATCCTCAGCCACACTGTTCAGTCTTCCAAACACGAAGATATAAGACTTTCTCTGATTGGCTGATAAAATTAGCAATTATGGGTAATAGTATAGGTCACCAAAACATGACCCCCAAAGCAGTTGCTGTAAGATCTTCATGTAGGACAGTCTAGATCTGATTTTAATGAGTATGCATAATAAGTCAAACAGTGTTTCCATTTGTGAGACAGTAGATATATAGTAGTATTTGTACAACCAATATCTTGTTTTTATCACTTGCACCCACCACTGATTTTTAAAATAAAAAGCATCAAGAATATTCCAAAAAATGCACAAAACTTAGTCTTTTCATTCATCAATTTATAATTTCAAAACTGATTATAGCCATGGGATCCCTAACACTGCCAACTTATTGGAGTTTCAAACCAAATGAAAGCTCTAAGGTACACAAGGAAACAGATTAATAGCTTTCCTTTTTCTCTCTAGAACAATCCATGTAAGTAAAAACTGTGTCATCTGTTTTCAATATTTACAGTGCTTTGTATTATTATTTCTAAAACAAATTGAACCAGTACAAAGGAATAACTCATATATAAATGTGTTCAAAGAGATGTAACTCCAAAATGTACAGAATTATTCAGATTATCAAAAATGGTGAACTACATCACATCTGTTGCATGTAAGCATAACAATAATAATGATGAGGACTTTGTACAGCGCCTAGTCTTTAGAAGTTCTGAGTACTTTACAACATTAGACAACAGCTAAAACATAAAAAACATATATAATGATATGAGTACAAAAAACAAACACCATGAAATTAGAAAACATAAAACATGCTGAAAATATTTAAGGTCGGAAACATTATTAGCTCTTTAAGTTTGTTTTTGCAGTCAATGTAGGTGAGTTTTAAGAGCACTCTTGAATGAGAACATTGTGTCTAAGTTCAGTGAACAATTTGTTCCATGTTGCTGTGCCCTGGTATGCAAAATAATATTTACCTTATGACTCACCATGCAAATAAGACAACTAAGTTACTAAAGAAAGTCACCTGTTTTGACCTGAAATGCCAACATATATACCGATATGTATTAATGCTTAAACGTATGTATGTTTTGAGTTGTATTTTTTATACTCTTGCCATTTCAAGAAAAGAACAATATAAGAACTATGGTCCAAGGAGACAAATAAGAATTATTCAAATGAAAATTATTATATAATGATTAAAATATAAAAATGGGTATGGTATATTCATATCCAATTGTTATGGTTGTTGTGATTTTGGTATTTTTCTTCTAGTCAATTTCACAATGCTAAAAAGATGGGCAACAAAAAAATAATTGTAATTATGATAAGTATAGTTTATTTTGATTAAAATAACTTACAAATTGGAACATGCCATTCTTGAAATTAAAATCTCTGGCAACTAGTCAAAATTCCTTTCCATTCCCAAAGTCTCTATCATAGCAAAAGGTCTATTGGACATGAAAGCCTCAAACCACCTTTTCTTGTCACCAAAGATGGTTTTGGAAATAGGTGCTTTCAATACCGAGCTTTTTATGGGCTCAAATCACTCCTATAGTACAGAATCTGATGTAGAAAAAGTATCACATCTCTGTCCTTTCCAAAATGTCATGTTTATTTTAAGGTTTCTGTGACACTTAATTTTAAATCCCAGATTATTTCTGGGTGAATGGAGAAATTGTGATTAACATAATTTAATAATTAACTTAATATGGTTCAGAAAGAAATATATCATCAGATACATGTGGGATCTTTTAACTTAAGTGTTTGCAATATCATTGACAATTTCCAAAGATCTTATAACGGGGATAGCAGAGACACCAACCCAGCAATCCTAATAATATAGTGTATCGGTATTGAAGATTGGTTCCTGATATGAAAATTCAATCATTAAATTGACTGGTTATGTAACATGATAACACTTTTGCATTTTAACTAAAGATTGTGAAGTATATTAATGGACTCTACACATGAATAATCAACAACTTGAAGGATTTAATATTTGCATCCATTCTTCTTTTAGGTAATTTAATTTATTATTGTTTTGTTTCATCCGTGACTTTTTTCCTTAACCATTTCATGCTTTTGGAAATCAACACTGGTTTCTTTACATCATCTAATATACCCCTGTAATTACGGTAAAATGGATCATTTTTATATCTATTTTCTGTATTCTCAGTAATTACATTAAAATGGATCATTTTTATATCTATTTATTTTCTGTATTCTCAGTAATTACGGTAAAATGGATCATTTTTATATCTTTTTTCTGTATTCTCAGTAATTACGGTAAAATGGATCATTTTTATATCTGTTTTCTGTATTCTCAGTAATTACGGTAAAATGGATCATTTTTATATCTGTTTTCTGTATTCTCAGTAATTATGGTAAAATGGATCATTTTTATATGTTTTCTGTATTCTCAGTAATTATGGTAAAATGGATCATTTTTATATCTATTTTCTGTATTCTCAGTAATTACGGTAAAATGGATCATTTTTATATCTATTTTCTGTATTTTCAGTAATTACGGTAAAATGGATCATTTTTATATCTGTTTTCTGTATTCTCAGTAATTACGGTAAAATGGATCATTTTTATATCTGTTTTCTGTATTCTCAGTAATTACGGTAAAATGGATCATTTTTATATCTGTTTTCTGTATTCTCAGTAATTATGGTAAAATGGATCATTTTTATATGTTTTCTGTATTCTCAGTAATTACGGTAAAATGGATCATTTTTATATCTATTTTCTGTATTCTCAGTAATTACGGTAAAATGGATCATTTTTATATCTATTTTCTGTATTCTCAGTAATTACGGTAAAATGGATCATTTTTATATCTATTTTCTGTATTCTCAGTAATTACGGTAAAATGGATCATTTTTATATCTTTTTTCTGTATTCTCAGTAATTACGGTAAAATGGATCATTTTTATATCTATTTTCTGTATTCTCAGTAATTACGGTAAAATGGATCATTTTTATATGTTTTCTGTATTCTCAGTAATTACGGTAAAATGGATCATTTTTATATGTTTTCTGTATTCTCAGTAATTACGGTAAAATGGATCATTTTTATATCTATTTTCTGTATTCTCAGTAATTACGGTAAAATGGATCATTTTTATATCCATTTTCTGTATTCTCAGTAATTATGGTAAAATGGATCATTTTTATATCTATTTTCTGTATTCTCAGTAATTACGGTAAAATGGATCATTTTTATATCTATTTTCTCTATTCTTACAGATATGTCATTACTATGCTTTTATTAGAAGAAATGTGTTATCAAATCTGCTTTGCACATGATCAATTGATGGACTGCCGACAGTGGGCTGCATATATATACATATATATTAAAATTGATTTGCAATGACAAGAGATCTTTATTTTTTCTTCAATCATTCATTTATATATTTGTTTCTTTGATTGTTCATTCATTTAGTAATGTAATCATTCATATGTTTATTTTTTCACATCTCTTTTAAATTTGTTCTTATCGCAAAACAAAATGTGGACTATAGTCTTTCATCTCACAATGCCATTTTTGTTTTGCTCTTCTGTTTTTTAAATCTCTTTAAAAACTTTTGACTCATACCCCTTATCACTTTGTGGACAATTTCAGTTAGTGTAGGCTTTACATTACTTTCCATGAATGATTTCAGACAGATATAATGGATAAACATACACTAAGGTAGACATGATTGTCACACATACTTGTTACTTCTGTAGACACATAGAATAGAAAAGTTTTAATTCTCTAATTTCATTATTTGTGTACAAAGATCTGGTTATCATACTGTAACTAAATGCCTGATATATGACCTGTCTGGTACAGACAGAACAGGTGCGAATTAAAGGGTCAGGTGTGACAGTTGTGAGACAATCATTATTGTTATAAGTAAATGTTGCAAAAAATTATTTTCAAATTTTAAAATGAATCAAGTAAGGAAAGTGCACATACTGTAATGGATATTGGATATAGGGTGTGTAAGTAGGGTGTAAAATATCAGTGTTTTGGTCAAAGTGAATTCAGGTAAATAGAGCCAAGTTTTAGATTATCATTTTAAAATATATAATATGTCCCACTAAAATATTTTCATCAGATGTGGCATTCTAACTCATATCATTTAATTAATGACTGAATGATGATCATTGTAAATGACCTCACACATCCAGCACAAAGATAGTAGTGCCAAACGTAATGTTTAAACCAAATACTTTTGACAAATATTTTAAATTCAAATATTTTTTAAATACATTTTTGGTTTACCTTATGTGTATCAATAACTATCTGGACTCAAATGTTGACTCATCCCTATATGCAGTCTTTTTGACAAATTGCAAAGGGACAATACATTATAACACTGGCAGTCTATTGACCACAGGTCACTGATGCAACTTGCAAGTAACAGCTGCCTTGAAGCACATGTTTCAAATCAACCAGGTATTTGGGATGAAGTATATTTTGAGTTGCTTGTGCTTTATTTTGAACACCTGATGAAAATAATATACAGAAAGGGTGCTGTCTGCACATTGACACCTTATCAAGTAATGATTGGTTGATTGACACCTTATCAAGTAATGATTAGTTGATTGTCCACACCTGTTTATAGTGCAGAAGTTAAAACAAATATGGTGTATAATTCTAATTGCATTATGTAATACCTCAGCAATGCAATGCCTATTACATTATGTAATACCTCAGTAGTGAAACAACTAATTGCATTATATAATACCTCAACAATGTAATGCCAATTGCATTATGTAATACCTCAGCAGTGCAATCTTAATTGCATCATGTAATACCTCAGCAGTGCAATGCCTAATTTCAGTGTATATGTAATACCTCAGCAGTGCAATGCCTAATTTCAGTGTGTATGTAATACTTCAGCAGTGCAGTTCCTAATTGCATTATGTAATACATCATTAATGCAATAGCTGATTGCATTTAATACCTTGGCAGTGCATTAACTAATTGCATCATGTAATATCTCAGCAGTGCAATCTTAATTGCATCATGTAATATCAGCAGTGAAATAACTGATTGCATCATGTAATATCACAGCAGTGAAATAACTGATTGCATCATGTAATATCACAGCAGTGAAATAACTGATTGCATCATGTAATATCACAGCAGTGAAATAACTGATTGCATCATGTAATACCTCAGCAGTGAAATAACTGATTGCATCATGTAATACCTCAGCAATGAAATAACTGATTGGATCATGTAATACCTCAGCAGTGAAATAACTGATTGCATTATGTAATACCTCAGCAGTGAAATAACTGATTGGATCATGTAATACCTCAGCAGTGAAATAACTGATTGCATCATGTAATACCTCAGCAGTGAAATAACTGATTGCATCATGTAATACCTCAGCAGTGAAATCAATGAATTATAATCAGTTAAGTTCACTTTCACTGTGGTATATTTTCCTAGGAGATTGTTTTACATGAGGATTGCATTAAAGTTAAAATTAGTCATTTTTCTTGGCAGTTTGTTTAGAAAACATCTAGTGATTATCATATGATAAGTCTGACAAAGCTCATAAAGTAAATGACAGTCAGGGGTCAACGAAATGTCACTCAAATAGGGTAGATAAATATTCTTGACTACGAAATAAAGAAAATTATGTCAGACGATGCGTGCAGATTACGAAAGATGAATTTTCATCAATGGAAATATATGTACTAATTTGCAGTTTTCTGCAATCAGCTGATTCAATCAAGACAAACATGAATCATATATATATATATATATATATATATATATATATATATATATATATATATATATATATATATATATAAATGCTCTGGAGAAAAAGGCAAAGTTACCGATTCTGCTTGAAAGAAAAATTATGAAACATAATTTTTAGACTGAAAATGGGATTCCTTGATTTGGATAGGAACTCCAAGGATTTTGTTTGGGAATCCCAGTTTTTTTTAGCCAAGTGTACCTGACTTTCAATATTGAAAATAAAGGGAAGTCCCTGTTAAGAATTACTTTATGTATGTTGTCTCTCTTGGATATTAGAAGTATATACTAGACAGAAATTGTATTCTTGGTCTAGTTTAGGGACTGGTTTTGTTTGCAAGTGTCATCAGCTTCCTGTATAAGGTTGTCATATCTGGAAAAACAATGCTTTTTTGTGTGGCCTGCACTGAATTTAGCAGGAGTGATAATAACGCTCAAAAGAAAATCGATATTGGTGAGTTTTAGAAGTGATGGTAAGGACAGAATTATCCATACACGTACTTACAGAAAAAGTATCATCAGTTGAGCCTGGTCTGATTTGATCCACTTCCTCTTTAACCATGTATTGCAACTCTGTGGTCTTAAAATAAGTTACAGAACAGGGCAAAAAACAACAAGCTTTATAAAATTCCTCAAATAATTTATTTCCTTAGATACAAAGTGAAGATGTATTTTTTTTTAAGAATGGTTGTGGTATTGTAAATTAAATCCCAAATAAAATAATCCTAGATTTACAGATATAAGTCCTAATGATTACAGTTCTTAATTAATAAACCTTAGTGGAAATCCAAATTAAATTCAACACAGATTTTTTTGTGCCTGTTTTGGATTGTGTACTTATGATGTGCCAACAATCACAAAAATACAATCCAAGAATATATCCTATTTTTTTAAATTTCATGATAAATTCAAGTCTTTATTTCTATGAATGGTATTTTTGAAGAGTACCTTGTATTTCCGGAGAAGAATCAGTTGAATTAAATAAAATAAATAAAATTTCAGCCAAGAAAACCCTTGAGAACACAACAATAATATATCTGAATATGTTTCAAGATCTTATAAAATGAATAAATAATTTTTTGAGTAACAATATTATATAGTTCTCTACCTGATCTCATGTAACATTGGCATTTTCTGTAATGCAAAAAATACCTAATACAAGTTTCCTTTTTGGAAGGCTTCAGATATTTACAAGATAAAATCTTAGTTATACATTTTAATTAGAAGTCTGTTATTAATATTATAATATTTTAAAAAAATGTAGTAAATAACAGGTAGACCTAGCAATATACAGGAAATTTCCAGTATTCTAGGTCAGATATAAAATACAATGTTTCAGGTCAGGTAGAAAATGAACTTGACTTTGGACAAGGTCAGATCCAAAATACAATGTTTCAGGTCAGGTAGAAAATGAACTTCACTTTGGACAAGGTCAGGTACAAAATACAATGTTACATTATCAATAGCATGTTATGAAATATAAAAAAACAAAAAAAAACAAAACAAACAACACAGATTAAATAAACATAAGACATGGAAAGTTTGTGTTGTAATGGTTGCTTTTGTTGAAAGATTGAACTTATTCTGTCCAAAGAAAGTTTGTCCTGTTTAGATACAGAGTCATGGAAAAGTCTCTTTTAATAAATTAATGCTTCCCTACCACTTTTTGGCAAGATGTGGTGCCTTGTTAATGACTTTTAACTTCACCGTAGTTATTTCCAAATAAGTTTCTATTCACTTAATCATTACTTGAACATTAATGGCTTTTAGTTTGACCTGGGTTATCTCCAAATACATTATCACTTACGCGATTATTAATTGAACACAGCTGGCAGTAACTCAAGTTTATTCCTGATTCTATTGAATCTTTCCCCACCTGTCTAGTTTCATAGAAACTGAGTGATGAAAGCACCACATTTTGACATTCCTGAACTCAGGAGGCTTGATAGCAAACTGATAATGGTAATATATTTTCTACCAGATTTCTGGATTCACTTTTTGCAAACTTTTAGTGTTTTTTGCACACAAGTATTACTTTGATAATATCATATCTGTCATTTGCACCACAGTTGGCAATTGCTCAGAAATTTCAGGTTGTGTACAACCATGAAGTACATAGAACTGTGATAACTCTGCCACAAGATCCATTATGAAGCATTCGGCATGGAATTTTGCAGAGCTATCTAAAAAGACTGTTTCTAATTCACTCATTAGTGTTGCATGTGTGAGCAAGTTGTCATAATTTTCTACGTGGATTCTTTATCACTATGATACATTTGGACCATTTGAAAGGACTGCTAGTACTTGTTAGAAGATGTCATTGCAAATATTTGACTTTATAGCAATACCATGTTAGTAGTTAACTTTTTTCTGCTGCAACTGTGTATTTGGATTGCATTGGTTATTTATCTGGTTCATCAATGGCTATATTTTTTGTGTCCCATGTCTCAGTTGTGACAGAGAGAGAGAGAGCGAGAGGTCAGCCCTATCCCAGGAACAGCTAATAATAATGTCTGAATAAATTAATTATCTGCAGTCCAAAGAACATTCACAATCAGTAGTTTCCTACTAGAATGAAAACCTTTGTTTATATTAAACAATTTTCAGTTTTCCATACATTCTTGCAAAAGTCCCAATGCAATCATTTTGGACTTGCATATTGATACCAATGCATACCAATGCATCATCATGTGTACTTAAGAGTACAAAATTGTTCTATCAAATTAGATTTAGATGACAGTTCACAATGTTTTCAATGCAGCACAGGGGGTGGGGTGTAGTCAATAAATCCACAAATATTTTAATTGGAAAATATGGTATTCATTTCAGATAAAATATATAAGGTTTTGAGTCGCTTTTTAGTTTCTACCTGCTATTGGCAGGAGGCAGGTGGAGGGGTGGGGTATCATATCCAGCACTGTTGCACCTCATTTAAGCTGTCCAGTTGGCACTTTATATATTTAAGATACAGGGATTTCATAAATATAAATGGGCAATGAGGTTCAAAATGTCCTCCAAAAAAACTTAATTTTAAAAGGATGGCTCATTGTTTTAATCACCTTGTTGCAGAGCGCTGTCTAATTTGGCCCATTGGTTGTTGGTTGATTTTTACCTGCATTTTCAACACATTATTGGATACATTTATATCAAGGTGAGGAAATTGAGAGCTAAGCGCCTTTCCTAAAAACACAAAGAGGCAGGTGAACCAAGCTGGACTGGGTTGGCATCAAACCCATGATCCTTGGATAATGAGCCCAACATTCTTTTAACTGAGCTATCTTGGCTCCCTGCCATTATGACTAATGTAATTTGTTAAAATCTTGCAAACAATAAAGCTTCTTAGTGTTAGCCTTTGCACTGATAATCACTTGACACATAGGCATGTTAAGATTTCTCAATAATACACACCACCATTAGTAATTTTATCCGACTGTAAAAAAGTAGACATTGGTATGAACAGATTTCAGTAAGAATTCACTGCTTCAAAAAATCACAATCAACAATCTTTTAGGTCAATGAATAATACATGCTGCAAATAAAAGTAATTCTATATGTCGCTAAGAAGTAGAAATTAGAATGTAAAGGTTACAATGGGAAACGGTGGCTTTCAAAAAAAGGACAATAGCTCTCTGCTATTCGGATCAGGTGTCAAAAATCATGTTTCCATTACTGATACATATGCAAAACTATATGATAATTGCGGCTGTTTTGATATAGTGGCTTCATTGAACCATCTAAGCCTAATATTAGGCGAGGAAAAGTACATCATAGATGTTTTGTATTGAAAATTCTGTATCATTTTAAGTTTTGTAAACCACCATTTACTAAATAAATACAAACACTTATCCCAATTAGTCTTTATAATGTGAACTTTGGTCAATATCTGCAGTTAAATATGTTTATATTTTATTTTTTATGTGATTTCTTTATGTGTAAATTTAACATGATAAAATCCTTCTTTTCATCTGTTTAACTCATTGTACTCTTAACCATTGTTATCAATGCTTAGTAATTTTTTTTTTATAGATAACAATTCTGATAACATTTGTATTGATGTTTGAACTATATTTGAAAATTTTGAAGCCTTGAAATCTGTTCAAATAGGAGTAGTTGTACGACATGGGCAAAATCACGAGGAGTAATATCAAGGATGCAATGTTTGACCTCTGCATGACCTTCATCAAATGGCTATGTTTATTGTAATTACTTCTCAACTAGATGTACTTGCAAGACAAATTTGTACTCTTAAGAACACTTGATGATGCATCGGTCATGTGACTGGTCAATATGCAAGTCCAAAATGATTGCATTGGGACTTCTAAACTCAACACAGTTTGAATAACGCTTCAAAAGCAGTTAGATGCTTTAATACATATTTGACATCACATAATGCCATCATTATGTTTCAATCAGCCATTTTGAATTCACCAAGCCTTTCAGCTGAAACTTTCTGGGTTGTTTAAAGATTTTATTGGTACATGAAACTTGATTGGGAGAAGAATTCACTACACTTATGACTGCCTCGAATGGCTTGTAATTTTTCAGAATGATTTGAGAGTCAGTTTTTGTCAAAAAAAAAAAAAAAAAAAAAAAATTTCTTCAGTGGCTCACTGTTGCCTTCCAGCTGATTTGTTGACTCAAAGCTGCTATGCCTATACTGTATAAAGCCTATCTCTGCATGACATTAACGTCATGGCTATTGTCAAGAAACATCTTGCATTAGTACCTGTATCAAGAAAAACCAAGGTCCTGTTCTGTGACATAAGACTGTGACATTAGAAATGGCTAAAAAAAAAACAACTGACTGAAACAGTTTGAATGCACGGGTTCCATATGTGACTAGAAATTTGTTCGGAAAATGATGTATATATATGGTCAGATTTATTGTAATTTGTATCCCTTTTACATGCCAATATTCCAAAACCTCAGTTGAAAAAAAATATAAAAAAATCCTTGCATCATAAGTAATTTCATTAAGTAAATTATATTTCATGTTGTTTGCTTTTTCAGAATGTCTTGACAAATACAACTTTATTTATTTCATTATAAACTAAAAGACTAAGCATTATGCAATGTATTGCAATAACTAACATAAAGACTCCAGTCTTCAGGTGTAATGGAATTTCTGAATTACAAAATGGAATTGTATCTATCAATGATGTTATTATTCTGCTTACTGTATATTAGTTTAAAAAAATAATAGATTTAGTTTCAAATGAAAGCATTACATGTATTTGCTTTTTGGCTTCATTTCAAATTAGGAATGTACATTTTAAGCAGTTAAGATTTAAAATTAAAACTTAAATAGCAAAACTATTTTTAAAGTTCATAATTTTACTGATTGAGTTAAACTTAAGTAACAAAACAATTTTTGAAGTTTACAATTTTACTAAACTTAAGTAACAAAAATATTTTTGAAGTTTAAGATTTGACTATTAATTGAATATCTGTAGCTATTAATTGCCAACGCTTCTTTTTACATTCCAATTTTCTAGTTTGCAACACAAATTAATCTGCAAGAGTATTAAGAAGTGTTGCTAGGTAGCATCAGCTGCATGTAGATGTTACATACAGGGGCAAGTGATTTATTTACAGTATGAATTAGTGTTGTTCCGATTATCGATTATAATTGATCATCAGTTGGTTTAGCAGATCATCGATTGTGAACTCCATAATCGATTTTGTGTAAAGGGAGACTACTTGTTAGGTGCATGCAAAGCACAAAGGTTAGTAAAACTCCCAGCCTCTAAAGTTGACCTGAAATTTATTAATTCCCTTAACAACTACAAATATGAAACCTTATGATTCATAATTAGGAACATATAGTCATTATTATATGGTCAAGTTGTTAAATTGTTGAGTTAGTACATTTAAAGACATATAACCTAAGTAAAAACGAATTAAATTATTTTGTTCTTTTTTCAGTTCGTGATTACTTATTTAGTTGAAAAATTATGATTCAGGCTGTTACTGAGGCCGAAATCAGGCTAGTTTTGGTAATTTTGTGATAAAATGCGCGATTTTTAATTATTGTCTGCCAGACAAAATTCGCTATTTGCCACGCCTATATTCATGTAACCTCTGCTGACCTCTCCCGAAGATACTATTATCAGGTTAAAGTATACATGTCATTGAAAGAGATTACCGTACTCCTGTACATTTATAAATATATTGAACTCTTGATCAAAGATATAACTGTGTAACAAAAAATAAAACTTGCTCTTAGTAACCGATTATAATCGATGATCAGTTGGATAAGAGGAACTGATTATCGATTATGAATTTCTGACCGATTCCCATCACTTTTATGAATAATATAGGACCTAAAATAGATCTTAGTGGAACTCCTTTGTTTCTGAACATAAGTTCTGATTTAATGTTACAAATAACAACTAGTTGGTTTCTGTTAGAGAGATTTGAACCATGAGTCATGAGTGAAAATATTTGTGCTGTTCAAGATTTCAAGTATATTATTATGGTCATCTATGTCAAAAGTCATCTTTATATCAAGGTATGTTATTTATAACAGGCAAACCATTCATCAATGAGTTTTGTTAGCAAAGACTGACAGGAATGATTGCATCAACAAATCCAGATTGGGATGAGTAATTTAAATGGTATGTTCAAAAATAACAATAGATGATGATGTATCTCCAACAGTTTTGATACATTTGTCAGATTATTGATCTGTAATTGCCTGGATTTCATTTTAAACTGATTTTCAATAGAACCATAACCTTAGCCCCTTGCAAGATATCTTATTATTGTTCTGATTAATTATGAACCTGTCCAATCCACTCTAGCTGATTTTGGGGAATTTAACTTTTTAGTTCACTTATTATATTTATACATGCCATCAGGACTGCTCCTGTGACCTGGTGGTTAGAGTATCTGCTTCAGATGTGGGAGGTTGCAGGTTTGAACACCAGCCAGGTCATATAAAAACTTATTAAAAAATTGATACTAACAGCTGCTTTGTTGTGTGCTAAGCATTAAGAGGTTAGTATTAAGACTGGTCTGCCTGTATCAGGATAATGTGACTGGGTGGGACATCATGCTACATGTCTGCAGCATGATGCCCCAGTGCTAGACATCACTATAAGCTGCCCCACTGCAGACATCAAATCAATATAACTGAACAGTTGTTTAAAAAATCCATTAAAAATCCAAATCACACACACACACACACACATGCCATGAGTGGTGAATTGTTCATTTTCAGAAATTCTTTTGTAATATTTTGTATCTTTGTAATTGTTTGTGTTAGTATTTGATACATGTATATCAGAAGCATTAAATGAATGAATCAGTTCTATTCTGACTCCATTGTCTTAAAATAAGTAACTGAAAAGAGTGAGAACCAACAACCTTTGTCAGATTCAACAAATAATATATTTTCCCAAGAATACAAAGTGAAAAATGTAAAAAGAACTTAAGAGTATTGCAAAATAAAGCCCAAATAATCCTAGAATTTATAACACAGGTCCTAAAAATTAACATTCTGAATTACTTTTTAGTGGTACTATATTCTATAATAAATCCAGTTCTCAAAGTGTTGATATGCATGTGATGGCCTCTATCATAGTGATGTGCCAACAATCTTTTGTTGAATCACAATGATACAATCCAAAAAGATATCCTTATTTAAAATTTAAGTATATATTCAAGTCTCTATTTCCAAGAATTTTTTGTGACACGTATTTCCAGAAAAGAGTCATTTGAATTAAATAATTTAAATAAATAAATTCCAGTCCAGTTGAATACTGGACACAACAATAATACAGATGATTCTGCTCAGATCTTATAGCACAATAAAATAATTTTGTCAGTGGCAAGATCGTGTAGTCCACTGCATGACCTAAGGTCTGAGTTAGCATTTTCTATCTATTACATTATGGAAAATTTCATTCTATGTAGGTTCCAGATGTTTACAAGATAAAATCTTCATTATGATTAGAAGGTCTGTTTCTATAATTATAATGAAAGACACAGAAAACACAATGTCCTTGACTCAGACCAAGATAAATATGTTTATATCTATATTAGTTGAGCAATAGTTGTTTACAGAATTATAAAAGAAAACCCAATGATTTAGGTCAGGCAGAAAATGAACTTGATTTTGGACAAGGTCTTCTACAAAATTACAATTTTATTTAACTCACAGCATAAAATGAAATTAAAAAAAATAACAAAATCAAAATTTGAATATACTTAACAGTTTAACTGTAATTATAGTCCTCTCAGTTATTAGTTGATTTAGGATTTTTCTGTTTCTATTTGGAGTAAAATCTTTAAGAATTTTCCACATTTCACTTGGACATTTTGCATTTATAGCAGATGTTTTATAACAAATTTCCTTTTTCAGACTGAATCATAGCAGTACATCTGTTATTTCCAGAGTCTGTGCCAATCCTTGACTTTTTAAAAAAGTTTCTATAATTAAAGAAGAACAAATAAGGGATGCCTGTCTTAATGCATATGCATGTAGTTTGTTATATGTTGATCTTGGTCATGATTTTGGAGTTTTAGAATTATGTGGGAAAATTAAGCTCAACATTTGGATTGATATTTTGTCATCTCTATTTTCCTGGTTATTTTGTCTTCTCTGTTTCGTGGTTATTTTGTCTTCTCTGTTTCGTAGTTATTTTGTCTTCTCTGTTTCCCCGATGTGCGGAGGCAGTTTCAAATTTCACTATGCTGACTTATCTGTGTTTTGAAAAAAAATTTGTAGAATGATAAGAGAGAATGTGTTTTAACAATCTAAAGAAAATATCTCAGATCAAACTTTTGTAACACGGTAAAAGAGGCTATTTGAATAATCTAAAGAAACTTGCTCAAATAAAACACTTTTTAAAGTAATTTAAAAGGCTGCTTAAAGAATTGAAATAAAATTGCTCAGATAAAAACTTTTGTAAAACGTTATGTACAAATACTCCAAATAAAATTACTCAAATGGCAGTGACACCTGTATGATGCATAAAAGAGACCTCAGAAAGTAAAGATAAATGATCATTGCTATCAGAAGTACTGAACATGAATAATAGTAAATCTTTTTCATTTGGAAATGTATTAAAAACAGTATCTAACACAGATATATATATATATATATATACATATACATATATATATATATATATATATATAAAATCACAGACTAGAAAATGTATGTCGGTTCATCCTGGTGTTATATTGTGATCAAGACTGATTGCACTGCATTTTTTAGTTGAAGTAATAGCTGCGTTACAGAGCAACAATTAGAATCCCAGTCCATGGACTTCTTACTTTTTAGCCCCTCAGTTATTATTCATTTTATTTTTGTTTACAGAGAATGTTCCAATGATGTCATGTGCTGTAGATTTAATGAAAATGGTTCTCATTTGGCTGTGGGTTTAATTGATGGAACAATAAAGGTATGTAATACTGGTACCATATCCCTGATTTGGTAAGCACATTATCCCAAAGAAGTTTTACCAGTTGTTTTGTTACATTTATATTGAAGTTATTATTGATTGTATGTACAAATGTTGGACAGCACCTCAGCACAAAAATGGATATATGGCACCAAAAGTAAAGTTCTAAAAATATAATTTTTGGCTTAAATGATGATAAGCTGTATTGATTTGAAATCTGCCAATACTCCAGACCCAATAAGTGTTAATATTGAGGAAAATCAATCTTTTACCTGCCTGTTGTTTTTTTACACAGTCAAGAAGCCCAAAGGTTAGAGGTAATACAATAAAACAAAGTCTCTATTTAGAAGTGATTTCACAATTATACACAGATTTAGGTTATGTTATGTAAAATTATGTGTATGGTAAATTCAGATTTAGGTTATGTTATGTAAAATTATGTGTATGGTAAATTCAGATCTCAAAGGTTAGAGTGAATTCGATGTAGTCTCGATTTAGAAATTATTTCGCAAATACAGTCAGGGCTTGGGGAAAACTTTTCCAGAGCCCTGCCAGTGTGCACACATGCTTCTCTTTGGTCCAAACTCACAAAATATATACAGTGCTAAATGTATTCATCTTTAACATAGATTGTGAGATGAAGAGTGACTGCTAAAATCTGTGTGGAATATCATTAATTTCCTCGAATATCACCATCTTTATAAAACTTAATTTCAACATGTACAGTGTATTGTGAATAAAAATTGGCAGCTAAAATTTAGAGCAGTTATTTTCATGAAACGTATCACCATTTATGCACATGTATTATTCTCAGTATGTAATTATAGAAGGACAGTAGCTGCCTTGAACATCTTTTTTTTAATGGAACATACCATCATCTATGTTTAGTGTATCCATTTCCACTTAAACCATGCTTGTTGAATTAGTCTCAGACAAATTTTGAGCAACATTGGTGCTTTTTGCAACACAACCATATTAGCAAAGCACATCAGTCTTCATTAGAGAGCTCTCAGCATATGTAAAGGGAGTTACCTCATTTTGCATGTTCATGTGATAGAGACACTGTTTATGACTTTGTCAGTATTCACTTATGAAGACGAGATTTTGCTTCATACACTTTACCAAGATAATAATTGTGTTAAGTGCATAGTGCCATTGTAACATTGATTATGGTAGATTTTTTTTTTTAAATGTTTGAAATGTCTGATAAAACACGTTCCATAACAGTATGTTGTGCATGTTAAGTGAGTTTGTATTTACTTTTTGATTTGTGATTTATAGTAGGTGAACAAGTTATCAAACAAATAGTTACAGATTGTACCTGATATAATATCTGTAACTTCAGTTTGTAGAACAGGTCCTGATTATTTATGTCTGAAAAATCTCTTAAATCTTTAAAACAGTATCTATTCATGTTTTGCTTGTACACATGAGCCTGCAGAACACCATAGTAGGTAACTGTGCACCTAACCACAATCTTGTCACTTTTTTTGTCAAAAGTATATTTTAGTGCAGGAGCCCTGAGTAACTGATTGTTTTAAAGTGCTCACCATTACAGATCACTGTCATCTCACCTGTGGGTCGAGTCTTGTTTTTGGCCAGTGTGGGTATGTGGGAAAGCTTGCCAGTAGCTTCTCGTGGGTCAGTGGTTCTTTCTGGGTTTTCCTGGTTTCTCCTTCCACCATTTATACTAGCCACCATGTGTAGCCTATCTTGTACTGAACAATGGTTTTTGCCCTACAACAACAATATTTTAGTGAAAGATTTGGGTTTGAGAGAGAGAGAGAGAGAGAGAGAGAGAGAGAGATGCATTATTTTTCAGGAATCAACTTAATAAGATTTTCCCATTAAGGGTTAACCAGCATGTCTAGCTCATGTGGAAAACAGCTGGCCTTGCAGAAAATCAGATTGGCTTCAAATAAGCAGAATTATCCCATGAATATTTAACTGGCCAAATGATCTGTGTTAACTCATTTTCCCCAGGAGATTCTTTTCATATTTGTTCAGAATTGGGGCAGGAAATGCACTTTTTTGGTTACAGTACTTCTGCATCTCTAAACACATTCTGATATTTTTGTTTAGCCAGATGCTTATGTGTACAAAAGATGATTTTAATTGGCTTTTATGCTTATTGGACCCACAGTTTTCTTGTCTTGGCCTTTTTGTACTCCAGGTTTCAAAAACATTTCCTTCTATTTACATAGGTGCACCAGTCCATGTGGAGTTCAGATGGGTCTGCTTTAGATCTAGAACAATAGTCTAAAATCTGGAAGAAACTAAATTTAAAAAACTGAGACATTTTGGCCTAAAATAAAAAAGGTTTAAAAATATATGGGGTTTATTTTGCACTGTATTTTAATATGAGTAGAAAAGTCTGCAGTAATACCACCCACATTGGTGTATCATAATTATGTTAATGCTACAGAACTCAGAAATACGGTACTACCTTATGTGTAAATATGGTAAGTAATGTTACAGAACTCAGAAATAGGGTACTACATTATGATGTGTAAATATGGTACGTAATGTTACAGAACTCAGAAATAGGGTACTACCTTATGATGTGTAAATATGGTACGTAATGTTACAGAACTCAGAAATAGGGTAATACCTTATGATGTGTAAATATGGTACATAATGAGTTAACTGTCCCTCCTCAAAACTCAACAGGACACTGGCTGGTGGGTCAGCAACCAAATCAACCCATTATTTTTACACTCCATGATACTTACCATTGCTATTCTATATAATGATTTAGCCATCTTTAGAGCCACTTTGTATATCACTGCATTATTTTAAAACAGATCAAGGACCCCATTATATTTGTTGTATCATTGCTACTATTTCTTCAAAAAGGCAGTGACAGTATTGTTGTTCATTTGGCCATCACACTTTCTCTCCAGCTTATTAAAGCTTTTCGAGGTTAAGGAATGAGACTTCATGCACTTTATAGATCATTTTTAGAAGGTGTGTCATAAACCACATGGGGATCACATCCTTAAAGTCAAGGTCATAGTTCTATTATTAGCTTACATCACCTTTCTACAGTATATTTTTGTTCTATAACTTTAATGCTATTAGAGAATAAAGTAGGTGACACAGTATGCTTGTACATTACTTTTCATCACTAGTGTCCCAAGGTCTTGGCTCAATGATTTACTTTTCATCACTAGTGTCCCAAGGTCTTGGCTCAATGATTTACTTTTCATCACTAGTGTCCCAAGGTCTTGGCTCAATGATTTACTTTTCATCACTAGTGTCCCAAGGTCTTGGCTCAATGATTTACTTTTCATCACTAGTGCCCCAAGGTCTTGGCTCAATGATTTACTTTTCATCACAGTCCCTTGCAGACTCCATAACTTTAAAGCTGTTTGAGAATGCGGAATAATATTCATGACACGCACCATTGGAGGTCCTAACTTTCTATCTTCGAGGTCAAGGTTACAGTTCAATATTTTAAGTTTTCCATGATTCTTATATAATATTAAAGCTGATCAAAATAATGGATGCAACATGTTTCACATACCATATTGGGTGCATTATTTTCAAGGTCTAGATTTTGGTTTGGTAATGTAAGTTTTCCTTCTTGGTTTCTGTTTTGAGAAACAATTCACTGAATTTACCTGATAGTTCTACTGGTGACAAATCATGACAGCTTATGGGATGCTGCTGTTTTCCATCATCCCATGTCCATCCTTCAATTAGCACAAGTGTGTTATCACTGCTTCTTCTAAACTGCTTATTGGATTGTCATGAAACATTACCCACGCTTAAATCCAATTGTCTAGTTGGTTTTAAGTACAAAATGGTGCTAGTCTGAGGTCCAGTATGGCTGCCATGGCAACCAGCTTGTAAAACTTGTTATTGCATGGGGTTTTCTTTAAAATACATTTTATGATGTATATAAGTGAAATGGTGTCATTCTGATTTCTATTATGGCTACTGTAGTATCCTCAAGAAAATTGTATTATTATCACTACATCTCATTGATAACAGGCCATATTGACATTGGGCTTTCATCAAGAGACTAATTACAGTGACATCTGTGTGAAATCTTTTTAAATACAAAAAAAAAATATCAGAAATGATTTCAACACTGCAGTGAAAAGGAAGAAATGATTTTATCTTGAATTTCTGGATATTCTATTCAGCCAGTAAAGCATAAGTATTTCTGAGGGACTCTTGTTTTAGTTCTTAACGTCTGACAACCCTTTGTAAGATGATTTAAATACGCCATCTTTGTGTTATACTGCACAATCTGTTTTGTTACAGCATCCCTCTGTATAAAGATTAATCATTTATTATGCAAAAAACTTTTAAAGTTCCCATAAATAATTCTAAAGAAAGAACATTTTTTATTTCTATTTAAGATTTCACAATGGAGTTAAAATAAAGCTGAGATTGCTAGCTGAAGGAGGAATGTTTATATATTTTTTGTCAGTTGATACAATGGATTTGCATTTTGTTTACATACTTATAGATTGGTCCTTAGGATGCATGGAGAATTATGGACCTAAAATTATGAAACTGGAAAATCTCAGGGCTAGCCTATGATCACTAAGTTCACAGATAGAGTTTAAAAAGACAGATCTAAAAAGGCTTATTTATTTTTTCATTGTAAAGTGTTCTCGTTATGCTACATAAACTGACCCGCTGACCTTTTTTTTTATACCTTGCACCGTACACAAAATTGGATGATCCTTTCATTGCTATTTGTCAGGCTAACTAAAGTAATGAATTTGAAGGGATGCCATCATTATTAAATCTACAGGATAAAGTGTAATTCTATTAGTGGAGGAATTTCTCTTAGCTTAATTCTAAATAATAAACTTTGTCTGCAACTATGATTCTTTGTCCAGATTGGTTTACAATTTGGACAACTGGGTTTGGCTAAGAATCTATTTTGACAATTGGGTCCATTAGTACCTTGCTTATACATTATAATTGCCAAATTTGTCTCAGGTAGCTCTCTGTTATCATTCATGATCTTTTGTTTAAGAGTGAATAGAAGGAACAATTTGAATTTGAAAGATTTGTATAACAAAGTCACCTCCAAATCAAACAATATATGTAAGGGTTATCTGTCAATCATAACCCCACTCTGATGATGATATGGATAGTTTTTTAGGATCTGTCTTGGGATTAAAGGCAAGGATTATCTCATATTTCTCAGGGAAGTCAAATGTACATGTAGCCAATCTAATAGATTGATTGCAGATCTCCTGAAATTATCTTATACGCATTTGTCAAGAAACAAATTTTTCAGCAACTTCTAGTTAGGGAGTTTTTGATAAACCATTAGAAACTCATAATCACAATTGATAATGACTTGTTTTAACTGAGACCTGCATACATGGAAATTGACCTCCTCTTGTACCTAAAACATGTTGCAATTGGTGTGAAATGGCTTTGTGGCCAGGTCAAGTTCCAAGAACTAGTTTTCTTCCTCAGTCTAGTTTGGAAGCTGAGCATTAATTTTCAAGGGTAAATAAAGTATGATTCCTAACATTTTAGTCATTTTCAGTAAGCCATATGAAGCAATAATGGAATGAGCCCTCAATGGCAAACTGCACATACCCAGATTTGCCATCACAAAATATGCTGGTGGATCTGGGTGCCCTTAATCAACTTGACATATTACACTTTAAAATGATCCCTGTTCTATAAAATGTTCATGATCAACTTGTCATATTACAATTTGATATGATCCCTGTTCTATAAAATGTTCATAATCAACCTGACATATTACACATTTCATTTTCGAGAGTGCATCAGACACAATGAATATAATGATCATGTTGTAAATGGAATGAATATTGATAATTTGACACTATGATTATCTGTTGAGTCATGAATATTGATAATTTTGACATGATTACCTTTTGAGTCATGAATATTCATAGTTTTGACATCTTATACACCTTTTCAGTTGACTCACTATGGCCAGTATACAAGCAAAAACATTAGGGGTAGAATAAGTTACCTAATAAGTATCGTAGGTTCAAAAGGATGACCCTGAGCTGTGAAAAATTTAAAACCTTACCACAAATATTCCAGTGTAGCCTTTGAGTATATAGGATACTGTATCATATACAAGTCAGATTAAGCTGCAGGCTGTCTATGCCCTAATTGGCCTGTGTATGCCCTAATTGGCCTGTGTATGCCCTAATTGGCCTATGTATGCCCTAATTGGCCTGTGTATGCCCTAATCAGCCTGTGTATTGCAGTCAGATTAAGCTGCAGACTGTCTATGCCCTAATTGGCCTGTGTATGCCCTAATTGGCCTATGTATGCCCTAATTGGCCTGTGTATGCCCTAATCAGCCTGTGTATTGCAGTCAGATTAAGCTGCAGACTGTCTATGCCCTAATTGGCCTGTGTATGCCCTAATTAGCCTATGTATGCCCTAATTGGCCTATGTATGCCCTAATCAGCCTGTGTATTGCAGTCAGATTAACCTGCAGACTTTCTATGCCCTAATTGGCCTGTGTATACCCTAATTGACCTGTGTATTGCAGTTGGACCCTACTTATAAACTTGTATATACAGTAATATTAGAATTCATCATTAGACAATAACTGCTAGTGGACGTACAATATGATTATATTGCAACAAAACCTCATAAATGCCCAATTTAAAAACTGTAATATCATGACACTTTGGGGTATACTCCAGCATGTCACAAAGGGTTATTAGCAGAGAAATAAAGTATCGTATATACCCCCTATAAGTCAAGTCCAGCTGCAAACTACACAAACACAGATCTGCCATCAAATATTGATTCAGCAGATCTGTGTCTTTAGATTTTGTTAGGAGTAATCAGTAGATTAAACAGCAATGACCCTGATTTGCAGACAAATTATTGTTTGCAGATGGACTCAACTTGTAAGCAAGTATTTATTGTGCCAGAGCAAGGGGACGGCTTTTGTTCATACTGATTTTCACAATGCACGATTATGAATACCTGTAAAATTACCTGTAAAATCATGTTATAGATACATGTAAGTATTGGTAAAAGACTGAAGCGTAGACAGAATACTAGGGTATAAAAGTGCAAACAATACACCTACACTCAAGCAGTCATTAATTAATATTGAACATAGTATATTAGTGTATTAAAGTGACTATTAATAAAATCTATTAATATTGAACATAGTATATTAGTGTATTAAAGTGACTATTAATAAAATCAATTAATATTGAACATAGTATATTAGTGTATTAAAGTGACTAGTAATAAAATCAGTTAATATTGAACATAGTATATTAGTGTATTAAAGTGACTAGTAATAAAATCAGTTAATATTGAACATAGTATATTAGTGTATTAAAGTAAAACCATTTATATAATGAAGTAATATTGAACATAAACATTTATCATAATTTATTGTTTGAGCACATGCACAAGCGAACAAAGTAGGATTTGTTTTTTAAATCTTGAAAGTTAGAAAATTAATTTATATCATGGTGCTTCATGATATGCCAACAAAACAAAGGTACATTCTTTAAATTCATTTATGATATCCTTCCACTCACTTTGTTGAGGTTTCAGATATGCATTTCTCCTTTTGCTGGGGTATTTTATTTTTACCAATGAGGAAGATTTAAAATAGTTTTAAAATCGAAAGTTAAGTCTCTGGAGAAACAAAATAAAAGAAAATACATTTATAATAAGAATGTAAGTATTATGACTAATTAGATGATATACAAATATCATATAATTTGAGTCTGTGAAGACATTTTCTCTCAAGTTTGATTGACATTAAACTTATATGATGAAAGAATCATGCCTGTAGCATGCATTATGTGAATACCAGTGACCAGATGGCTGGCTGACTTGCTGGCTGGATTGTTTAAGAAACTTATAACAGTGTCTGAATGTTATATCAGGTGGACCTTTAATTTTGATCATGTTTTATTTTAAAGAAACACTGTGACAGATGTATTGTTTTTAATTATATTTGAACAGCCCTCACAGTTGGCAGTGATTTATTTTATTTGGTTTGGTAACTTGTTCTGTTGGAGTAATATACACATACTTCATTTCACCTGTCTTTAGATACTATTAGCTGTGAGTAAACTGTTCTTGTTTATGGCTATATAACATAAAACCATTCACTTGAAAGATTTGTTTTTGCTCTTAACGCAAATGCTAACATTTTATGTCGTTATTAAACTGAAATTATAGATTCACTAAAATTTTATGAAAAATAAATTTGTAATTTGTTGTAATATATTACATTGCAATTAAAATACTCATTATAGAATGTAATTGGGGAGTTGGGGTAGCTTCGCAAGTGCCCCTGTGGTTGCAACAGTTGGAAATCTTTGCTGTTGTTTCTTTGAAGTAAAGTTATCTCACATGGCAAACCAGTCTGCCTTCCTATGTACTGGACATGATCAGGAAGGAGAATATAATCAATATTACCTTAGCTTTACCACCAATGAACAATTTGAAAACAAGAAAAAGAAAAAAAGATTAGAAAAGCACAAGCAGTGGACAGCAAGTAAATGAATATATAAATACATGTGTGTTTATTATATTCTAATTAACAAGCATGATATCGATATGATTCTAAATTTGTCCACTGCTTAACATTTTATGAATGTAATAATTTTAACATATTATAAACATTGGAGGGGGAAGGTCTTTCCAACAAAAAACACCAAAAATACCATCCATGGAGTAGAGGTGCATTTCGGATGTGAAATCATGGATGACATGTAACAAGCTGCAGATGAATGATGATAAAACTGAGGCTATTGTGATCACAACACAAAGACTTTCTCATTCACATCGTTTACCTCAGACAATAAATATCAGCAACACCAACATTAAATTCTCAGTCAGTATGAAACCTAGGCATTACTCTAGACAGTACTCTCACATTGCACCCACATGTAACTTTCTGTTAGACCCTAATCAATCAGGCTTTAGACAGAAACATTCATGTGAGACTGCCTTGATCTCCCTAACTGATAAATGGCTTCAAGCACTTGACCAAGGTAAAATAATAGGATCTGTATTTGTAGATTTCAGGAAAGCGTTTGACATGGTGGATCATGAAATCCTTTTGAAGAAACTAAAAATCTACCAATGCGATGAAAAAACAGTTAGATGGTTTACTTCATACTTAAGTGAGAGAACACAACATGTTTATATAAATAACGTTCTGTCTGAACCTGAAACAGTTAGATATGGAGTGCCACAAGGCTCAATTCTAGGTCCATTACTATTTATTTTATTTATTAACGACCTACCACTTTTACTAAGATACTCGATATCATCTACAGATATCTATGCAGATGACACAACATTATCAGACATCCAAAACACAAAGCATGAACTGGAAATTTCTTTACAGAATGCATTAAACAAGCTGGAAAACTGGTGCACATGCAATGGCATGGTAGTAAATACTGGTAAAACTAAAATATTACTTATCTCAACAAGGAAAAAAAGGAAAAATCTTGATAGCAATGAACTATGTCTAACATGG
This sequence comes from Unio delphinus, assembly GCA_029339505.1. Lineage (NCBI taxonomy): Eukaryota > Metazoa > Mollusca > Bivalvia > Unionida > Unionidae > Unio > Unio delphinus. Next base: position 7,315,620 of record JAQISU010000015.1, read on the forward strand.
AAGGATAAAAATTTGCAAATGGTCTGTCACGACAGACTACTTGGTGTTTTGGTAGATAATAATCTATCATGGACTGATCATATCAAACATATCAGTAAAAAGGTCAATTCAAGTTTATGGCTTCTCAGTGGGATAAGACATTTTCTCCCTGAAAGGCACAGAAAATTATTTTATAACAGTTACATACAACCGTATTTTGACTACTGTAATACAGTATGGGGTAATTCAAATGATAAAAACATATCAAAGTTGGAAAAAATTCAGAAAAGAGCATTAAGGCTAATATCAAACCAGAAAGAAAGCAAGGAAAATTTAGCGGGTAAGTTAAAAATATTACCTATTAAAGACCAAATATGTTTAAGAAAAGCCAAATTAATGTACAGGATATCCAATAATAGTGCTCCTGAATATTTACAATCCCTATTCCAGTATAGGTTACCTGGTAATAAACCCAACCTGCGATCAATATCTACAAAACAGTATAAAATTCCCAAACCAAATAAGGAATTATTCAAGAAAAGTTTCCAATACTCTGGAACTTTGCTCTGGAATAGTATTCCAGTTGAGATTAGAAATGCCCACTCTATTTCCATCTTCCAAACCCAATATATCCAGTGGCTTCTGAGATGCTGTTGAATTAAATAAATTCCTTGTATGAGGGCCTCAAGGTAGATTAGTTCTTAGCTAATTGTGTTACCCTCTTTAAATAAAGTCATTATTATTATTATTATTATTATTATTATTATTATTATTATTATTATTTTTATTATTATTATGTCATGAACATATGCAAGGCTGCATATCTTGAATTGAGATGCATCAGTTCCATTCGTAAATATCTTTCAGTTGATGCCATTAAAACACGTGTGTTCATTAGTACCTTCAAGACTGGACTATTGTAACTCAATTCTGTCTGGTTCATCACAATATCTACTCCAGAAACTTCAAAAAGTTCAAAACACAGCTGCACGGATCATCTTAGAGTACCTCGATCAGAGCACACCTCACCACTGCACTGTACCCTATACTGGCTATCAATTCGATACAGAATCAAACACAAAATTTGTTCTCTGTGCTATGTTTTAAAGACAGACTCCAATCCAACATACCTATCCAGCCTCACCCATGTGTACACACCAGCTAGATACTTACACTCTTCTTCTGATAATCGTATACTCATTGTTCCCACGGTGAAAACAAAAGTCATATGGAGAACGTTCATTTGCATACCAGGGCCCGGCGACGTGGAACGAATTGCCCATTGAGATTAGACACAAAGACACAGTGGTCCCTTTTAAGAGTGTTCTTAAAACTCACCTGTTTCAACTGCAGGCAAAAACTTAGAGACCTAATCATGTTTTGTATCTTTTATGTTTTCAGCATGTTTTTATGTTTTCCAATTTCATTATTTTTGTCATTTGTTGTTCTGTAGTGTAGTCATATCATTATTGATGGTGTAAAGCGCTTAGAGCTCCGAAAGATTAGGCGCTATACAAAGTCCTCATTATTATTATTATTATTATTTACTGTATTTTTCTTTTAAGGTCCTTTAACGTGTACTTTCTTCAATACAATTTGCATATTCAACAACCTTGGAAATACTGTTTGCTAACATCTTACTGTAATGACTGTTTAATTAGCTAAAATAAGTTTTGTTGGTGGATGTTTTGCACTTCTTAAGATTGTTATGCTAGACCTGAACATACTTTTTCACCCAGAAAAGAAAGGCTTTAAAACATATTTGTGTAGTTGCCCTCTATTAAGAAGATAAGTGCATATGTATGTTTACCTACACTCAAGCAGTCATTAACTCCATTCAGTATGTAAATAGAAATTTAGGGCATTACTGTTGAGCAAACAATTAAATAAAATTTTGCTTCAATACTTAAATTGCTTTTAAAACTGTTTGATCTTCTGAACATTTATAGCAGTTGAAAGGTGTTTGCTCAATTTAATTTACTGTGTATGCTCGCTTATAAGTTGAGTCTAACTGCACGGAACCAGAACTGTAATGGTGTAATGTGTCAGCAGATCTAGGTCTGTGCACTAATCAGTAGAACAAACAACACAGACCCCGATCTAGTGGTGTATTATGCTATGACAGGTCAGGATCATTGTTGTTTGCAGTTTGCCTTGACTAATCAGCGAGTAAATACTATATTCTAATATTCTACAGGACCATAGGTAAAATTGGATCAGGTACAAGATCATGCCAAATCGATTGATTAAATAGTCTTTTGAACTATAATACTCAATAACTTTTAGTGACAAATGAAACCAGATACACATAAATTTTAAATACTTGAATAATATATAAGTTTTTGACTTCTTATTAAGAAAACTATCAGTGATTAAAAATAATTATATCAAGTCAGGGAAACGTTTGCTTCATTATTGGTCTGCACTTGTTCCTCTTTGACTTTTTATTTATTTTGCAAAGTCCCTACCTACCCTTCTAATTATATTTTTTTAGCTCATGTGGCCACATGCTAATGAAGCTTATGACGTCCATCTGCCCACATTTACTATTTTCAACTTCTAAAAAAATAAATTGCTTGGTCAATTTCAATCAAACATTGGCAGGAATGTACCCTTGGAAACACTCAATCAAACTAAAATTCGAGATGGCTTCCATAGCAAAGGCATGGCTTTCACAGCAAAAATATGGAAAACCTAATACTAGCATCTTTACGTAACAGATAATACACTTGTAAACACACTTGTCTGGACTGTTTCTTAGGATATGCTCAGTGGTGGCTCCGTAGCAAATGATATGGCCTCCATATCAACCAGGTGGACAACTTATTTGATCAAACTAGGCAGGGCTCTGTCCCCCAACACCTGTGTGGCTTCCTTCAGAATAAAAAAACTATCTGCAGCTTCTCCAGACTGGCTCTCCAGTTCAGACCACATTTGGTAGGAATGCTTTATAGATTGTGCTTTGTCAAAATTTTGTCTTTATGGCTTTTCAGGTGATGCAGTTACTTTCATAGCAACTATACAGTATATCTATTTTCAAGGTCTTTTTGAGAACTGAGTCAGTTTTAATCAATCATGATAGGAATGTTTCTTAGGATATGCTCTATCAAAATTTGTTAGGTGGAGGCAATGGCATTTCCTAAAGGGGAAAACTTTTTTTAAACTTCTGGAACTCTGAGCAGTGTATATCAGGTGCACTTTGGACTCTTGTTGTAAAATTGTTAAATAATTTGAGCCATCTAATTCTTAGAGCAATGAAATATTGTATTATGGTTAATTTTCCAGTTTGTGGCACTTGCATGCATATGCCATATTTAACAATGTTGAACATGGAAGCATAGCAACTCAAAAGGAAAATATTTTGAATAAAAATATAATGTTGAACATGTGTTCTGGCAGCCTCAAAGAAAGAAATAGCAATGTGGTACAAAAAGAAGAAAATGTAATCTGCTCATCTGGTACCATCACTCATGCCAATACACTTTTTCAGGAATCTGGATTTTGTGAATGTATCATTTTTGCTATAACTAATGGTCAGTAATGTATATTTACTCCAGTTACATTTGTTCTAAAACTTTTGACTTACAAATAAGAAAAGATTTCTGCTACTCCCTGCTAAATTTCACATCAACCTAATTTTTGTTTCCAGCAACAGTAAAAATGAGCTATGGCTTCAGTTCCTTTCTACAAGTGCTGCAATGACATCTTAAAAAGTAAATGCTTCACACAGAATCAATGCAGATGAACATGTCCTGTGTATTGACCCGTTACAGTGGGGCAGTTAATCCCCTATATACTTATTCCTCACTAAAGGCACAGGGTGGAGGGATAAATACATATTCTCATTTTAACATTAATCCTTTAAAAAAATCTATTTATTTGATCCATAGTGTTATTGTCATGGTTTAATTTTATATCTTTCTTACGTCTATATTAAAGTAATGAAACTTGCTTTTAGATGCAACTTCGTTTCCTGCTGCAGTTTCCAGCAACAAACCAACTTTCTTTCTCTGTATGTCTGTCTCTCTCGTTGTTATTGCTAATTGAATTTTTTTAATTTGTAAAAAAAAATATCTATGTAATTATATTATGGCACATGTAGCCAAAAATGAATTTCAATGCATCTGCTTCACTCAGATATGCTTGAATTTCAATGCATCTGCTTCACTCAGACATGCTTGTCAAGATAACCATGTTGTTCCAAGATGTGCTTTTAAAGAGAACCATTTTGTTCCAAGATATGTTTGTGAAGAGAACCATGTTGTACCAAGACATGCATCTGAGGAGAACCATGTTGTACCAAGACATACATCTGAGGAGAACCATGTTGTACCAAGACATGCATCTGAGGAGAACCATGTTGTACCAAGACATGCATCTGAGGAGAACCATGTTGTACCAAGACATGCATCTGAGGAGAATCATGTTTTCTGAAGAGAATTGTATGTGAAACATTTTCTTGGGGAGGATGTAACTCTGAAAATTTTGCTACATATCATCACCAGACATGAGCAGTCTTACATTGATGCTCAATTGTTTTGACAGAAGAATTTTAGGATTTGATGTGTTGTATTTTTATTTGTCATTTAGTTGATAATGAAATCGTAAGTTCATAATAATTTATTGTTCATGATGTTGAGATAGCATGGACATACTTGTCTAGCCACCTATCTCCAATCCTTATATGTTGCTAATTGTTCACTTTTTTCTATTATTTTTTTATATTTAACTTCTTTATTTGCTTTAAAAAGATTTTTTTGAAAAGCCTTAATGATCAGTAGATGAGACTCCCACTTTATTGCTGCTACATCATTGATCAATGGACGAGACTCACACTATATTGCCAGTACTTTAGTGATCAGTGGATGAGACTCCCACTTTATTGCCAGTACCTTAGTGATCAGTGGATGAGACTCCCACTATATTGCCAGTACCTTAGTGATCAGTGGATGAGACTCCCACTATATTGCCAGTACCTCAGTGATCAGTGGATGAGACTCCCACTTTATTGCCAGTACCTTAGTGATCAATGGATGAGACTCTCACTATATTGCCACTACCTCAGGGATTAGTGGGTGAGACTCCCACTATATTACCAGTACCTTAGTGATCAGTGGATGAGACTCCCACTTTATTGCCAGTACCTTAGTGATTAATGGATGAGACTCTCACTATATTGCCACTACCTCAGTGATTAGTGGGTGAGACTCCCAGTTTATTGCCACTGCCTCATTGATTAGTGGATGAGACTCCTACTTTATTGCCACCACCTCATTGATTAGTGAATGAGACTCCCAGTTTATTGCCACTGCCTCATTGATCAATGGATGAGACTCCTACTTTATTGCCACCACCTCATTGATCAGTGGATGAGACTCCCAATTTATTTCCACTGCCTCAGTGATTAGTGGATGAGTCTTTATTACAAGACATTTTGGTTGTTTGAACCTGTCTGGCCAGACATTAGAACCTGTCTGACTGATGCACAGTCTAATGAGGAATCATTGTTCCATTCAGAGAGTGTTTTTTATTTTTTCTTAAGTAAGTGTTACTTTTTACACAACTGCAGCTATCGTTACAATGGATGTATAATGATATAATTTTCAAATGATTTAAGGACAAATTCTTACAGAATATTCATTTAACAAACACATTTTTCATGGATCGATGGTGTACAAAAAATTTAAGTGTACAAAATATTAGAGAATATATTTTTGTATGTTGCTAAGTAATAAATTTTCTTGTCTTCAGATCTATGAGACTGACCCATACACATTCAACTGTCTGTACAGTCTACAAGATGAAGACACATCCAAGCTGCCACTTCCTGTCACCCAGATACGGTTCAGGGCGTATGAGCCAGGGGAGAAAGTGGAATACTCCCATATACTCATTGCTTCCTGTAAGATTTATTTAAAATTTGATACCAACCCTTTTTTAAACCAAAATTTTATTTTTAAAAAATGTCAGCGCTCAAAATAAGCCTGCTTTATAACAAGTAGTATGTATGTATATAGCATATCAGCACAGCCCTGGTGATATAGTGCACAGAGTAAAAGGTTATAAAAATGTAATAGTAAACAAAAAAAATGTTAGGAAGATAATATTTTCCATGTCAAACCAACACAAATCAATAGATAAAAAGTAATAATAATAATAATAATAATAATAATAATAATAATAATAATAATAATAATAATAATAAATTCAGTAATTTAGGTCACCAACCCATATTGCGAAATAAAATACAAATAAATATATTGTGTATCAACAGAACATCTAAAGCAGTATATATATCATCTCTCTCTCTCTCTCTCTCTCTCTCTCTCTCTCTCTTATATAAATATATATCTATATATATATATATCATCTCTCTCTCGTACAGATGTTAAGGATCCTTCTTAAATGCCCTTTTCATTTTATATTTTAAATGTTTTTAAGAATTACCTTTTATCTTTATATTTTAAGATAAAGGTACATGTTAAAATTCTTCAAAACATATTTGAAATAAAAGATTAAAAAACCTCAACATTTGATACACTAATGATATAGTAACTATTGGATCAGTGTGTGAGATAGTTGTAAAAGATAACATTGCTTCAGAGAGTACCATTGGTGTATGATTTGAAAATTTATGTATAAATACAATTTTTACATTTAAAAAATAAAACATTTTGTATAATATTGGCAATACATTAAATGGTATTAGGTGGGTGAGATTTTGATGTGGATAGTTTTGTTTTTATGGTTTAATGCCATTTTTCAGCACAATATAGGCTATACATGGCGGCCAGTATTAATGGTGGAGGAAGAACCTAGAATACCCTGGAAAGAACCACTGACCCATGAGAAGCTACTGGCAAGCTTTCTCACATACCCACATTGGCCGAATCCGAGACTCGAACCCACGCAGACAGAGGTGAGATGGCAGTGATCTGTAACGGAGAGTGCTTTAGACCACTCAGCCACTCTGGGCTCCTAATTAGAGTTGTAAGTGAGCAATAGTGATATCTCTCTCAATATTGTACATACTTAAATGAGACATATTAATTTTTAAAACTTACGGACAGCACTTTAGACCACTCGGCCACTCGGGGCCTCTTATGATGATGTGGATAGCATCTCCAGCATAATTACTTCAACCATTACCAGTGTCACATTGAAGAAATATTTTGTATGAAATTCAGACTAATGTAACACTACTTTTAAATTTTGTGCTAATACACAGTGGAGGGGTTAAATTCCTTATTTAGTTTCTAAAATTTTATCCATTTAACAAGAGCATGTGCAACCATATTTCATTGTGTGGAGAGATCTAAATGTTTCATGAGTAGACATGTATCTTTTTATTCATTATAGATTTAATGGCAATGTAAGTCAATGGATATACAGATAAATAAAAAATAATAAACGCATTTTTTTCATCTGATTTCTGTCTTATCTAAAGTAAATCTTCACACATACCACCCCACCTCCAATTTTTCAGTGCAATTAGGAGTCATTCACCAATAACATATCTCATTGTCAAGGGTGAAATTATTAATTAATATAATTATGTATCAATACTTTTCTCATATTGATACAGTAGGTGAAAAATTAACACAAAACACCATATACATGGAACTTGAATCTTTAGCACTTGTGAATAATTATTAGTCATTTGCTTTTTTTATTCTTTAAATTGAGAATTCTTTTGAGTCAGACACAGGAAGAATATGCACTCATATCTGTCAATACAAATAAAAATAATCGACAACACCAGCTCATCTTCAACAAATTAATAAATATGAGGTTGCTAACTCACATTGTTTGAAATATGCCCCCACATCCCAACCCTGCCAATTGCATGACAGTTATGTTATCATCATCAGCATGTGCAGTCATTGATAACATATATCGGCATAAGAAGACATCCAAATTTTTTGTTCCCCATGTATTATTACTCACCATTTAATAGCAGTATTACACAAAGCTTCTTTGTTGCTTCACATCTTGTCTATTTGCATACATATGTCACATTTAGTACATCTGTATGGCCTTAAACTAATTAAAAGTAAAGAATGGAATCCAGCAAGGATTGTAATATTCAACAAATAATTTACTTCCCTGGCATACGTGAAAATTTGAAAAGAACTTACTGTAATGCAAATTAAATCCCAAGTAATCCAAAAAGTTTTATCATTAATCCTAATGAAGAAAGTTCTGATTCAATTCCATTGGTGCTTGAAATAAGATCAGCAATGGAGGTGTTGATGTACATAGTAGCCTGTGATGTGTTGATATGATCCTAAATGTCCTTGTTTGAATTCACTTTAATTCCTAATTAATGTCTCAGTCCAAGAATATTATTGATGAACAGTTTGTATTTCCACTGAATAAATAATTTGAATAAACAAATTCCAACCCAAATGAAATACTGAAAACAACATTAGGACTGATTTCTGATTCCAACCCAAATGAAATACTGAAAACAACATTAGAACTGATTTCTGATTCCAACCCAAATGAAATACTGAAAACAACATTAGGACTGATTTCTGATTCCAACCCAAATGAAATACTGAAAACAACATTAGGACTGATTTCTGATTCCAATGTTAACACAGGAATAAAGTTTCCAGTAAACAAAATTATAAAACCCTCTGCATGACCTAGGTCACAATTAACATTTTCTAAAAACAAATAATACTTAATGGGAACATCAATTCTAGAAGATTCTGTTACTGAAATTATAATATAAAATGTGGTAAACTTCAGGTAGGTTTGGTATTTTTACAGAGGAATTCCAATAACCAATTGCAATAACCCAGACCCTAATAAATATGTTTACTTTTCTTGATAATAATCCTGATATTTAACCCACACTCATAGAGAATATATTAGCTATGTATTATTTGTTTACAGAAATAAGTTATTGGTCAGGTACAAGATAAATATTTTGGACAAGTTTAAATGTGAAATTCGTTTATAACTTATAATCATGGAGAAAAAACACTAGCAACTACAAAATAAATATACATTACACATTTAATTCTGATTGATGGTTATTGTTTCTTCAAATCCAGAGTAAAACATTAATTACCAATCATAACTAACCCTGGCATATACACTTTATGACACACCAGAAGTCTTGGCATCCAAACTAGATCCATTTAGATACAAGGCAACATAGAAACTTCGCACAACAGCGGCTACTACAAAGTACTGAAATCTTACAAGGTGAACAAGTTTTAAATGTCTCCTTTTTCGCATATATATGTAATCTGCAACTGAACATGCCCACAGAATAGAAAAATATTTCCAAAGAATCAGCAATGGGACAGATTCCAACCATTTAGCCATCTTGTTAACTTGTAGAAGGAGAGTGGGTGTTGTCAGCAATTACCATTTTCACTGGCATGACCCTACCACTGGCAGACATTTTAAGATGAAAAGACCAACAAATTTGATATGTGTAACGATTAATTAGCATGTCATTGGCTGTGCATTATGAATTGTATTGATACACATTAGAGTCTATATCTTGCTCCCAATGCAAGAAATATAACAATTAAATTTTTTGTTTTAAAAAGTTGTTTACTAAAACTATCACTGGTTCTGATTCAAGGTCAGAAACTAGATAGTGTTTTTATTATTAGTTGTTTATATAAAAAAAAGTCAGGTTAAACAGAACTGAACATAATTTCTGGACAATCTCAAATCCAGTAAATAAAGTTACATTACAACAGCATGTAATGTTATTTTTTTTTTTAAAAATTAAAACTAACAAACAATCAATTAAATTAAATCCAATATAAATTATATGAAATATACATAACAATCAAGTCCATTAACAAATTATTATACACATATCTACTATTACCTAATACTCTGGCACATCAGGGTCTGTGTTCTACTGATATGTCCTAACAGATTGCATTCAAACAGGTCTGCATGTGTATTTTGCTTTGGCAGATCTGGGTCTGTGCAGTTTGTTGGGAGAAATCAGTAGAACAAATAACATATACCCAGGTCTACTCTACAGGCACTTAATGTTGATTGTTTGCTGTTTGACTTTACTTCTATGGGAATATATACGGTATCAGAGAGAAATGCATAAATGCATGCTAAAAAACATAAACTTTGCTGTTCTGAATTTTTTTTTGTTTCTGATTAAGTGATTATCACAAATTTTGATATATTAGCAGTTCCTTTCTCAGTTAAATTTTCATGGTCACTAGAAAATATCAATTCAATTAGTTATTAGGCTGTACCTAATTAACATTTTTTTCTTCTGTTTTTTTTTTTTACAGATGCATCGGGTATGGTAAAGTTTTGGCACTACTCTTCAGGGAAAAGTCTGCACACAATAAAAGAGCCCTCCACGACACAGATTCTCACACTGGCCATCAACCCGCAGAATACTCACTTTATCACATCTGGAGACGATCCCCACATACATCAGTATGATATACATACATTCCAGCTTGTTAATTCCTTCTTCCCAAGGTAACAATAACCTACGATAGAAAAAATAAGAAACATGCCATATTTGGTACTTGATTACTTGCTACATGTCGCTTTACAAATTTTCTTTGATCCACAGTGTTTACTCTTTTCAAAGTAATGTCCCAGTTCTGGAAAAATAACTTGGTACATTAGCTCAAAAGCGTGTACAGTACATACTTTTAAGTTGTGGCAAATTGCATCAACAAAAAACCTGATCTGCCATAGCATAATGCACCTACAGATTAGGGTCTACCTTTTTGTACTATTGATTACTCCACAGTGAAAACTGCACAGTGTAGTTTGAAAGGGGTATATCATTCATTCATTCATTCATTCATTCATTCATTCATTCATTCATTCATTCATTCATTCATTTGTATGACCATCCATGACATCTCAGTATCCTGAAAACTGTTTACCTATATTCATGTAAAGTGATTTGTGCTTGCATCAGAGAAAAAAGAAATCATCCACAAAATAATTTGGTTATTTTTGCTCATTTCCATGCTTGAGTGACTTATTTCCAACTGTTCATTTGTTAATAATAATAATAATAATAATAATAATAATAATAATAATAATAATAATAAAGATTTTTTGAGTAAAGGTAACTAATGTACCTTGAGGCCTTCTAGCTGTTATGTACAATATGTATAGTATATACAACATGGTGTAGAGTCTGTATTGACACTAGATAATTAAGTGATTTTAAAAATCAAAGTATCAAGCATGGAACAGATGCACAGGCATCTGTGAACACAAAAACATAAAATATCCTGCATTGAAAATGAATCAGCTCTTATTTCATCACACTCTTGAAAACTGCTTTGTAGATGTATTGAACAGATTGACTAAATTAAAACTAGGTCACTGTGTACTCTTTTCTTGCTTGAGTGACTTTTGTATTTTCAACTATCCATTCCTCAGGCCTTCAATTTTCTTGTGCCTTGTTTGATTTATTGTGGGGTATACATTTAAGTAATAGTAGTGCTGTTATTGAAAATATAGGTTGCTGTGACATATTTTTCACACTTGAGTCATGTGTATTGTTAGCTATTTTTTTATTACACCCTTGGTATTACATTTAGATTAAAATAACTTTAGGGGGCTCTAAGCGGCCGAGTGGTCTAAAGCACTCTCCGTTACAGATCATTGCCATCTCGCCTCTGTCTGCGCAGGTTCAAGCCTCGGATTTGATCAGTGCAGGTATGTGAGAAAGCTTGCCAGTAGCTTCTCGTGGGTCAGTGGTTCTTTCTGGGGTTTTCTCAGGTTCTCTTCCTCCACCATTAATACTGGTGGCTATGTATAGCCTATCTTGTGCTGAAAAATGGTGTTAAACCCAACAACAACAATAAAACTTTATTTCATCCTACACTAATAAGACTGTGTCTTGATGAGTAGTATGTTGCATTTCCTTTTGACTTGGTGACATTGTCATCAGATTTGACTTACAACCAGCTGTCATGGCATATCTTTTTGACTTGGTGACATTGTCATCAGATTTGACTTACAACCAGCTGTCATAGCATATCTTTTTGACTTGGTGACATTGTCATCAGATTTGACTTACAACCAGCTGTCATGGCATATCTTTTTGACTTGATGTCATTGTCATCAGATTTGACTTACAACCAGCTGTCATGGCATATCTTTTTGACTTGATGTCATTGTCATCAGATTTGACTTACAACCAGCTGTCATGGCATATCTTTTTGCAAGGCTCTGAATTCATTAACTCTTGCTTCAATCCTTCATAACCATCTGAATAGTGTCAGGTACTCCAAATGTGCTACTGTTGATTCATATTTATGTGTAAACACCTTGTTTAGGTGATTTGCTTCACTTAAGAGAACCAAGTTCTCTCTCTCTCTCTCTCTCTCTCTCTCTCTCTCTCTCTCTCTCTCTCATGATGTCAAATGCAGATACTGATTTGTCAGGGAATTGGTCTGGATCTAGTTCTTCATATTAGATTCTGTGGAGTTGGTCAGACAAACTTTAGAGGAGTACCTTGGATGCTTAAATTGACCACTCTGATGTCCTAAGTGTTTATAGCATCTGCCTCAGATGGAGGAGTCACGGACTGGTCAGCCTTGTGGCAGGATAATGGGACTTGGTAGGACATAATGTAACATTTCTGTGTCATGATGCCCCAGTGCTAGACAACACTATAAACTGCCACACTGTAGACATTGTAATGATATGACTAATATTGTGCAAGCTATGTTAGAAATTAAAGAAAAAAAACACAAGACAGCTTATGCACTTTTATATACCTTTGTTTTATGCAGAATTACTGCATGGTCAAGCTTTTTCTTGTATGCTACATCATTATATAGAATGTCATCCAAGAAATGAAGGCCAAATAAAAAAAAGTTGAGACAATAAGCACAGAAGTATTAATAAGAGTATTCTTGGCCATGATTGGAAACAAAGAAGGAATGACAACAATTACATTTATAGGGCATGATGCCATGTCAGTTTCATTATTTCCTTGTCCCATTTTAAGTGAAAATTTCCAGGGGTCATTTAGTTACGGTCTAAGTGTACTGTACAAACCTTTTAATGGTGTGTGAACTTCATCAGATTATATTTCTCAACATTTCAAATCCAAGTCAACCATAGCAACTTCATCAGATTATATTTCTCAACATTTCAAATCCAAGTCAACCATAGCAACTTCATCAGATTATATTTCTCAACATTTCAAATCCAAGTCAACCATAGCAACTTCATCAGATTATATTTCTCAACATTTCAAATCCAAGTCAACCATAGCAACTTCATCAGATTATATTTCTCAACATTTCAAATCCAAGTCAACCATAGCACTTCATCAGATTATATTTCTCAACATTTCAAATCCAAGTCAACCATAGCAACTTCATCAGATTATATTTCTCAACATTTCAAATCCAAGTCAACCATAGCAACTTCATCAGATTATATTTCTCAACATTTCAAATCCAAGTCATCCATAGCAGAGCATGATATTTTTTTCATATCTTACAGGAAATTATGTTGAATCTACGGAAAAAAATTAACTGCCTTACTTAAAAGGTCTTGTTAGGGTGGCAGATCTGAAGATTACAAGAGTCCAATTCTTTTAACTCAAATCTAGGAGATGTCAACAACCTAAATATATTTCTTTAGATGTGTACCTGTACAACATTGCTACACTGTTATTTAATCATACTCTGTATTGTAACATGATGTATATGCTTTGTAGTATATGTCAGAATAAATGAAATTTAGCTTGAAATTTATATGAAAAGTCTATTTAGTGCCTCTTTTTTTGTAAAAGATTCTTCATACCACTGAAATATCATCCCTACAGTCTGTTGTAGCTCAGCCAACAAGGAAATTTGATATGATGTAGTGGACATCCAATATTACATAATTATATTGCTACAACTTTCTAAATGGGTCATTAAAAGGCATCCAAGATGACCACTTTATCCAATCCATGGAGGAAACATGCATGGCTACCTTCCACTATTAATGGGACTGTAAATTTTCTGTACTCCACAATACATTTCTGACATGGTTTTATTGCATCGGATGCAAATTCAGCTTCAAGCGGTTTCATATTTCAGGTTTGTTGATGTTAAACATTAAGTAAAATATCAGATTGAGACCCGGTTTTGAGGTTGACTGCAGGAGAGAAAACCGGATTTTTAATATATTCTCAACTCTGACTGACATCTGCTAAGAAAAATGTGGAAAACTAAACAGTTAAAGAAACCCATCTAATTCTATTATTGTTTTATGCATTTCAGTTAAGTATAAATATTGAATTTTTTCTGCAGTGATGGAAAAGAAATTATGGATGGTCATCGATGCCGTGTGTTTGCTTTACAGTACCACCCCACTACTGACCACACCTTCATTTCAGGGGGATGGGACAATACAGTTCAGGTACTCATAGTAAACAGACATGACATAGATTGCACTTTCTTAACCCCTGGAGGTTTTTGCTCTTTTTGCATAAAATGCAAGTAGCAAACACATTTTGGGGACTATTTCTGAATACACCCTAATACATTGACTTCCAATCAATTTTACATTAGCCCAATGCCTTGTCGTGCTATAAAAAAATGTTTTTCATTGGTTAGTTTTCTGGTGCATGAGCAGAAGGTGAAATGTTGGAGGTTTTTTTTCTTCTTTCTAGCGGACCTATAATTTTCGTATGGAGAAGACAATATATTAAAAATGTCCACCTTATCCTACTTTTTGCACAGGTTCATCTGTCTGTGCGCACTTCAGACTGGTCTGCCTTAGATCTGGGGTCATAAAGTCTAAAATCTGGACACAAAATCAGATTCCGACCATGGGTGAATTTTGGGTGGGAAAAAAAAGGGTGCAAAAAATTAGGTTTTTCCCTCAGTATTGAGAAAGCTTGCCACCAGCTTCTCATGGGTTAGGTTAGTGGTTCTTCCTGGGGTTTTCTCTGGTTCTTCCTCCACCTTTAATACTGGCCACCATGTATAGCTTAATGTGTGCTGAAAAATTATATTAAACTCCACAACAACAGACAACACAACAAACCCCATATTCTGTTAGAGTTATTTAGGGTTAATGCTAGGATTGAAGATAAAGTAATAATAGTAATAATAATAATAAAGTAATAATAGTAATAATAATAATAAAGTAATAATAGTAATAATAATAATAAAGTAATAATTGATTCCAATGAAATTTTATTTGAATGTTAATGTCAATCATGTTATTTATTTGTAAATGATAAGTGGTACATCTTATTTTCTGATAATTGAAGATAATAACGTATGAATGTAAATTTAAATATCATGAATAATTAATTAACAGATTGCATTTCTAATTTTGATGTCTGGAAAAGTCAGTTCAGTTATCTTTTCAACAAAGACAAAAAGTAATTCAGCACATAAACTTAAGTCATGAAATGGGACATATTTATCCATATACAGAAAAACAGCACTATAACACCCTTTGTTATAAAAAAAAAGTTTGAATATCCATGCTTATAATGAGCCTCCCAGATTTTACAGTAATGTCACTGATATGTTTAAGTATCACCATGCTTTAGTATCAGAATACTTTATATAATATTGTATCAGAATATATTGTATTCCACACAAAAAAAAATGAAACTTCTTATTCTTGCTTCATGCTTATTTTTGAAAGATATTACTAATAGTTCTTAAACAGCTGATGGCTTATAATTTCTCAGTATTATTGAGCCATTAAGAAATAGTCTTTATGTTTGTATTCAGTCTATCTGATGTACATGAATTGCTCAGTGCAGGATAAACTGTACCCCAAAATAGAGAACTTTACCAAGTGGCTTACATGGCCAAGCACCAAACAGTGTTGGTAGTCTTAAAAAGCTCTTCACTTGAATTATAAGTAAATAAATGTACCTACCTATTTAGGAGAAAACAATAGACCACCTACGGGTCAATCAGTTGTCATTCATGTCCTAACAAACAGGTTTATTGCCCAAATTGTCTATAGCAGTTTTAGTCATTGCCACATATAATATGTAAACCCCATCGCCCCAGTTTTAGTCATTGCCACATATAATATGTAAACTCCATCGCCCCAGTTTTAGTCATTGCCACATATAATATGTAAACCCCATCGCCCCAGTTTTAGTCATTGCCACATATAATATGTAAACTCCATCGCCCCAATTTTAGTCATTGCCACATATAATATGTAAACTCCATCGCCCCAACTATCATTAATCTTTTTATTTTCTAGTCAGCAATATAGAGAGATATAAATAAATGCCATCCCAAATATTTATACATATATAATTTATAAATGATGAATATTTGTGTAATTACATTCTCTTACATTATTTTTCACTTTCCTTTATATATTTTTACATTGTTATCTCGGTTTCATGATTTTTGTGTGTGTGTTAGTAAAAAATATTGTATTAACATTGAAGACAACATTGTTCATGTGTCAAGTCATGCACAAAATTTAGGATGGATATCACATCCACACAGAATTTGATTTTCTGTGCAAAATGCCAATTTTCTTCTCTACATAAATTGTCATTGACTGATATTTTTTCAGTTAGTATTTCCATCTTTGTAGTTGCTGTGACCCCTATTAATTCTTATGTGATGTCAAATGTATCTTTACATGAATTGTTTTTGTGAATTTTCATAAGAACAACTTTATCTTTGCAGTACTGGGATGACAGAGAAAAACATTCCGTCAAGTAAGTTATACAGGATTATTTCAAATATAAATTAATCTTTCTCTTTCATAGATATTTTTGCAGAAGTTCTTTTCTTCTATAAACTGTTATAAAAATAAATAGTTGTATCTTGAAAAAGAACAGCAATATTTTTCATGGACCATACAGCAAGTATCTCTAAATAATCCATTGTACAACCTGGCATGAGCGGTATAGTGTCTTTCCATATTGTTCTTCATATTTTAAGATTACCAATGATAGTCAGTCAGAATAATTAGTGCTGTAATTGTTAACTTCCAGTACCTATATTTGGATGAACATGTTCTGATGCAAATTGTGGTAAGCAAATATGTCACTGTCAGCATCTGATATCACTTTGATATCAATTTAAATAACACTTTCAGTATTTGAATTTCATATCAGTGACATCTTGTACAAGGAACTGTAAATGTTTCCATTATCATGGTAGTTCATCAGTCATTATAACACAAATGCAAAAGTAGCAAGATTCCCTTGCACTAGTAAAATCCACAATATACTGCCAGAAATTGTCACATGATGTGACATGAATCTCTTTGGAACATGGTGTTAAAGATTCTCCTGGTAACTTGATGCCAGTGAATCAACTTGTAACATTGTGCCAAAGAGTATTGCTATTTTTAGTTCAGATTTTCAGTTGTATGGTAGAATAAGGATAACTGTCTTGTGTTTGAGGATTGAAAATCTTAATCCTAGTTTTAAAATTGTTTTAAATATCCATTATACAAGCTTCACATAATATAAATTTTTGTCTATTTTAGGAGGATCAGTGGTCCACACATTTGTGGGGATGCACTAGATATTGACTCTAAACATGACCACATCCTGACTGGATCCTGGAGAAAAGAAAAAACATTACAGGTCTGAATTTCAATTTCAATATTTAATTTAGCAGATCCCAGCTATACTACATTATTTCATTACAGAATAATTCAGACATAAAATGTAGGGCCTAACCGGAAATTGCCTTGGACATTCGCTTCGGCCGAATATCCAGTTTTTTGGTACTATTCGGAGGTATTCATCTCGGCAAATAATACGCGCATAAATGGTTACAAGTAAAATAATTCAATAAATATCGAACTTTTTTTTTAAAAAAAAGTTTTTTAATTCATAATAATTTTAGTTAATAATAAAAATTGTCATCTTTTAAGCATGTTACATGCTTAGGCTCGAATAAACAGTAACATGGAAAGAGTGAAAATAACAAGCTTGTAAAAACTTAATAAATAATTTATTGAGCACATATATTTTCCAGAAAAGAAAAATAAACTTGCAGTTTTAAGAATCAGTTCCCAAAATTAATCCAAAAATAACTCAAAATGTAATCCACTAGTGAAATTGCAAAAGTCCTGGTAATAAAATGTCCTAATAATTCCAAGTTTGAATTTTAGTGAAGCATCCAAGATGGAAGACGATGTCACATGATGAAGTCAGTTCTGGTCTTATGAAATTCAATGAGCACAAAAATTTTTCCAGATAAATAACAAAATAAATCCTCTTGATCCAAACGAATTAAAATAATTTCCAATACATGGTAATTTAAAATAACTCAAAACGACACAACTTAATATTCTAACAGCCTAACTTCTACTAAATAGTTCACTCCAAAACATAATTTATATACCTGTTTTTACGTAAACAAGGAAGTGGTCACATGATCTTCTAGAATCTTTAGAACAAATTTACGTTCCAAAAATCTCGTGCACACCATATGACCCAACTAAAAATAGAAAGATGTTTATAACAAAGCTCCATTATGTCCTTGGAATCAACCAATCATTTTAAAAGCTTGTTTACAACTCTGAAGCCAGGTCAGAAATGAGGTCAACATCTGGTGTTTATTTGTAAAGTACAAGTCATCCCACTTTTTTAAAAAAATATCTCCCAATGAATGAATCTTAAACTTAAAATGTCAAATTTGAATCTGACAAACAAATAATTAAAATAAAAATAAATGACTTAAATCAAATATACATAACAGGCGATATATACGGTATATGGTACATGAAAAATTTAAGCTTCGCATACGATAATGAAACAAATGGTACTCTCTGGAGTGACACCTACTATTCGGTTCATGCCCGGATCCGGCAAATAGTACATCCAAATACTCGGATTTGGTACTCAGCGAAAATTATCTACTCGGTTAGGCCCTAATAAAATGGTTGCATCATGATGCCCATTTTGTTTTTATAATCTTCTAATTAAGGGGATTAATGCACTCTTAACATATTATTGACTCTTTTGAGCTTAAAAAATGGGAGTTAAGTGCCTTTTTCAAGGATACACCAACCTTGGATTACAAGTCTGATGCGCTACCATGTGACTATGACTCACCTTCTGATTGGAATACTAGTTAAAATATGTCTTGTTGACACAATATTTCACTAAAGTATGAAAAACCAATAACTTTGAGATCATGATTAATGCTCATTTCTGTCACCATTTACAGAGGCAGATTTTTCATTGAGTACATAGCTGCCTTAATCACCATTTTTATTTTTGAGCACGTAGTAATATTAGTACTGTGTGGTTAAACAAACTATGGCTCAGTTCCAATTGTACCAAATAGATCATAAAAAATGCTGAATAATCTTAATTTACCCAGCGAATGCAGTTAAAAAATATTTTGATGAGTTGTGTCAGTGTAACAATAAGCACTTCAGTAGCAGCAAAACAATTTTCTTTCAAGCATTAGCATTGTTTCATAGTTGCCAACCCTCACAATTTTGGAATGAATTTCACAACTTCTTCAGTGATTCACGAATTCACGCCGCATGCCAAAAAAATTCACAAATTCTCAATTATTTAAAATATTTAATAAAATAAATGATTTCCCATTAAGTGCTGGTCGTGATATCGGCAGTTGTTGCAATGGTCCCGTTTTACTGGTTGCAGTATTAGTGAACTATAGTTGATTGGTACAGTTGGCTCAGTAGCAAGCATCTTAGCTTATTTTTATCTATATATATAAGAATAGTTTTACAAATGCTTTAAGAGAAACTGGGGCCTAACCGGAATTTTGTTCTGCACATGTGCTACCAACATTGATTTGAATTGCCATTCAACAACACATCTTGAAAATGTCTTCACCACTAAGGAAAAAGACAGTCCGAGTTTTCTGACCCTTGTTGCTCCCATTTTTACTTTGGAAATTCGTTTATTGTCTATATCATATGACTGTGTGACCTCATTGGCATGTAGGTTGCGAGATTTGTGGTCATGTGACTCACACTGAAAATGGCCAGATCAAGGTCGAATTTCAGCAATGATGTAGTTTCGTCTCTTCTGTCAGCGAATTAAAGACATGACGAATGCTATGCTCATGATTTTTGAGAAAATAAATTATATTCCTAACGATTTCATGCATGTATATATTGATGATAGGTCATTAAAGTTTGCTTGGCTGGCTAATAAGCAGCTACTTTATGCCGACACCAAATAGTGTCGGCGAATTCCAACTTTTCGATAGGGAATAGACTCTGACCCTACACTTCAACATGAATGTCCAAATATAAAAGATGGGGTGGCAAGGGTCAGAGGAAACTTGGAATAATAAAAAAATAATATATTACACAAAAAGGTAAAATTAGTTTGGTATATACCAACACTTGCAGTGCATTCAACCATCAAACACAGATATACATCATGCTCTTTGTGTGCAGTGTGTCACAAATGTTAGCATTGGGCATGGTGGCAGAGATGATGTGGGGAAGCATATTGGTAGAAAAAAGCACAAAAGGTTGGAAAATTAAGAACTTCAGATTTCATCTGAGGAATATTTTAAGCCATTGACGGAAGAACTGTAAGGTAAAATTGCTGCAGCTTTGTTTGTGAGTTTGCTTGTTGAACACAATCTACCTTTACCAGCTGGAGACTATGCTAAACATTTGTTCTGACACATATTCCCAGACTCGAGGATCACTTCACAAATAATTCAAGTCCAAGTTCACTAATTTTTATCCCTATTTTCACTAATTGCAAGTCTGGAGGGTTGGCAGCCATGTTGTTTGAATAAGCTTAGACGGGTTTCCTACACCAGCTTAAGCATAGGCCACTGGCATCTTTCTTTTCTAGGATAAGAGACCAGTTAAGAATGATAGGAGTAATTAATGTTTTGAAAACCAAGTTGTTTCTTTTGGGTGTAAAAACTTAAGTCAGTCACAAGAAAATATTTTTAGTCAAGATGTTATGCATTCATTTGGCTTCTCAAAGAATTATATCATTTTAACTCTTAGTTAAACAGAAACTAAAAATGCAGTAGTGTGTCACAGAACCTTGATACTGACTTAGTTTTGAAGAGTGTAGTAAGCATTCCTGGATTCTTAGACATTTAACTTTAATTAACAGCAAAACACAATATGGATAGTTATTTTTCTCCACCTTTTAATTTCAACTGGTCAGGGTTTATGCTGTATCTAGCCAGGTGTCTCACTGGCAGTCAGTTTGTATTGTTTGGCTCACTAACAAAGAATATAATTTTTTTCTTTTTATAAATATTTTTTATATCTGCTGTAGGTAACTTGTGTTCGTTGAAATTGACATTTTACAAGGTGTAGTATACTGCTGTTTGTTGAAATTGACATTTTACAAGGTGTAGTATACTGTTTATCTGACATCTACCTCTCTATCATTACATTTCATCTTTGGTTAGGACCATTCTGCTATAACTGAGATTACTTGTAGAAAGTAATGAAAGTGAAATCAAAAGCAGTCTATTGGCTAAAATACATAATGCAAGGGAGGTAAATCCATGTACACTGCTTAGATTTAAAAGGCGGGGATGGGAGGTCTTGCATGTCTTCTAAGAAATCAAATCATTCTGTAGAGACATGATTTTTTTAGTTATTTAACATTTCTTGAAAATACCATAAATATGTATGAGTTAAGTGTTTGTTTAGATTGTATAAAACCTTTTGTGTACATGAAATGTTAAAAAGGGAGGCTACTCTATCAAGACTTAACTAGTTTCTGTCATATAGGTTTCATTTGCTAAGTTGATGCTTTGTTTAAAATGTTAAGAATCATCTGTGATTGTCCATATCTGAATTTCTATCTGCTAAATGAGAGAGATAGAAAGAGAGATAGATTCTGAAGATACAAAAAAGAATACAAATGCTATCTAAAAGGTTCCTTTATTTATTGCTGCATAAATAAGACTACCTTTTAGCATCACTGCTCTAATTAAATTCCATATATATTTCCTTTAAAATTTCTTCAATGTTAGTAAATTCTAGTGCATCACTTTAGGTGTACCAAGACCTTTTTACATATGCACTAACTCTGGCACAACACATAAAAACAGCAGCATTTTCTGGATATAATGAAATTTTGTATACAAGTGAAATTTCTAATACTATCTGAATCACTACAATACGCTGTGTTATTTTACACAAAGTCAATAGGCTAAACTCGATAAACATTTTATTTTCTGTTGAGGCTTTAATTTTTAATACAAGTAATCTTCTTAGCAAATCTCCAAGAAAAATAAAGAAAAAAAAAATGATTTTCTTAGGGACATCAGTTGGAATGAAAAATACATCAAATCAGGTTAATTGACTCAAATACTATGGTGATACCATGAATCTTTGTTGACAGTGACAAAATTATTCTTTTGGAACTAATCTCCTTTGTGCTCATCTTTTACTTACATTTATTTTTTTGAATTCGTTTTTTGTATATATGCAACAATATGAAAACATAATATTTACTTCAGAGTACAATGCATCTTACAAATCCTGAATGTCCAAGTGGTTTAAATCGCTCACTGTTATGGATCACTGCCATCACACCTCTCTCTGCATGGGTTCGAGTCTCAGGCTCATCCAGTGTGGGTATGTGAGAAAGCCTGCCAGTAGATTCTCTTGCGTCAGTTGTTCTTTCTGGGGTTCTTCCTCCACCATTAATACTAGCCACCATGTATAGCCTATCTTGTGCTGAAAATGGTGTTACACCCTATAACAACATCAACAACAAAAGCATGTTACAAACCTGTGATCTTAGTGAAGTATCCTGTTATGCCATAGGTGACCCACACAATGATGTGCTTACCATAAATAAGGAATCTTCATTGATATGTTTGAGCTAGTTCGAGTACATTTCTACAAATAACTCATGATTTAAATTTAAATTAGACTCAGTTTTAATCTATTATTACCTTCTACTGTTGAACTATAAAAAGTTTATAAAAGAAATCTCAACTAAAGTTAATGCTTTAGAAGATGTCAACCCAACTTAACTACCACCACCACCCCACCCATTAACAATGGTACTTATGTTTGCACAACAAACATATCTCTTGTTTGCACACATTAATATATTGAATTGTCAGAAGATATTAAAAGTGTTTAGAATAGTGAATTTTAGGATTTTATGCAGAACCTCAAAAAATTGAGTATATTCTCACAATTGACTAGAATAATAGTCATAGTTTAGCACAGTTCTCTTTGTCTTCTTAAATTAAACTCCTTTCTACAAAAACTGGTCAAGAAATCTCCAAGTTCATTAATCTTGTCAAGACAGATGGAGCATTACTCCAGTTATGATGCCAGAGCCAGAACAAACTTAACATGATCCCATTAATTGGTAGAACTGACTCGCCTATTCTTTTCTATCTAAGCAATATCTTTCACCAAAGAGATGCTGATCGTACTCAAAATTTAAGGTCCATAAGAAGTAAAAATTGCATTATACTAAGGCCAAAAAGGAAATGTTTTTTAAAAAAAAGTTTTCATTATATTGGTCCAATTATGAAACAACATTCATTCCCAGTGACATAAGGCAGTCTCCTATCATTTCTTCTTTTCATAATCAATGTCTTAAATGGATGAAATCTTTAGAAAATTGAACAGTGCTAGTACCAAGAAAATACCACCTGCTTTTCTGTAATTTTGCATCATTTTTACAGTTGAATTTTTCAATGCAGGATGATATTTTATATTTATGTTTTTGTGTTCACAGATGCCTGTGCATCTGTTCCATGCTTGATACTTTGATTTTTAAAATCACTTAATTATCTAGTGTAAAGCCAGACTCTTCACATCATGTTGTATATATACTGTATATATTGTACATAGCAGATAGAAGGCCTGAAGACAGATTAGTTCTGTAACTAATTGAGTTACCTTCTCTAAATAAAGTATTTACAATTATTATTATTATTATTATTATTATTATTATTATTATTATTATTATTATTATTATTATCCATACTGGTCCTGTTCACACTGTAATAGTAATCATTGGGTAAAGAAAAGACATTAGACCAATATACTGTTCAGTCATGTTTTTTTATATCCATATGAATTTTCACATAAAATTCAAAGCTATGCAATCATGTGATATAGCAGGTACAGTTGTATTTAAGAAATCTTGTTTAAATTTGATTCTTCCCACCTTTTACAAAAATTAAAGCTATATTTTTCAGCATAACATTCTTCAAAATATGTTTCAGGCACTGCTTTTATTCATTTCAAACTCATTCATAAATTAATTGGTATGAATGCTTGATGGATTTTTACAAATAAAAGAAAATGTTTTTACCTTTGAATTTTTGCAGACAACTTTATACTAATTAAATTCCTTATAGAATGGGGACAGGGTATTCTGATGATTAAAAAAAAAGTAGAAGTTACAGTATTTCTGTAAATACATAAATTTGTTGTTGGGCTTTTACGTTATGTTATTATGTCATTTATCTAATTGGAAGTGGTTGTAATATTTATAGACCATTTAACATATGATATTTCACTCCACTAGACTGCAAATTGATTGTGTCAGATCAGACAGGTTTGGGTGAATCAAAGAAGTTGCGAGGCCTCGTAGGACACTTGTAGCATTTTTTTTTTAAATATAGAAAAGAAATAAAAGTAAAACATTTTATTTCAGTAAGTGTTATACCAAATAATGATAAAGATCACTGAAAGTCTAATAGCACAAAGCATGAAAAGAAATTGCCTCTTTAACTTTTACAAAATCTTAACAAATGAAGAATATTTTAACAGCCCATAATGTAATTAGCATTGTATGTTTTCAAATTAAGTTCAACATGGTACAATTATATATATATATATATATATATATATATATATATATATATATATATATATGACCTTCCTCATAATTAATTATAAATCCTAAAAATACCCATCATCACAACATATCATGAAGATTTTCTTTAAAATTTGAATATTTGAACAAACTTAATGTATTTTATTTTGAATATTATTTAAATTAAGCACAGTTATTGCTGTAGTTGCTTTTGTTTGTTACTGTCATTGTGTGATCATTGTTGTGTTGTATCATGTTATTGTTTTTCTTTAATTTTACTGTTCTTGTTATTGTACTCTAATTTCTGATTTTTGTTTCCATTTAACAATGATGTCAGAGGAGAGAAAAAGTCGTGAAATTCATGTAATATGAGTTTTGACACCCTTGTGTTTCTTATGCAATACACATTTACTAGATGTCATATGCATAATACACATTCTTACACATGTAATGTATGCATATGATGTTAACAATGTGTGTAAATCTAAATGCTATTGATTGATTCACTGTTCATTCAGATATCTTTAGTGCATGCATACTGTCTTGCATCTAGGCTGATTTCTAACAACAAAAAAAGAGACAGCAAGATTATCCACAAATTTTCATGTAGATGCATTGTAGGTGTGAATAGGAAGTTGACACGCATCATTAAACCACAGGAAAAGAAACATTCAATTACAAACAAACAACACAAGTTCGAAAGTAACTGGTTATACCCAGTGGTCCAAATACTTCTGACCCCACTCTATATTTATTTAATTTTTCTACTCATTTATGATCTCCATAAGTTAAGATACACCAACATCCTTGGCACTACCTTGGACAAATTTTTTTTTTTCAAAATCAGGATTTGTTATGTTGCATTTTTGGGGGAAATAGGTTCATTTGAAAATATAACTTAAATTTTTAGTGCAAGTGACCTTACCAGAATCAGTTAAATCAAGTCTGTTTGCCAAGGGCTTTAACTCACTAAACAATTTTTT
This sequence comes from Unio delphinus, assembly GCA_029339505.1. Lineage (NCBI taxonomy): Eukaryota > Metazoa > Mollusca > Bivalvia > Unionida > Unionidae > Unio > Unio delphinus. The sequence goes on from JAQISU010000015.1 coordinate 7,341,351, forward strand.
AATGTTAAGTGTTTAATACTGCTTACCATTGAATGCAGAATCAAATCTGTAAAATAAGAAGAAAGAAATTATGATTTTCTGAGGAACTACAGTAGGATGTAATTGCAACTGATTGACTCAATTAGTGTGGTGATATTTTAAAGAAATCTAACTATGGCACCAGGAGGTCTTTGGCATCTTAGTACCGTATGCCTAATAATTGTTTTTAAATAGGCATCAGTCACAGTAACAATGAAAAACTGATTACAATTGACTATTTTCAGATCTGGGATTTCCCAAGTGGAGAATGGATTAAAGATGTTCCACAGGAACCAATGAACGGCAGTCAGATTTACTGTTGCCAGTGGTTGGGTACAGATAGCATTATCTGTGGTGGCACAGATCAGAACATGGCCCGCGTCATCGACAGGGGCACATTAAATGTAAGTACTTGAAGATTGTACCATTGTACCATCTTCAACCATTGTTTTCATTATTTAATGCTCATAAACTTGAAATAGCAGGGTTTATATCTGGATAAGAAGTTTTGTTTCAGGATCATTGGTCTAAAACTAAGAATAGAATATGTATGATAATTTCCTCTTGAAAGGATTGTCAAAAAATTTAACAATTAATGACAAACTTTGGTTGTAACATGACAATGAAAAACAATGCAATATTATTCCAAATTTTTTACTTATGTTGTTGTTACATATATTGCAGTGGCCTAGTGGGTAGAGCATCTGCCGCGGAAGCAGATGGTCATGGGTTCAATCCCTGGCCGAGTCATACCAAAGACTTACAAAAATGGTACTAACAGCTGCCTCGATTGGCGCTCAGCAGTAAGAGGTTAGTGTTAGGACTGGTCGGCCTGGTGTCAGGATAATGTGACTGGGTGGGACATCATGCTACATGTCTGTGGCATGATGCCCCAGTGCTAGACATCACTATAAACTGCCTCACTGCAGACATCGTAGCGATATGACTGAGAAATTGTTAAAGCTACATTAAAAATCATAAACAAACAAACATATATTGCACATTAACTACTATTTCAAAATATCGATATATGAGCCCCATCCCATTGTTGCAAGTTATGTTAAGCAATCTTCTGTATAACTTTGTCTCCAATGGCTGCCTGTGCAGAGATTTCTTCTTTTTACATGAGTACACATAAACAAACATACCTCATCAACAGCCACAATGTAAACAGTTTTCTGCATATCACTAAAAGTGCCTTTTAATTAATATTATGTTTGGAAGAGAAATTTTGATAAACTCATGCAGACAGCATGAAAGGTCATATTGGGTCACAGTGGCAAGAACATTTCATTTCATGCATGCTGTGATTGGCTAAGGTTTATGCATAATCATGAAAAACAAGGAAATGTCAACACAGGCATCAGGAAAGATAATGTGCATAATGCCTGGCTCATGACAACTTGTACAGCCAGCCTTCTCATGTAAACCAGTCACCAACTAAATTACTTCTTTTCCTGTTTATGCATCAGCTTTTACAACACTAACATTTTTGGTTGTAATGTTGCATTGACTTAGCCATGTACATTTTATTTTGACCTGGCTTCTTCAAAAGATCATAAAATTGCTTCAGATCATGAAGATGTGCAGTATTTATTAGTTATAGATCGTCACACAGCAGAAGGTTATAGTATTTGTCAGCAAAAGTCATAGCAGTAGCATTACATTAACACTAGCATACAATTTACACTTTAACTGCAAAAAAGTAAAATTCTTAACACTGGTGCCCATATATATATATATATATATATATATATATATATATATATATATATATATATATATATACACACACACATACTGTATTTGCCTGCCTATAAGTCAATGCAGAATATAGGTCAAATCAGCAAATTTGGTAAATTTTCCATCCTTTATCCTGATATAAGTCTATGCCAGCCATATGACAAGGCTAGATCAACATCTTGGATTGTGTTTTTCACTTCTTTTCACACAGCATCACAAATTTATCCTACCTGTAAGTCAGTAACCTTTCCAATCAGGATCATCAAATGTAACTGAAAGTACCTAATTTGTTTCACAAGAAGTATTTTAGATGTACTATGTACTTTTAACTACATATAATGGTGCTGACTCGAAAATTAAGTTACAGATAAGATACAACTTGTGATGCTGTGTGGAATAAATTAGATTAACTTCCGGTTTCATAAATATTAAAAGTATCACTGTATGCTGATTCAGATTACCATCAATAGGGAAATTGCATCATTAATACTAAAATGCATTTTCCAGTGGGGGGGGGGGGTAAAGAGAGATACATAGAGAAGGATTCATATGTATTCCGTCACATTTTTAGTTTTGCACCTCATGATCAAAATAAAAAAATTATCCAATATATGAGAAAAAGAGAGAGAGAGAGAGAGAGATAGTTCAGCTCTTTGTGGGTTTTTTGTTCTTTTCTTAAACTATTGCCCTATGTTGCTGAAGATTTTTTCAAGGAGCGAAAACATTTAAAGAAACAGTAAATGTAAATATTTTCAGCAGTTTTTGTTTTCCAATTTCATGGTGCTTGTATTTTTTTATTGTTTTTTGTATTCATATCATTATAGATGTTGTAAAGTGCTTAGAGCTTTTAAAGATTAGGCACTATACAAAGTCCTCATTTTATTATTATTATTATTATTATTATTATTATTATTATTATTATTATTATTATTATTATTATTATTAATTTTAGTAAGAAGGTATTCCATTCAAATAAGTAGATTATTAATTTAAAGTCGTCCATTTTAAAAAATTTCAATCAAGTTTCATCCATTAGTTTTTGTATTATCTTTATCTTTTTCAAAACCCATTTTGTCTATTGTTTTTTGTAGACTACAGGTCAGCTAGTAGACCTACCCCAGAGTGTGTACTGCATAGATAATAATCACCACGGACACCACCCTGTTACAGCCATAGGCAGCAACAAGTTCATCTTCCTTGTTAAAGAGGAAAAACAAGCCACAAGTTGAAACTAATAATAGTAGTGTCAAAAAAATCCACTCTAAGATTTTATTTTACCATTATGAAATACAGAATAGCTGATGTTATAACCCTGGTGTCCAAGTTTTAAGTAAAACTGTCATTAGGATAACTGAATTTCAGTTTTTGATTTTGTTATACTCATGCTTTGAGAAGAGTGCAGTATATATGATTCACTTGGTCCAGCCACATCCATCTTTGCATGTCTCCATCCTCATTATCCTGTTGACATCAGACTTGTACTCGGGTTTCATCTTGGTGAAAATGTGTTATGCAACAAAACTGGGTAACTGTAACCTATTTTAAAGGATTTATTAAAACTTGGTTAAAATTTATTTCTGGGCTCTAAATCCAATGCCTTTTCACCTATACCGTCAAATTTAAATGTGTATCCAGTAATGAAACTTTGTGTTATTTTCAAAAACTTGAATTGCTCTTACCTTCCTCTCTTTAATTCTTCTATTCTTGGTAGACGTCAAACTTACCTTATGTTTGCATCTATCAGTTAGCACAATTTCAACACCAAAACTTGGCACCTGTGACCTATTTTCCAGGATTTATTAGAATGGGTTAACAGTCATGTCCTTGCTACAATGCCAACACATTTTCTGTTATTGCCTCCAAAGTACCAAATTTCCACTGAGAATACATCAGAGCATTTGTTGCATACTATAACTGAGTTACTTTATCTTTCATTCCAGGATTTATTTAGAATTTTGAACTATTGTTTCCATCAACAGGGTGGATAACTCTGTACTTCTATAGCTATAGATATCAGATTTGCTCATTGTATGTATCTTGAGATGAACACGTTATTTGTATGTATCTTGAAATGAACACATGTTATGCACCAAACTTGGGTCACTACCACCTACTTTTCAGGAAAACTGATTTCATTCTTCCAGGATTTTGTACATGATTGAAAGATGATATCTAATTTCAATATCTGTTAACCTGCTACCACGAAACATGCACTATTGATGTATCTGACATGCTGTGTAACACGCCAAAACTGGGTTGATGAGAACTAGTTTCTTTTTTAATTTAATACACCTTAAGATACTGATTGATATAACAGAGTTAGGTGTATCATTGGAACTCCTCCTCACTAACAGGCAAGTTTTAAGATCGTAATACAGTGCAACATAGCAGCTCAGGCCAATAAGTATTTAAGATATATACCAATACATGGCACAAGGTATTTCTTTGTCCACATCAGTTTTTTATGCTGGATTTTAATCTAAATATCATGGCATATTCTGTACTGCCTAATTTGACTTGAATGTTATATCTTCATACCTGGTTTATATTTTCATTTATGATGTGTTAAGTTTCTTCACATACAACTTGTCATAGATAGTAATATGTCAGTAACCTGATTTGTTTCAGTGACCTAAATATTCCTAATCACCATAACACAAGAAATAATTATTTTTTATGATTAATGTAATCTTATACTTTAAAGTATTCCTTCTGTCATCTCAAGTTATCAAATTGAAGAGAAAAAATGTTTTACAGGTACATAGGTCATTGTAACTTAAAATGGATTCATCTTTGACATCATAATTTTTTAGAATAGGAAATTCTACACTGGGCATGCTCAGTTCTCTGAAAACGTTTTGGTGCCAGTGATCCAGGTTATTAAGGGTTCTTACAGAAGTCTCTGAAATAATGATCCTCAGTGATATTTTGTTATTAGATATATATATATAAATATATAGTCTATTGAGAGTTTGCTCACAGAATTTTCAATCTCAACATTCATTGTTTAGGTATAATAATGTCATGTGATTCTAATATTTCTTTAAAAATTAACTTAAAGGCTACTAAATGATTAGTTAATTATTTGTAATTGTATTTCATCCATATTTTAAAGACTTGTATTAATATTTATTCAGTGTTCGAAATAATACCAAAGTGTTTTATTCATTGCTGATCAGGATGAAATACTTTTTATTCTGTTTTTTTTTATTGGAATTCATCTGTTACACCTGACATGAAAGACCTCTATATGATTAATCTTTCAGGGTCAGTGTATTTTGTTTATTATAGAAAAGTATCTGCAACAGGTTTTGGTCATGTATACAGGGTGACAACTATTGCACGTTTCTGGCAGATATTTTTATTTTTTTTTATTTTTCTTTAAAAAACTGGATTTCTGTAAATTTCTATATCTGTTTGGTCAATAAATTTCCAAAAATTTCAGATCTTGGTAGTTAGATATGACTTGCATTTGGGTTGTGATATTAAACTATATTATGATGATGGCAGACTGTAATTAAAGTTAGATGTCTTGTGAGGCATACAGGGAAGGGGAAGATGAAGTTGTTGCTGCTCCAATTCTTTATGAAGAAATTAAGTTTTGCATGCAGTAAAGTTTTTGACTTTTAGATTCTGGATAGCTTTTAAAAGATTTTGCTCAAGTTGGTGAATTTTTCAGGAAATTCTTTTGGTCACCCAGTGTATAATGCATGGTCAACTGCCAGGTTTATAAGATCTGATATTTAAAAAAATACACAGATAAGGGTCTTTATACACTTTTATTAAATTAACCATTTCAAGCAAACAGAACATATGTAATGTCAGATCTGGGTCTACCCTGTTTGCAGTTTTTATTTTTTGTACAGGTCATAATGTTGTATGTTGATACTTTTTATCCATGCAAATTTGTCTCTAGCAGGGGAAAAATAATTTTTCCATTTTGATACATTGGTTCAAAATGTGTAGAATAGATACAAACTGTGACACATAATAGGAGTTACTTTTAATTTAAAATTGCCATGGATAATTATTAGTAATTTGCCTATTTCTTTATTACATGTATTGATTATATCGTAGGTTGTGTATTGCAATACACGTCAACACATGGAACAGGCATATTGTTAAGCCACAATCTAGATTTTTTTGTGTTTGTTATGTCCTGGAATTGATGCTAAGATTTACTATTAAGGAAACATTGTAACATGAATAATGTCTTTCAGCTGTTTAATGAATGTATATCATTAAGTTAGTTTGTGATATTAAATGTCTGAACAGGTTAATTATATATACTATCTTTTATGATGTGTTAATGCTTTAATTCCTTCTTTATTAAACCACTGTTAACCAATTTTAATTTTATCTCAATTATAAGACGAGATTTGAGATGTTATAAGGAAACAAAATTATTTTAAAGACAATAAGTGACATAAAAACTAAATCATTTATAGTGGCTGTGTCTGAAAGGATAATAGTACCAAATATTTGGTTACTGCTTTGGTATCAGCAATGCTGTAATTCTCTTAAAATGTAAACATTGTTTAATAAGGATTTTATTTAAATTCTGACCACTTTCTTCTGGAACTCTGGTGAGCTTAATTGTTGTTACAAGGTGGTCTTTGAGTGTGAGGATACCAGGGAAATCAAAGGACAGTACCAATCATACTCCTTGGAGAAACAGAATGCTCTGCCAAATCATTGGCACATCCATTTCTTACAACCACTGAAAAATTACCCCACTGATTAAAATATAACTTGCGAATGCTCTTAAAATTTTGAAGGTTGGGTATTTAACACAAAATAAAAATTCTTTGCCAATTTCGGTTGGAAAAACTTTTATCTGTCAACCTGATATTATACGTTTTCACACCTAACCAACAATTAGAGATAAATTGGTATCTGACAGAAGCCACATTTGATGTTCGGTGTGTGTGTGTACAAAGGATGCACACCGTCACAGCTCTGACCTGGACCAAAATAATTATCTCATGTGTATGTGTCCTTTAACATGGGTTTTGGTCAAAAGTGAAAAAAGTGAGGAAATTTGTTGCTTTAAATTCTTTATCTGTTACCTTCAAATGTGTGGGTCTCTTTCCCTAGACAGTTTTGTGTACTTATTAAAAGTTTTTTTATTTAGTTTATTGTCTTTACATTTACCTAGCTCAACATGAAATAGAAAAATGGCACTTACCATACATACTCAATTATAAATTGAGTCAACCAGCAAACAGCGATTCTGATTCTTGACAGAATGTGCCTGCAGTTTGCTATGCTGTTATGTTCTACTGATTACTCTTTGCAAACTGTTCATACCCAGTTATGCAGGTGCATTATATGACAACAGATCTTTGTGGATTTTGCAGTTGGATTTGTCTTATAAGTGAGTATATATGGTTATGTATTGCTAACTCGGGTATATGTCTGTACCATATGGTTAACTGAAAACGTTTTAATGAATGTGTCTCCAAGAGACAGTAACTATATGCAACAATAGTACTAAACAAAAGTGTATTAAAATTCATTTTAATTTTGCAATTTTCTAATATGTGTCTTTAATAAATCTTCTGTAATTTACATTGTTTTTGTATTCTGTCATTTTCAACTAATGTAACAACTTGAAGAGCTGTGTGCAAGCATTCTGTGTAAACTTTAGTGGAACTGACATTTATAACATGGGTTGATACGATTTTTATTTTTATTTTTATTTCCTCAAACTGTATGTATCATCCATTCATTGTGCTTGATCAACATTAAATGCTTTTTAAACTTGTAAAAACCTACTTGACCTATTCCAAAACAGATTTAGCAGAGACCATCCTATCTTTTATTTTGTATCTTTTATTTTGATATAAATGAAGCCAATCTACCACCAAATATAGCCTTTGTTAATAAAATAGTCAACATTTAAAAATAATCTCAAAACAAATTTTGCTTAATAAGATGATGATCTGATTTGACTGAATGCATTATAGGTGAGTTGATGTCAACTTCCAATTTCATTGTTGACCGAAAGATGCCACTTGCATCAACGTCTTTTGACAAAATGATTTTATATCACATAAATTTAAGCTTACAGTATAATTTTAGCTTGAATAATTGCAATGCGTCATGAAGTTGACAAAATCAGTGTCATGATTAAATAAATCTGCAGTATTAAAACAAAATATCTCATAAACTAACTTACCTTGGATTTTCGTCATTTTGTAATTAGACCTGTGGAGTTTATGGTTTCTTTTGAGTCACCTTGGAATGATGCTGATATCATTTGTAGTCACCAATGACCTAATGGCCTTTGCTTACTTCATAAAAGCTTAGTAGAATTAAATTGCAAGCAGTGACCATCTGATTCTGATTTTGAGAATATTTCTCACATTTTCAATTGTGTTGAGGTCAGGTGACTGATGGCCACTCAAGATTGTCATTATTTTTACCGTTTCCAGGTACAAAACCATACAGAATTCTGGCAAGGTACGTTGTCACAACAATATATATATATATGACAATGTATTGATGTTGTCATTTTTATAAAGTTTAAAGATACCAGAGCGTTAATCAAAGACATCTCTGAATTAGGAAAGAAACTAAAATTTCCTATAATAATAAAAATGATAACCGGGGAGATTTCGTAAGATTTAAAATATAAACCGAAGGGAAATTCTTTTGAACTTATTGATCATAATGCGCATGCATGGACTAATGCAGAGCAATATTTCCACGAAATCGAACCCTAAGATTTTATGACCGTGATATATTTGATTTTATTGAAAATATTTGTAAAAGTGATCCTGTATCCATGTGGTTGTTTTCAAGTTCCGATAATGGAAACTATGATCAATTTGTACGACCTAATGGATATATTTAACGTTCAGAATCTCTCCACGAAGAAATTAAAAATCTTACACAGACATTTTCATCGCAGACTGTCAGTATGAAACAAGTTTTACCGTTTCCATCAATTCCTGTTCACTTTGCAAACCCACACGATTTGAACTTTTTGAAGACGTGCGGCTAAGCTGCTATGAATATGGACATGGTGGATTGTGGAACAATGAACATAATTATTAAGACGTTATCTACGTGGACATGGCAGCGTGTTATCCCGGAAGTTTTCTTTGAATGGGGGAATGTTATTGATATTTTAAAACATTTGGACATCCAACACACGAGATGGCCAGAGTTGTGATAACGGTTTGTCTTGACTGGATTCGCTTGTATTTTGTCATTGGAGTTTGCTAAAGATCTTAATCCGATTTGTTATGTCTGGTTTGGTAAACACTTTTAAGAAAAGAAGTGGATACCTATTGTATTGTTACGATATATGATCAACGCAAAAATACGGATATTTCATAAACTTAGTTAAGCGATTATATCATATTGTCTGCAGAATAAAGGTTGGTTACCACAAGAAAATAAATATTCCAATGATGAAAATCCTACTATATCTGATTTTAAAAATAAAACCACAAAAGATCTTGGCAGAAGAATAAACGTAAATTTACCCAAGGATGACGATATGATCATAAACGACGTAATACAAGATTAAGTATGGACGATGCTTATCTTGATTTTATTATTGATGATGCAGCGAAGAGAAATAAATTTGAAAAGTCGAAAAAAACTTACTTGTCTAATGAAACTAATTTAGATACAATTTGTTGGTTACATTGATGGCGATTCACCGCAGTTGAATAGTTTCAGGTCTTCAATGGTCTCATATGTTTCGATAAATTTATTATGGATGATAAACAGATTTTCTTTAATCGCGATTATCGAAAGAAAATATTCAGAATTAGTAAATCAAATAAAGAATAAAGAATAAAACAAGAAAAGTTACATAATTATTCTGAATCTGCCGATGTTGAAATAAAGGATATTTATTACAAAAATAATAAAATATCAAAAATATCATCTCCTCCGTTTGGGTATCATCATGTGACTGGGCAAAAGAGTTTATCTCAATGGACCGGGAGGTTCAGGTAAAACATGAAATATTTCGAAAAAGGGTCAAACTTTGTTGATATGATCGGTTTAACCCCTACACACAGACGTGCAAAAGAAATGAGCGAACGAAGAGTTAAATCATGCAGTTATACATTTTTTCAATAGAAAAGAGATAAATGGACTCCTGAACAAATGGGTGTAAAACATATTCCAAGGATCATCATTTTTGGAAGAAATATGAACAGCATCTAAAGATATATTAACAATATTTATTAATTGGCTGACAAACATACTGCTGTGATAATGTGCGGCAATATTGGTCAACCACCACCTTTTCTTGGATTGTCTCTCCATAAATGGCTGAAAGGTGTTATAGATTATTATGAAGAAATTACAGATGACCATAGAGTGCGTGATCCAGAATTAAGAGAGCTTAAGAAAATAATCAGAATACAACCGAATAAAGTTCAGTGTGAAATAATGCGTGATATAATTTCAGAAACAAATGTAAACTATTATTGGACTTTGTGAAGACCAGATGATTTGATAGCTGCAAGTAGACAGATTGTTCGTTATACACACCGACACTTATTTTTGTTACATATGGAATTTGTTTTTTAATATACCCGTACTGTTATCGCGCAGCAGATAATCTAAGACAGAATTTTGAAGATGATATACTAGGATCGTCAGAGAAACAAAATCTTGTGTTAAATGATACGGTTTTATTACCTGTCAGTGTTGTTGAGAGTACATTAGCTATGAACAAAACTTCATGGACGCTAGGATACCCATGCCAATCCATTCATCTCAAGGATTAACCATCTCTGATGCAGTTGTTTTTGATCGTCGATGTTCTCGAGCTAGAAGAATATCTCAGTTGCGGATGGTTATTATAAATTGTAAAGAAATTGCTGGCACCAGTTACGATGTTATTACCGATGATATAGTAAGAAATGTTTCTTTCGTTATAAACAATATCACAAAAAAAACGCGGCTTTGATCTCGACGATGAATTTTTCATGACATTAAAACAACGACAGAATAATCATTGTTCAAGTTGTAATGTTGTGGAAAGATTTAAATAATGATCCAAGACAATTTACCGTAGATAGAATTATAAGTAGTCTTGGTCACATGTGCTAAAATGTAATGCTGACCTCTGTTGAGTGCAATCGACATCGAGGTGCTAACTAAGTGAAGACGGTGGTAATTGTGTATCTTCACGAATTACTTGTAATTGGTCACTCACAAATCCACGTTGAGGAACAGTTGAATATGATCTTTCTATTTGCACGTCAACTCGTATATATTACCACACTTGAAATTGTATGTGTAGTTACAACCCAAGTAGGATCAGTCACTCTTTTTTAACCATCTTCAAGTTCACCAGGTTCATATCAATATCTTAGTCACATTGACTAATACCGGTTGCATGTCGTTGTATCGGTATATTTTTTGTTTGTTTTCGCATTAATTGGTTTCATAAAAATTACATGAGTAACCTCATTATTTAGTGCAGCTATCACACTTGTTAGTCTTGTAACCCATTCACGAGATCTCATATCTTTTTGATTTTTGCTCATGGATATTTCCTTTGCATATTAATATCCAAATAACCGCTCAGAAAGAGTTCGATTAAATCTTTAAACGATTGCCTGATCGCGATGAATTGCAGTATGTCCTCATTTAATTTGACGTTATGTTATTTCATCGAAGATGATACTGCACCAAGAAAATCCTTGCCAGGATCAATTTGTAGTACTTATGGCCATCGCAAGCATCCTCGTTTATAAATTCGTTCAAAAACTGATACAACTTCAATGGCCGTTTAACTTAATAACGGGTCTGCTTCTTTATATCTTCTTACAACGTCAACGACAGTTAACGCGTATTTGTATGTGTATTGACGTCTACCGGTTTAAAACAAAATATCTGCCTGATGAACTTCATTAGGAACATGTGCGTGACGATTATGTTTAAGTAGTGTTATATCATTTGTCATATTGTCTGTCATGCAAACCAGTTTGCAACAACAGAACGTGTAACATATGCTGCATCGGCTAGTTTACTAAACGCTTATCTACCTCTCCAATATCCTCCTGGGCTGTAATAAATCGATTCCATTATTTATAATAATCGTTCGATTAATTGCCAGCCCATAATGCTTGCTTACCTTTCATCGCAGATCTTACCAACCAATTAACTAAAGATTCTCTGATATTTTAATTTTTATTTTTATAATGGAATTTAGCGAGTTTGTTCAACTTTTAAATCTGCAACATATCGTTGTTGTAAATCTTTATTTTTATGCGTTACATCTTAAATGTGACATGCTTGATCAAAAGCATTTACTGGAAACTCACCAGGTTTCGGTTGATTTCGTTCGACAAGTCGAATATCAACTCGGGTTCCAGGACCACAATAGTTATATCCAGGAAGATGTTTTTCTCCTGAGTATTTAGCCCATGGAATTTCTAGAAATTTCGACATGAATGTAGCAATACCACCGCCATCTTTATGTTGAATTTTGGGTAGAAACGAGAAAAACAATTCCTGTCACGTATTGTACATTTTTAACAATATGCTATTTTCCATTGTATGTTATAACTGTAACCAGTGGATGGAGTTTTAACTATACAACGTAAACAATATAAATTGATATATTTATAATATGGATGTTGTTGTTGTTGTAGGCTTGAACGTCATTTTCAGCACACGATAGGCTTTATATGGCGGCAGGTATTAATGATGGAAGAAGAACCCGGGAAAAACACCCAACAAGAACCACCGACCAACGAGAAGCTACTGGCAAGCTTCCTCACATACCAACATTGGCCGATCTGAGACTCGAACCGACGCAGACGGCGGTGAGATGGCAGTGATCCGTAACGGAGAACGCTTTAGACAACTCGGCTACTCGGGGTCCCTCATATAGAATATGGATGTAATAAATTTCTCAGCGAGACGAAAACAAGAACTAGTTATACATCATCCAGCGCTACCGAATTTTATCCGATTGATAATAGGTCCCTATTGTAGTGGAAAGACACAACGATTACTTAATTTGATAATGAGATGGCTCAAGTGGGATAAATTACGTTTAGTGGCACCATCTGTAGATGATCAGAGATACTACGATGTTCTTAAAGATTTTAATAAGAACGTAGAATTATTAAATGAAGACGGTGATGATATTATTAACTGTATCACCGATATTGATGAAGCACCGGGTGTTGATGAACTTGATGGATTTATTAATAATTTAGTTGTTTATGATGATGTAATGCTGGACAAACAATCAAATCCAGCAATAATATTTTCTCGAGGCAGATATAATTTATGTTACACAGAGATATACACAAATTCCGAAAGTGATCAGAGATAACTGTAATACTTTTTTCTGTATTTAATTGAGCTGATACATATAGACTTAGAACTATTGATCAGACTTGGTGTTCAGGAGATATGGATATACTTAAGTTTAAAAACTTCTTTTCACGTGCACAAGTTACCCGACACCAATTTATAACGATACAATTACATGAGCCTAGGTCGCGATATCATATAGGTCTTGTTAAACCGTTTGGTTAAGAAATTGATATAATATTGATTTAATTACAGCAGCAGAGAAGACGCGAAAGGTGTTATGGACACCCTGGTCGCAATCGGGTTAGAAATTATAAATCAAAGAACGAACTGAGTAAGATTTATTGACATTTTATCATGTTTATGCTTTCGTTACTGAAATTGGTAGGGGGTATACAAACAAACGGGGATATAGACTCAGACTATAGTTGCATAAGGAACTTACTTTAATACCGCAGTCAGAATCTTACAAGCATCCTTTCAACAAAAACCATTAATTTTTTTTGTATTTGTATCTCAAATGTAATATTATTATCATTTTTCTGCAATAGGTCATGATCGGACGAAAATTTGCCCTAAAAAATGTCCAGTGATACATTAAGCGCTCCATCAACTCTGGCACCCAGCGCAACCGTAAACCCCTCCCTCCTTCGGTTTACACGTCACTGATCTTCACACGTCAATCGTCTTAGATTTAAGTATGGAGTGCCAAGAGCCAAGATCTGCCATACCGTAATTAACAGAAGACCTAAACAAGACCACTTAATTCTAAGATAACAACATAATCACAGATATTAGGTTGCTCGAAGAACAGACATAATTGGTGTTTTATAGTTGTCTCCGCTCACTAGGGGCATATGGACAACTTTTATATTCAGCATATCACTGAACATTTATTTATTTAACAGACGTGTACATTAATACACTTACTCGAAGAACAGAAATTCTGCATCCCTTTTATATAGCTCATCGTACACCAGTCTGAAACCATGGCGCAACAGGGCAACGACTTCAGTGGCGCAAAGGTGCCTCGTAGTCTGGGTTATCTCCCTTGCAACATAACTAATAACTACAAAATACAACTGATCATCACGCATAACCACTTCGTGCTACGAGAAAGCACAATACCATCTTATCTCTGCTGCCATAAACTCATGTATCATTAATCTGATAATTTGTCTTATTAACGTGCATTAGAAAATGACATAAATATTTCCCAGTGCAAATGATTCCTTGTTTATCTTTCCGCCATATTTCTTGTCATTTACGATGCAATATTTTGTTCAGATTTAAATTAAGATATGGCCTACATTGCGTAGTGCATTTTCTTAAAATATTCTATGTTTTAGCATGACTAAACCGGTGTACAGTATTGAGTTATTAGGAAAATCACAGAGAATTTCATCAAATTTTAACTTCGACTAAATCAATTTTGTCTGCAACTTCTGGCACTGAAATCTCCCCAAAATTACATACTTCTAAAAAGTATTTGTTGTTTCCTTTTCAACCATGTCTATTTCGTCGGCAGTGTTAAATCGGGTTTCAGACGGTGGTACATTACCGCACCGAAATATTGGTTTTTGTTTCTTTGAAATTAATTTTGAACCTAAATGTTTAGTCTATTTTGTCTCAATTACAGCGACGTTGAAAATAATGTCTTTGTTTTTATAACTGAGTACCTTTTGGGGTCGCTGGACCGTCCAAATGATATGATGATACCCAGGACAGGCGCGTCAAACGTTTTTATTGAGCTTGCAATGTTATGTAAAGGTGATGCATACTTACGGAACACAATGAGTGTCTTTGTTGTTCATTTTTCGTATACCGGTATGCAGTTCATTTGTCATCATTTTAGTAGAATAATCTTTAGTATAAACACTTTTTATGTAGTGTATCTATCTTTGTATGCAGTGCATTCGTCATTATATGCAGTCCGTTTATCATTATATGCAGTGCAAACACTTTATATGCATTGGTGTAACACCTTCATGACGATAAACTACTTCGGAAATCACGGATATTATTGATAAGAGCCAAAATATAACATACCGAAAATGGAGCATTTATCACTTTACGGTCAAACATATCGTCTGCCATGCTAAACGTGCCTTAGAATAAATCGGTGTTCCGTCGGTTTTTATCAGAATGATCGACGACAGTGCCCTTTAGATAATGTCCGATTCCGATTCCATTGGTAATAGAGTATGACTTAAATGAAAGGAAGAAATCGGCGGGAGATGCCGTGAGTGAACTGCACCCTTCTTTCCAACGTAATCGACACGGCCAGTATGTGTGCGAGTCTTGTTTTAAAAGAAAAGGTGTTTCGTTATTGTAACCACTCATTCCATAGCTTTGTAATAACAGTCCATTTAAAGTATTGCAGATTTAAGGTTTTATTATTTCTCTACGTCATTGTTATAGCGTTCAGCATTGCTTAAAAAAATATTAGCTTCGCTGCTTTGTTTTTAATACGTTCACAAAAAGGTGTCGAAAAACAACCTGTACCTTACAATACTTTTGGAATTCCCCAACATAGATTTGTCCCATACGTTTCTGACCTAATAATTATATTTTAAAAGCCTAATCTTCAATAAGATAATATTTGGAGTATGCTTACAATGAACTGTATATTTTCCGGAATACATTTACCCAACAGAGTACGAAAACAGACAATCTATTAAATATTAAAGCAGGGGTGCACAACCTTTTCCGACCAAGGGTCGAATTGCATTTTCTAAGACCACTCGAGGGCCGCAAACAATAATTTCTTTAATATAATTACTGTTCAAGGGCCAGATTTTTGTGTTGTTTTAATTTGTGCTGAAGGCCGGACAGAACACGTTCGCGGGCTGGGGGCTGTGCATAAGTGTTTTAAAGTGAAAATTCTGAGACAGCGATGTCCGCCATTATTTTCTACATTTTCACTTCGGTTTTAAACTGAGTTTACGAAGAAATCAATGAACACGGAATTTAAAATATTCAGGTTCAGATCTCAGATTATATTCTTAAACACAACTTGCTATTTACAGACTATTGTTATAGTTTCGAAACATACACTTAACACTTGTAATGTAGCTGAATGTTTTTATATAGGCTTGCGGTTATTTTTCCAAAACGTAGGCGCTCTTTTCCCAAAAACATTAAGACTGCCTCTTTCATCTGAGCACACAAAACACATGACAAGAGGTAGACCGTTCTGCAAAAAGGACATGTTATCCACACATCCAAAAACCCTCGTCCTAACAGATATGAATGAAATGGACTATCATTTTAAGAACGTGCTTACAGATTTCATTTTTCTGATTATGCAATAGCTCAAATACTACGACTACTTTCATTTCCCAAACTTACATGTATATCTTATATATGTCTTAGTCGTGTGTATGGATATTTTATGCTTACAAGTGAGCGTGTCAGGAACAGTAGAAAGTAAGAGCTTTATTCCTAGATATAGGTTATACATATAGTTATTACATGCTGCTATTTTTGAGTATGGGTCCCTGGCGACTGAGTGGTCAAAGGGTTTGCCTTTACAGAATACTGACAACTCACCACGTTGGTATGTGAGAAAGCCTGCCAACAGTTTTCAGTTGATCAATGGATCTCTCCAGTTTATTCCCGGATTCTTCCTCCGCCAAATATACTGGTCGCAATATACTTGCTGAAGAATTACGTTAAACCCATATGTATCTTGTGCTGAAAATAAAAAAAAACAAAAACCTAAATCAATTTATTATTTGAGGACGACATTTCAAATTATTGATCTCAGAAAATAAATTAATAATAATAATAATAATAATAATGATAATAATAATAATAATAATAATAATAATAATAAAAATAATGCCTCTCTAATAGTGAGTGTAATGTTTTTAGAGTTTTTGTGTCGTATATTTCGCCAAGAATGACGAACACTATAGTTTAATAATATTATAAATTGAGATAGATTAATAGTTTGATATTTATAGCGAGTGATGATATCACTTTGGGGTTGTGTTTATTATTGGCCTTTAAAAAAAAGTACTTGGACAATGAAGATCCGAATTTTTTTGCTGTGAGGAACTATTTACTATAAAATTTGGTATTTTATTCCTACACCAAACAGCTTGACAGACCAGAAACTGTGTTAGGAATCTAACACTATAACTGAAACACTTGACCGGTTTACTTGTGATGACTTGGTATGGTTAATGCAATACGAGTCTTTATGGTAATTTAAACTTAGTAAAATTCTTCCTAGAAGAGTTAACATGTGCTTTTTAAAAACATAAAATTGCCAAATGCTCATTGGAGAAATTCAGTTGCACAATCTTCGCATTGAATAGTTTCTGCAGGTTGTCCGGCTCTTCAATTTCGAGGTAAGTAATTCTGTCGTGTAGTCCGCAATCCCATAATGTGTCAGTGGAATTAATATGTTTCGAAAAACACCTGAACTTATAAACCGGCTGATGAACCACATGAGGTCAAATCACGCTTATGATTTAGGAGACTAATGTCATAAACATCTGTCCATTTTCATTTTTTTGCAACCTTTCCATGATGCTCGCGGATTCCGACTTGGGTTATTTAAGATTCCTAATTATCTTTACCAGCTGTTTCATGTTACTATGCTTCTTCATCGCTTTTTCATCTTTATATTTGGCCTATTTTGCGAGCAGCCAGGACATCAAACAATGAATGCAGCGTAAATCTATGGGAATCTATGTTATTTTTTATTTTATCCTGGTTGTTGCATATATGGATTAGTTTCAAAGCATGCATTATCCTACAATTTTGAATGTGCCAAACACTAGGATATAGTACTCTTTATGCCATGTTTGCCTATATATATATATATATATATATATATATATATATATATATATATATATATATATATATATATATATATATATATATATATATATATATATATATATTTTACATTTTCGACTGTGGTCGTGGCTACATATCCGGCACATGTATCATCACTATAAAGTAAGGGGTGGACCGTAATGTTTATGATTGGATAAAGCATACAATGTACTTCATCCTGAACAATTTGATGGTTGCAAAACGCATATTTCACCGAAAAACATTATCTACCGTAAATTAGTAATAGGTTTTCAGTTCTTTTAATCAGTCTCTGATTGTTTACAGCAGCAATCAGTACGTCAGTACTCGATGACGTATACAAAAATAAAAAATAGAAAGGATAAACTTCAATGATTTAAATAACTGACAATTCAAGCAAGATGCTGCATTTAAGAATTTACGGCGAGATAAGAAAAAAAAATTTCGTTTGCATAAGATGATAAGAGTAACGTCATTTTATATGAGATAGGCAACATCTTGATAAAGAAAATAAATTATCGAGTAAAGCTTACATTTTGTAGAATTAACATGATCTATTCACTATTTTACAAGTTTCCCCAGATAGGCAGATATATATTCAAACATATTCATGGTACAAAATCCTAAACAGTAGTAACAACTTCAACACTCTTTAAATCAACAGTTCACAAAGTCACGTTATTTCAGTGACCATGGAACGTGCAGAGTACACAAAACAGTCGGCATGATCGAATAAAGCGATAAGATTAAGAAACAAAGTACACTAAACTTAAGTCATTGCAAATACACTTTATACTTTTGAATATAATTACATTCGATTCTGGTGCATACATCAATATTATTTCTTAATTATTTATGCCTGCATTTAAATTAGACAGAAGTATTCGCACTAGATTTGAGTATTGGTATTTTATTGAATAGTCGTAATTAGTTAATATATATATATATATTATGTGATCCATTGTGGAAAGTTAAACCTCTCAGGAAAACAGTCTTTCCAATGTTTCCTGGAAACTAAACTGAAACCCTCAGTATTTGCCATGTGATAACAGGAGACCATTTTCGCTGATCAAGGTTCCGATTTGCTAACTCTAACTATACTTTGGCGGATCGATCAAAATTGAAATGTTTCGGGTCTATGAATTTAGATGAATTCCTCACATTATGAGCTGCGTAGACCGCTCCGGTGGCCCAGTGGTTAGAGCGTCCGCTGCGGGAGCGGGAGGTCCTGGGCTCGATCCCGACCGAGTCATATCAAAGACTTACAAAAATGAAACTAACAGCTTCCTCGCTTAGCTCTCACCTTTAAGAGATTAGTGTTAGGACTGGTCGGCCTGGTGTCAGGATAATGTGACTGTGTGGGACATGATGCTATATGTCTGCGGCATGATGTCCCAATGCTAGACATCACTATAAACTGTCTCACTGCAGACATCGTAGCGATATGACTGAAAAATTGCTAAAGCCACGTTAAAAATCCTAAACAAACAAACAAAATGAGCCGCGTAATTTCTCCCTCGAACTGACTAATGTAAATAATTACAAAAGCTATTTTACATTAGCCATTCTTTTAAATAATCAAGACGTTAGGTTTAAACGACGTTCACATATTCAGTTTAGAATTAAGAGGTTTACCCACGGATGTTGCAGATCGACGTTGTATTAATTCGAACGCATGTGAAAAATGGCCGAGTTTCTCATTTCGAGGGAAAATGATGTAGAGGTACGAGAAAGATAAATTGCATTCGTGTTCACTGTTTGTGTTAAGTGGTATGATTGATATATTGGCTATCCCAGTTTTTTTCCCCTAAATTTTAGATTGTATAAATCAATGTTATTAGATAAACTATACACTTCTCAATTTAGTCATTTTATAACTGATCAGACGAATTGAATTCATTTATGTATTGCCAATAGTATGGGATGAAGAAATGTTCGAGTTCGTATTCTAAATGTTCTTATTCTTCTGTTATTCTTCTTGGATTCAAATTCACGTGTAGACCTGGTTATAATAATAATCTCGTACAGTGAGTGGTTCAGATGAAATATTTTAATATATTCAAGTAAAGTCACGTGCGCGCACGCTTGACGCACGCCACTGCATTTGTACTTGACCGTGAAATACACATACTACACGACTAGAGTCATTATATTTTATCTGGTATCTTGGATAGGGACACGTAGGAGGAGTCTGGAGTTTCATCTAGCCAGTGTGGTGCTGTTGGTGGAAAAAGTCTACACAGAATCAAGTGCATTTTATTTATTTTGGGTTCGGAGGCTGTACATTTCAATTCTTTCTCCAGGCAGAAGAAATAGCAGTCCAGTTGTTCGATTTTTATATCAAGACATGATTACTGGATACAGAAATTGTATTGAATCTAGATGTGTTTCTGAGAACGTATGCTGGTGTCAATTTGCATTCATATGGTTCTAGTTTCTCCCACACTGTTTTTGATTTGGGTATTTGTATCTGATTTAGGAGAATGATGTGACTTATCATTTAAGAGACTGACATTTATCATCATTTTCTTAATTACAGACGTGCTCTTATGTACTCTTATGACATTTGAACCATGTGTTGGTGAATGACTACCCACTATTTTCTCTTCATACACACAGATTTAAAATGAGGTTTCTGACAGGCATTCCAGGTTGTTGCTTAGTTATCACGAAACGATCCATTTTGCGATTATGTTTTAGTGATGTCAAAATTAAAACCATGAACGCCGCAATAAAGAAAACACACACACGCAGACCACCACCACCACTACAACCACCGCGTAACCTTAAACAACTGAAATGTTTAGTATATCTTTCTGTGTGGTTTTCAAAAACCACGTCTTGAAAAATTAGTCGGCTAATGTGCCAGATTTTTTAAAACTGAAAGATGAACAATTTTAAAACCAAAACTAGTTTAGAAAAGAACCGAGAAATGTAATTGCACCAAAATCAACCGATCCGCGTCGAGTTGAATTTGGTAAAAAGCTTGTGAAATCTTGACAGGAATATAACAAAACAAAAGAAATTGAAAGAGAAATGGATTTATGAAGCATTGGAAAAATAACTTTGTACAAAAAGGAAACTGCAAAGTCTGTAACTACGGCACATATGCAGAGCGCGTACAACTTGTGGATGTTAAATTTTCCCAACGTAAGTAGTAAACTGTATTACAGTGGACAGCACAGCGTTTCCGGATCTCCACTAGAAAAAAAATCTTATACATAACAAATTTGTTAGCAGTGTTTTTGTTAATTTTTTAATAATTTGCTGTGGTTTTTTTTGCGGTTCTGGGGTGTCTGTAGTACATACTTCAGATGAAGCGAAAATGAGCAGTTTTCTAGATTAATGACACGAATGGAACACGGACTATTTTAACGCGATGGTTTATATATCTGGACGACAACTCTAAAAGTTCTATTCACTCCAAGAAATACGTTATATAATTACCTGCAAAAGAAATTGCAGTTACATAATCAAGCGTAACTCCGAACAGTACGTATTCAATTAACTGGGATCAGTTCAGATATTTACCGACTAAAAGGTATACAGTTTACGTTTCTTGTTAAATATTGAAAGTTATACCTTTTCTTCAATCCTACAAATGAAATTACAAGGACCCTAATAGCTATTATTCATATATTGCTAGAATGTCTACCCCATATATATTTGTATGTAGTCCTTGTTCCATACAATGTTATTATAAAAAGGTACAGATGAATACGATAAATTAATTTAATAGAAGCATTAAAGATGAACATGAAGAATGAATACATTTTCATAGTGGGCCTTTGACAGATGTTTTATGTTAAAAGTAGCATAACTACGGTAGGATATATTTTTCAGAGGATCTATAGACATGGGTTTGGCGTGACACATTGATAAGTGTAGATATAACAGTAGTCTCAGTCAATTAAAGCTGACTGAAACCTTAACAACTGCCTAATCATGTGTTAAAGTTATCACCTTAACAACTGCCTAATCATTTGTTAACGTTATCACCTTAACAACTGCCTAATCATTTGTTAACGTTATCCCACTAAAGTAACTGATGTCGCTACTGTTGGCTTGTAGAAAGAGCAGTTGATTCTCAAAGACGTAATACATTTGGAAAATAATAATTATAAAGCTAATAAGACGTCGAGAAAAGTTGACAATGTACATAGATTATAAGAATGTGGATGGAGGATATAATGTATACAACATTCAGCAATATTTACAAGTTAAACCGAGAATAAACGATGAAACAGAAGCGTTGGAGACAAAATGAAGAAAACATATTGAGGATTATGGCACTTTGTAATCAGTTAGAATAGTAACATAGAGATCTGAATAATGAAATAAAACTAAATTATGAGGAAGCTAAAAGTCCAACGAAAGATTTTAGCACTGAATCACTGACTATTTAATTATAATACTATGGCGATGTTACAAACAAAGGCCGATTAAAAAAGAGAATTTAAAAACTGGAGGGCGACAAAACATGCGTAATGTTAAGGAACGGTATAACGCTACGAAAAGACATTATTATTCATCCATTGTAGATCTGAGTGCAAACTACGAACGATGAAAGGTTTTATTCACAAGATAGCTTGACTGGTGATCCTGTGCCAACTGCTTGTAATCTTTAACACGAAAGAGAAATGTACGATTGGATGGAGCTATTTTTTTTTCAAAATAATGTATTCCATGATATTGATATTGTACAATTAATGCATGTTACGGCTTCTCAAGACCACACTATCTTCTAATGGTGACATGCCCCGATTTATTTCCAAAATAATACACACGGAGGTTACAACAGTTCAGTTTTCATACGTAGCGCAGTTAACAAGTTTCTGAAGAATTTCCATGTGAAACGTGCAACAATAAAACTATCTCAATTTCTTTCCTGAAATTGTGTTTTTTTTACTGGTACAACTGATATCTTGACACTTTTTTATGCTCTAAATGGTATTCAACTTGTACTTTATTGCATGAGTAGTATTTGACAATGGTACTTCTTTGAAATATGAAACTGTAATTGTAATTTTCACAGAACGTAAGTTTATAAATACCTTTTCTAATATTTTAATAATTTGTCTCGAGCCACACGTATACAAACAAGTCTCTGCCAAGGAATTTTCAACTAGAATCCCTTACTGAGTAGTGTGCATCAACACACGAAATTAGTTTATAATGTCATTCGATCGAAGCAGTTTGTCGACTGTTTTTTAGTTTCAGAACTTGGTTTGTCTTCATGTGACCGAGAGATATAAATAAATTACTCAATGTTCCTGAGTCTTGAGTGCATGGTATGTCATTAGTTCCCTAATACCAAGGGCGCTAAATGAAAAGGTTATTTCTTTTACAGATCGTGTGCCTTGTATCAGATCAATTACGAGTTAAAGTGTAAACAACTTTGTTTGATTTGCAAGTTATCTCATTCTGACAAATAAAATCGCTAGATATTTCATGCACACTGATTCGTCATTGTCTTTGTATCAGGTACACAGTCTAGATACTTTATGCATGCTTATTCGTGGTTGTCTTTGTATCAGGTACACAGTCTAGATACTTTATGCATACTTATTGGTGGTTGTCTTTGTATCAGGTACACAGTCTATATACTTCATGCATACTTATGCGTGGTTGTCTTTGTATCAGGTACACAGTCTATATACTTTATGCATACTTATTCGTGGTTGTCTTTTTATAAGGTACACAGTCCAGATACTATACTGAGCAGACAATGTATTCAAACAACCACAAAAGCATAATTAGGTTGCATAATTCCATGCAGGCGGTGATTGATCAGCATATGGTACCGACTATTCTGAAAGCATGATATATTCAAAGTTGTATATTGTCATTATAAGAAATATTCATGCAAGGATTTTGCTGGGTTGAACCTACAGCTTTGCTGGTGGACACCTGGATACATCTGTCTGCGCACCGCCAGTGACCTCATTGAGAAGAACGAGATGGTTGCGTAAATATTTACATGATGCAAAACGGACGATAACAAGCACGAAGACTTGATGTGATCCAGTTGCAAATAGATGTTGTTTTATTTACAGTATGTTTACTATAATTATTTAAAAATATGCTTTTTCATAAAGATGAATGGAGCACCGTCTTCCATATAATCAGTCTGGTGCTGATCGAAGCTTTCGAATAGTTTACGTAGTCACATTGTATTATTCATTATTCGTTTACTGACAAAATTTAATTTTATCAAGTTTGACTTTGACTGAGATGGAAGATGTTAATTCACGCTCTGAAAATAAGTCTCATACATTTACTCTATCCAAAAATTCACAAAGAGAAAAACAAAATTATTCATATATTCAAATGCATGACGGTAAAATTCATATAATCTCACGTAAGGATAAATACCCGTGCGTGTCGTGCTTTTAGAAATTTAGTGTCTCTCGTCGCAAACGATCTACGACGAGATACATTGCTAGTTCAGTTATTTAACTATGCAAAACATTATTCACCTTAGGTAACGTTGTGCGCATGTACAATGAAAAATGGTCAAATCGTTCTAAGGCGAAACCAAGTTATTTCTTGCCTTATTCTGTGACACATATGTGAGATCTAACATTGTATATTGTATAATGTACACTTGTTTGTGCGGTTCAATGTTACACAAACATTTGTAACAAATTTAGAACGTATAGACTAAAGTGAAACAGCATTTTAAACTTTATAGTAAGTCGGAGGAATACCATATAGATCGTGTCATATAAGGAGATGGTCTTGTGATATCTAAGAGTGCACTTCACTAACAAAGGAGATTCCAGATGGCAACATTAAATTATGTCAGTGTTTCTTCGAAGAAGGTGAGAAAGAAGAACATTCAACAGGTAGGCAGTATTCATAATTCTTTACTGAGCTCTTTTTCAATTTTGACTTTTCATGTCATTTTAAAACGGGGGAGGGGAGCAGCAATTGTTACGGTTTCTTTCTAGTCTCTCTGTACAATACCATTGTCACTGTCGATACTAATAAAAGTGCCGTGGGAAGTTCACTCCTCAGAAGGGGCATGCAAATGATGCTGTTTTTTTTTTTTTTATAGCTCAACCTGTCACGGACCAGAAGAGCTTATGGGGTAGCTTGTTGTCTGCCATCCGTCCGTCCGTCCGTCAAAACAAGTTTGTTATCGTTACTCATCCAAGGCTTCTTGGAGGAGTGCCATGAGACATAATACATATTCGTCTCAAGGTCTGGTTGGGACTAAATTAAAATGGCGCAGATCGCACCATAGCTACATCTTGAAAACGTAATTATTGCTGATATTCCGGAGTGGATAGCCATATTAACATGTGGCTTTTACAATTATATTTCTTCTGACGTCTAGATAGATCTCAATAATTCCAATTTTTTATAAATGAAAAGGATCTTTTTTTCAATACGATTGGCTGTAAACGGTCACGTGATGCTAATCTGGATTTTTTTAAAACTCAGCAATACATTCTGGGACTACTTTTGGTTTTTGTATTGTTTGCAATACAAATAAACACTGCAGACACGTCATTGTGAAAAGATTGTTTCATCTTTTACGTTTCTTAAAATACTTTTTTCAAATAGTATATGACTGAAATGCATAGTTTACAAGTTTGCGTTCGGTAGCAACGTAGTCGCACAACATGGCCGAATATGTTAATTTTTCACTGCAATATTATGTGGATCTTTTTTTAAAAAAAACAAGTATAGGACAAAGACTTTAAAGAAATAATAGCAGCGATTGAAGCAGATGAAAATGAATTTGACGATAATGCGATGGATGTTATAAATGCTGAAAATGAAACAGAACAACATATTTATATATTCCTTCGCACAGCCCCCCATGAATTCAGTCACCCTAGCCATACACAACAATAACAATAATAGCGTGTGAAATGGACCAATCAATTTTAAGTCCGCTGAGGGATATACACAAAGGTTCAAGAAATTATCTGTGGATGACTTGAAAGCTATTGAAATAGATCAATTCCCAGAGGCTACTAAACGAAACACAAAATGGGGCATTGGCGATTTCAATGTTATTTTTAATTAGTTTTTATTTTTTATTTTGTTTGCTTCTTTAAAAAAATGTGTGTGGCATAGTGTGACTAGGATCACTTACACAACAATAAACATATTTATGAGGCCATTATTCAACGACTGAATAAAGGTTTTTAAACCTACCATCTCCATCAATGGGACTTAACACCATTGCCAAATATATATAATAATCCATAAAGGGGATTGTTTTGCTAAGTTAAATTATTTTGGATTTGTAGTCACTAATTCCTTCCAGCACTCAATAATGCAACCAAACAAAACATGGCCGATTTCGCGATCAACTCTGCCATTAACAACTGCAAATTTAATGTCACATTAGATAACTGTCTTGTCAGGTATTAACTCTGACAAAAAGATATATAACGTTATTTCTGTATAAGACATACAAAAATTAAAAAGAATTTTTAAAAAATATGAACATAGCAGGTAGCCATTGTCTCAGATAAAGTATGTTTGTTTGTTTGATTAGGATTTTTAACGTAGCTTTAAAAAAAATTTCAGTCATAAAGCTACGATGTCTGCAGTGACGCAGTTTATAGTGATGTCTAGCACTGGGGCATCATGCCGCAGACATGTAGCATCATATTCCACACAGTCACATTATCCTGTTAAACAATAACACTAGCCTCGTAATGCTGAGCGTCAAGCGAGGCAGCAGTTACTACCATTTTTGTAAGTCTTTGGTACGACTCGGATGAGGATCGAACGTACAGCCTCCCGCTTCCGGGGCAGACACTCTAATCACTAGGCCACCGGAGCGGATCAGATAAAGTATGAAGTTTCTCAATAAACGTAACTGTGACAGTAGTAAGAAGTTGATTAAACAAAAGAAACAACGAAATTGGAGTTGAGTGTGATTAAGAATTTTAAAGTAGGTTTAACAATTATTCAGTCATATCGCTAAGATGTCTGCACTGAGGCAGTTTATAGTGATGTCTAGCACTGGGGCATCATGCCGCAGACATGTAGCATCATATTCCACACATTTACATTATCCAGTTCACCAGGCCGGACCGCTTCGGTGGCCTAGTTGTTAGAGCGTCCGCCCCGGAAGCGGGAGGTCGTCGGTTCGATCCCCGGCCGAGTCATACCAAAGACTTACAAAAATGGTACTAACAGCTGCCTCGCTTGACGCTCAGCATAAAGAGGTTAGTGTTAGGACTGGTCGACCTGGTGTCAGGATAATGTGACTGGGTGAGACATCATGCTACATGTCTGCGGCATGATGTCTCAGTGCTAGACATCACTATAAACTGCCTCACTGCAGACATCGTAGCGATATGACTGAAAAATTGTTAAAGCTACGTTAAAAATCCTAATCAAACAAACAAACAATCACCAGGCCGACCAGTTCTAACACTAACCTCTTAATGCTGAGCGCTAAGCTAGGCAGCTGTTAGTACGATTTTTGTAAGTCATTGGTATGACTCGGCCGCGGATCGAACCCACGACCTCCCGCTTCCGTGGCGGACGCTCTAGCCACTTTGCCACCGGAGCGGTCGAAGCTGAAATTGAAAGGATTAAATGTTCATAGTTGGGTATTTATCGATGTGTAAATTTTACCTAATCACTCACAAAGTAAATACAGTCAGAATTACTTAGTGATGTGTAAATTTTACCTAATGAATCACCTTCGGAATTTATTTACTTTGCGAGTGATTAGGTGAAATTTACCCATCGATAAATACCCTATCAAGATCATTTAATCCTATAATGAAAATCGTGCCGATCTGACTTCTAATATGGCCGTCATGAAACGGTATTCAAAATATTGGTAGTCATTTTCCCGAATAGTCATATCAATATTGGTTTTACACCAACAATCATTACTCACTTTGTACTGTCGCCGACATTCACGCAGACAACCACACCATATTGCCCAAATTCTGAAGAATAAGCCTCCAAATCAACACACAGGATAGGATAGCTAAATGTAACTCTTGTATCACCACTAAATGATTAGAGGGGGACAATCTCTTCAAATAAACTCTTGACAACATTCGTGGGTACTCCACCGGAAGTAACCATTGTGATCTTATTCCAATTGTAATTTTGCCTTCTCCCGTCGCCATATTGTGTGACAAAAACTACAAAACTACAAAAACTAGTCGAGAAAAGTATTCAATGGCGGAGAATAACATCTAAGGTTTTTTTCTTGACTTGCTATAAAATGTAAATGATGTTCTTATTGATAGACACTGGGTACACACTGATCTGCATCCGATATAGTATTAAGTTGTTGTTAAAGGGTTTAATGCCATTTTTAAACACATGATTGGTTATATATGGCGGTCAGTATTAATAGTGGAGGAAGAACCTGGGAACCCCCGGAAAGAACCCACTAGAAGCTTTTGGCAAGCTTTCTCACATACCCACATTGACCGAATCTGATACTCGAACCCACGCAAATTGAGATGAGATGGTAGTGATCCGTAACGGAGAGCGCTTTAGACCACTCGTCCACTTGGGGCCCCTGATATAGTATTAAGATTAAATTTGTATTTGATTTTCAGTTTTTCACCCAGTTGTATGAAGTTATATTAGACATTATCATAAGAGTAACAAATCTAAATGATTTTTATCTCTCATTCTCTCTTCCTATTAGTTGTCTTTCTCTTTATCTCTAAGACAGCTCCGTTGGTAGAGAGTAGGACTCGTAATGCAAGGTTTGCATGTTCAACACCCAGGTTGGCATCACTCATGTGCTCTGAACGTTACAGCCAGCAATGTGTAAAAAGAATAGAACCAAGTCCCGTTGAAAACAGCAAAACAAATATTCATTTCTTAAATTCATAAGCTTTCATTAGTCTCGAAATTTATAATTGTATGCGATAAGTTAATTCATCCTAGTATACAGAGACCATTACGTATTATCTAAAACTTAAATGTAAATTATGAGCATCGGAGAGGATATTAATTATTTCTTGTTAACCGATCCCAATAACAAAATATTCAGAAAATAAATCTTTGTATTAGTCTTGAAGAATGTGAAGCTGCTTAGCGAACTAGATCCTGGATGATTACAAAATAGAATCTCGGCAATTTTGGCTGATTATTGCAAATGTGGTATAATTCATTTTCACCACAAACCAGCTCACGGTATCTGGCAATGGTTCCTTTTAGACCAGTGCCCCACGTCATGATGCAAACAAATACATCACTAAGGGTTATTTATTTTCGCTTCGCCTTCACCAATATTGTGCTGAATTCCACCTGTCTACATTGTACTAACGTATCAAGGAAGCTTTCTCTCTGACATGGTATGCGTGCGTCACTGTGTTTGTGGGTTGTTGGGCACAACTTTCTGTCATTTCAAGCTGATATTTCACATCAAGGGTTTTTATTCACATTTTAAACTGGGGTTGGGGTGGAACCTTTGGATTTTCATCACTTTTTCATGTGATGTTTATTCTTGGTAAAGCTATTTTTCTCAAGGTTAACTTTTCTTCATTCGACATGTAGTGTACTTCTATCTTGCCTCGTCATGTAGACATTTCGAAATTGTTCAGGAGTTTGTGTATTTGTTTTGTCCTTGTCCTTGTTCTCCATTTTCAACTGACGATACACTCGCCATGCCGAAACCTAGATAACCAAATATCGTCCGTTCCCTATTCTATTACAAATCAGGATCCAGATTCACTATACGATCCTAAGTTGGATTTTTTAAACGGACAGAGAAACTATTTCATGGTACAATTTTGTATTTAAGTTATTAATAATTTCTCTTTATTTAAAAATCCATAAAATAAATAAAGGTATCCGTGAGAGTGCACCGCTGCAATTTATTTAAATATCCTGCAAACAATTGTTTAAAAAAAGTGACTGCCTAAAGACTACGTTTAAATTTGCATAGAAAATCTTCTGCTATCATTCTAAGAATAACAGGAATTTACTGCATTTGCAGTTAAATATAACGATCCATTCGAAAGATTATCTAAAACCGTGGTAAACGGTAATACATGTTTGCGAACATTTTCTGAATATGAATTATATAACAAATATGACGATGTTTTAAAAACCAATCTTAATCAATCATCCTTTTTAAATGCAAATTATTTAAAGAGAAATGTTTATTTTCATTTACTGGGTACCAATCTCCATTCATATTTCAAGTACAGCAATATTTAAAATAAAGAGTATATTAAAAAATGCATTATTAGAATGACTCTTTATGTCAAACTTCAATGATAATGTGAAACTATAAATACGATGTTTCACTCTGACCCTTGCCAAACTTCAGTGATGATACGAAACTCTAAAAACTATTTTTGATCCTAACCCATACTAAATTTCAGTGATAATACCAGACTCTAAAGATGATTTATTTTCTGTCCCATTGATGATAATACGAAACTGTAAATACGAATTTTAGCTCTGACCTCTGCCAGATTTTAGCGATAATAATAAAAGTCCAAGTTTTCACCCTATGCCAAACTTCAATGATAATAATAAAAGTCCAAGTTTTCACCCTATGCCAAATTTCAATGATAATGATAAAAGTCCCAAGTTTTCCCCTTATGCCAAACTTTAGTGATAATGATAAAAGTCCAAGTTCCCACCCCCATGCCAAACTTTAATGATAATAATAAAAGTCCAAGTTTTCACCCTATGCCAAATTTCAATGATAATGATAAAAGTCCCAAGTTTTCCCCTTATGCCAAACTTTAGTGATAATGATAAAAGTCCAAGTTCCCCCCCATGCCAAACTTTAATGATAATAATAAAAGTCCAAGTTTTCACCCTATGCCAAATTTCAATGATAATGATAAAAGTCCCAAGTTTTCCCCTTATGCCAAACTTTAGTGATAATGATAAAAGTCCAAGTTCCCCCCCCATGCCAAACTTTAATGATAATAATAAAAGTCCAAGTTTTCACCCTATGCCAAATTTCAATGATAATAATAAAAGTCCAAGTTTTCACCCTATGCCAAACTTCAATGATAATAATAAAAGTCCAAGTTTTCACCCTATGCCAAACTTGAATGATGATGATAAAAGTCCAAGTTTTCACATTATGCCAAACTTTAGTGATAATGATAACAGTCCAAGTTTTCACCTTATGCCAAACTTCAATGATAATGATAAAAGTCAAGTTTTCACCCTATGTCAAACTCTAGTGATAATAATAAAAGTCCAAGTTTTCACCCTATGCCAAACTTCAATGATAATAATAAAAGTCCAAGTTTTCACCCTATGCCAAATTTCAATGATAATGATAAAAGTCCCAAGTTTTCCCCTTATGCCAAACTTTAGTGATAATGATAAAAGTCCAAGTTCCCACCCCCATGCCAAACTTTAATGATAATAATAAAAGTCCAAGTTTTCACCCTATGCCAAATTTCAATGATAATGATAAAAGTCCCAAGTTTTCCCCTTATGCCAAACTTTAGTGATAATGATAAAAGTCCAAGTTCCCCCCCCATGCCAAACTTTAATGATAATAATAAAAGTCCAAGTTTTCACCCTATGCCAAATTTCAATGATAATGATAAAAGTCCCAAGTTTTCCCCTTATGCCAAACTTTAGTGATAATGATAAAAGTCCAAGTCCCCCCCCCATGCCAAACTTTAATGATAATAATAAAAGTCCAAGTTTTCACCCTATGCCAAATTTCAATGATAATAATAAAAGTCCAAGTTTTCACCCTATGCCAAACTTCAATGATAATAATAAAAGTCCAAGTTTTCACCCTATGCCAAACTTGAATGATGATGATAAAAGTCCAAGTTTTCACATTATGCCAAACTTTAGTGATAATGATAAAAGTCCAAGTTTTCACCTTATGCCAAACTTCAATGATAATAATAAAAGTCCAAGTTTTCACCCTATGCCAAACTTTAGTGATAATGATAAATGTCCAAGTCCCCCCCCCCCCATGCCAAACTTTAATGATAATAATAAAAGTCAAAGTTTTCACCCTATTCCAAACTTCAATGATATTGATAAGACACCACATACGAGTATTCACTCTAACGTAGCATTTGCGATACATTTTGACATTAAATTCAAGCTCATCGTCAAAGGCAGCCAATTTCGAAAGTCTGTTATTTTTGAGTAGCATCGAACATTCATGATTTTTCTTAAGTGTATTTCCTCTTAATAGTACGCTAAATAAATGGATTAATAAATAAATAAATAAATAAATAAATAAATAAATAAATAAATAAATAAATAAGTGGTCTAAACTTGAGGTTGACTTACTTCCTCAGTAATAACATTGTGGCATGGTGTAATGTGTCGGTTATATGATAAATGGGTCTGGAGTCTGAGCGGGAGTCCAATTTAATGCTCACAAAGTTTCTTGACAATGGACAGTTATTACCATTCTGTTATTGTCTTCTAGTAAATTGTACTCCTCTAGTATTTGGGGAGTAGAAGTGAACAAACCGAGGACCGCGTGCGCACTCTCCACTCCCGACAGCACTGTAGGCAATCTGATTAAAATCAGCTGTTACGTACTAAGACACTAACAGTACGTAACAGCTGATTTTAATCAGATTGCACTGTAGGAGAAAAGTCCAAATAAAAATGGCATATATAAGTACTTTATATGACGTATATTTTCATAAAATGACGTTGGTCTGTTGAAACAGTGCCTGCTTGAACAAATGTATCGACATTGAAAATGTCGTGAAATACAAGATGACGTGAAGTACCATATGCAATGAAATGCCAGCATTGATTTTGAAGCAGCATGCTTTAGACTTCCAACAATAATAGCATGGTGTAAACATTACGACCCCAGGTCGTGTTGATTTTTATCTCCGTACACCTGCTTACGTCGATATTAATAATACACCACATCTGTGCATAGCTTTCAAAGTATTAGTGCTTGACTCTGTACGTGTAAAGCTATCGGTCTAGGGTGTGAAACTTATAATAGTTACCTTTATGTCGTCATCAATTCGACTATCCCTCATGCGATAAGGTATTCTGTATTTTAGACGCTTTTATACAAATGTTCAGATATATATCGTAACACATGGCATTCATTTGTTGTGTTCAATCTAGAGACTGCAAGTAGTACGAATGTGCGTATTATCTCTGCTCTATTGTGTATGGGATAGGCATACAATATAAGGATAACAAAAACAATAAAATGTTATGATTTATCTTTTAATTGTTGTTCCAATTGTTTATAGGTCGAACTTATAATTTGAAATAAAGTTCAAGCATAACCTTTTATCCGCCCTTCTGTGACGACTTTTGAGATGCCATCCGGACAATATTTTTTTAAATTTTGCAGAAAGCTCTATTAGCCTTGCCCGCACATTTTTTGTAACATATTATTTGGTTGGTATTATTTATTAGCCTCGACGACATTTTGGTGATACTTGGCTTTACCGTCTATGTATTTGTAAAATTTCTCATTTTTGTGGTGAATTCTCATTAATAAAACTAATTAATTGCCCTGATGGCTACTATGAGCAAAACATTGCTTAATCAATAGACCTAACAATTTATAATGTAGTGTAGCAAGTAAATTTGACTTTGTGATGGATAATATATTTCGTTTTAGTATCAAGGTCTTATTTCTCAAGCATTCGTTTCATGTAGGTAGGATACTCAATGCAGACACCAGAGATTCTACAATTAATTTTGGTTGAGAAGCCGTGTAGATAAGAGTGGATCGTCTGTACAACGGTTCACGAAAATATTAAACAATTACTCCATCAACAATAAAACGTAGCGAGATAACTATAGCAAGAAAAGTATACTTGAGAAAAGTTATTCGATCATGGGTTCTAAAAACAATTAAACGTGTTCTTATAAAGACTGATGGACGAAGTTTTGAAAATATTTTAAAAAATCACAATTATTTCGTGACTGTGGAAAATAAGCTGAGCTTGAATACATTTTAAGATATTAAATACGTACTGATTCTATCCAACTGTTTTTATGACTTATGGTAATGTAAATAAAAGATGCTACTAGTTTCTTTTCTTAGTCCATGTCGATTTAGAATGCATTTAAAGAATCTTCAATTGCTAATTTTGCATGAACAATACAATCCATATTTACATATGCATCATGGGATTGATGACCTTAAAGACTCTCATTCCATGTCTCAGAGGCCCTTTCCTCTGGGATAGAGAGAGATATAAATAAACAAGATAATCACTTGTGACGGCGCCTTTGTACCAATAAAAGTGGACAACCAAATACACTATTTCATGATAAGATTCTAGAAGAATAAACAGTGGCGTAGTAAGAGATTCACCCACCCACCCACCCACCCCAAAAAAACAACAGCAAAGTAGCTTACTACACTACACCAAAGTAAACATTGGTTTGATGTGAAATTTGGGTCTAAACTGGGCTGGACCCATACACTCCCACCCAACATTTTCTTGGATGGTGGTGCGTATTGATGATATCAAAGTGTGCCTATAATTAGTTTTGAATTTATGCGTGTACTGTATTGGTAACTTTATAAATAGTATTATAGTACAGCTCTATGCAGACTAGTTCGATATAAATATTGTGTAAGTCTATGATAGAAATCGTTAATCCTATTTAAAGTTAATAGTGTGAACATGTTAAGACAATGTAAAATTATATCATCATTTTGAAGCAATCGTGTGTGTCTCGTTCAGATGATACAAGGAATATATTCTTGCCTCGCTCCAATAATAAAAGGAGCATATCTTCGGCCTGTCTCAGATGATACAAGGAATATATTCTTGCCTCGCTCCAATAATACAAGGAGCATATCTTCGGCCTGTCTCAGATGATACAAGGAATATATTCTTGCCTCGCTCCAATAATACAAGGAGCATATCTTCGGCCTGTCTCAGATGATACAAGGAATATATTCTTGCCTCGCTCCAATAATACAAGGAGCATATCTTCGGCCTGTCTCAGATGATACAAGGAATATATTCTTGCCTCGCTCCAATAATACAAGGAGCATATCTTCGGCCTGTCTCAGATGATACAAGGAATATATTCTTGCCTCGCTCCAATAA
Organism: Unio delphinus; assembly: GCA_029339505.1. Classification (NCBI taxonomy): domain Eukaryota; kingdom Metazoa; phylum Mollusca; class Bivalvia; order Unionida; family Unionidae; genus Unio; species Unio delphinus. Next base: position 7,376,270 of record JAQISU010000015.1, read on the forward strand.
TACAAGGAGCATATCTTCGGCCTGTCTCAGATGATACAAGGAATATATTCTTGCCTCGCTCCAATAATACAAGGAGCATATCTTCGGCCTGTCTCAGATGATACAAGGAATATATTCTTGCCTCGCTCCAATAATACAAGGAGCATATCTTCGGCCTGTCTCAGATGATACAAGGAATATATTCTTGCCTCGCTCCAATAATACAAGGAGCATATCTTCGGCCTGTCTCAGATGATACAAGGAATATATTCTTGCCTCGCTCCAATAATACAAGGAGCATATCTTCGGCCTGTCTCAGATGATACAAGGAATATATTCTTGCCTCGCTCCAATAATACAAGGAGCATATCTTCGGCCTGTCTCAGATGATACAAGGAATATATTCTTGCCTCGCTCCAATAATACAAGGAGCATATCTTCGGCCTGTCTCAGATGATACAAGGAATATATTCTTGCCTCGCTCCAATAATACAAGGAGCATATCTTCGGCTTGTCTCAGATGATACAAGGAATATATTCTTGCCTCGCTCCAATAATACAAGGAGCATATCTTCGGCCTGTCTCAGATGATACAAGGAATATATTCTTGCCTCGCTCCAATAATACAAGGAGCATATCTTCGGCCTGTCTCAGATGATACAAGGAATATATTCTTGCCTCGCTCCAATAATACAAGGAGCATATCTTCGGCCTGTCTCAGATGATACAAGGAATATATTCTTGCCTCGCTCCAATAATACAAGGAGCATATCTTCAGCCTGTCTCAGATGATACAAGGAATATATTCTTGCCTCGCTCCAATAATACAAGGAGCATATCTTCGGCCTGTCTCAGATGATACAAGGAATATATTCTTGCCTCGCTCCAATAATACAAGGAGCATATCTTCGGCCTGTCTCAGATGATACAAGGAATATATTCTTGCCTCGCTCCAATAATACAAGGAGCATATCTTCGGCCTGTCTCAGATGATACAAGGAATATATTCTTGCCTCGCTCCAATAATACAAGGAGCATATCTTCGGCCTGTCTCAGATGATACAAGGAATATATTCTTGCCTCGCTCCAATAATACAAGGAGCATATCTTCGGCCTGTCTCAGATGATACAAGGAATATATTCTTGCCTCGCTCCAACAATACAAGGAGCATATCTTCGGCCTGTCTCAGATGATACAAGGAATATATTCTTGCCTCGCTCCAATAATACAAGGAGCATATCTTCGGCCTGTCTCAGATGATACAAGGAATATATTCTTGCCTCGCTCCAATAATACAAGGAGCATATCTTCGGCTTGTCTCAGATGATACAAGGAATATATTCTTGCCTCGCTCCAATAATACAAGGAGCATATCTTCGGCCTGTCTCAGATGATACAAGGAATATATTCTTGCCTCGCTCCAATAATACAAGGAGCATATCTTCGGCCTGTCTCAGATGATACAAGGAATATATTCTTGCCTCGCTCCAATAATACAAGGAGCATATCTTCGGCCTGTCTCAGATGATACAAGGAATATATTCTTGCCTCGCTCCAATAATACAAGGAGCATATCTTCGGCCTGTCTCAAAGACGTATTTTAATTTAGAAGACATGGGGACCTGTCAGCATGAATGCTATTTTCACTAGCTACATTTGCACATTATCTATTATAAATGTATATATAAATATCTATTATAAATGTATATATAAATATCTATTATAAATGTATATATAAATATCTATTATAAATGTATATATAAATATCTATTATAAATGTATATATAAATATCTATTATAAATGTATATATAAATATCTATTATAAATGTATATATAAATATCTATTATAAATATATATTATAAATGTATATATAAATATCTATTATAAAAGTATATATAAATATCTATTATAAATGTATATATAAATATCTATTATAAATGTATATATAAATATATATTATAAATGTATATATAAATATCTATTATAAATGTATATATAAATATCTATTATAAATGTATATATAAATATCTATTATAAATGTATATATAAATATCTATTATAAATGTATATATAAATATCTATTATAAATGTATATATAAATATATATTATAAATGTATATATAAATATCTATTATAAATGTATATATAAATATCTATTATAAATGTATATATAAATATCTATTATAAATGTATATATAAATATCTATTATAAATGTATATATAAATATCTATTATAAATGTATATATAAATATCTATTATAAATGTATATATAAATATCTATTATAAATGTATATATAAATATCTATTATAAATGTATATATAAATATCTATTATAAATGTATATATAAATATCTATTATAAATGTATATATAAATATCTATTATAAATATATATTATAAATGTATATATAAATATCTATTATAAAAGTATATATAAATATCTATTATAAATGTATATATAAATATCTATTATAAATGTATATATAAATATATATTATAAATGTATATATAAATATCTATTATAAATGTATATATAAATATCTATTATAAATGTATATATAAATATCTATTATAAATGTATATATAAATATATATTATAAATGTATATATAAATATCTATTATAAATGTATATATAAATATATATTATAAATGTATATATAAATATATATTATAAATGTATATATAAATATCTATTATAAATGTATATATAAATATCTATTATAAATGTATATATAAATATCTATTATAAATGTATATATAAATATCTATTATAAATGTATATATAAATATCTATTATAAATGTATATATAAATATCTATTATAAATGTATATATAAATATCTATTATAAATGTATATATAAATATCTATTATAAATGTATATATAAATATCTATTATAAATGTATATATAAATATCTATTATAAATGTATATATAAATATCTATTATAAATATATATTATAAATATCTATTATAAATATATATTATAAATGTATATATAAATATCTATTATAAAAGTATATATAAATATCTATTATAAATGTAAAAGCTGCCCCATCATAGTAATTGTCGTCACTGTTCTCAAATGCAGCCTTGACCATTTATTCAACTCTTGGAATATCGACTATAACTGCTGTAGACGGATAGGGGCGGTGTGAAAGATAGCTTGCATTAATTAAGAATATGGGTCATCTCTGGATTCGGGACCATCTTCCAAACCATGAAATTACCTCAGAAGTGTATTATGTAACATAAAATTACATCCGTACACATCATCAAAGTGTAGGAAATGACAAGAAATACATCCGTACACATCATCAAAGTGTAGGAAATGACAAGAAATACATCCGTACACATCATCAAAGTGTAGGAAATGACAAGAAATACATCCGTACACATCATCAAAGTGTAGGAAATGACAAGAAATACATCCGTACACATTATCAAAGTGTAGGATATGACACAGCATTACATCAGTACACATTATCAAAGTGTATGATATGACAGAGAATTACACCCGTACACATTATCAAAGTGTAGGATATGACAAAGAATTACGTCTCTAAACATTATTATCAAAGTGTAGGATATGACAGAGGATTATATTTATACACATTTTTAAATTGATGGATATGTCTGAGAATTACATTCGTACACATTATCACATTGTAGGCTACGACAGAGAATTATATATGCGCACATCAAAGTGTTTGATATTTCCGCTTTAATATCAGTTGGATAGTACCCCTAGGAGCCTCGCATTTTTAAAGTGCACAGTAGCAGAATTGTTCTCCTACTCGGGCATTTGTAAATCACTGTCATTTACATAAGTTACATCGCATGCATATTTCTACACGTGTCCTACGAGCTTGACATGCGGTGCAGATAATTTTAAAGAACGTTTTTTTTTTGTTCTGTTGATGAGCGTTACATTTATTGATAGGTTGTAAGACTGGTATAACTAGATATTTAGAACTTGCTAAATACTCCCATGTGCAGTGATGTACTAAGGGTAAATGGCACCTGGGGCGACGGTGATGGCCCAAAGGAATCAGACTAATCCCCAAACTCTGACAAACTCGGGAGTAGTAGGCAAATTTACAACCCCAAAAAGTATTTAAGATTGTTATCAATCCCGATTGGAGTATATGACAGTTTGATTCATTCATATATAGCGCGTGGACATGTTGCTTTGCTGCAAATTACCGAGTATTCATATTAAGATTTACGATATATCAAGGGTCCCTTTAACCCAACAGGCGAAATTGGCGACCGCCCTTGGCGCCATGGTTTACCCGGGGGGAAGGGGGATGTTTAAAAATAATTTTCATTTTTATGTAGACTAAATAATGAACATAATAAATTATCAAGCCAATCATGTCTTAATACCAGTTTATAATATGCGATGCCACAAGTGGGAAGGAGTGGGGAACATGGTTGAAGGTTTGCAGAGGGTGCCAAATACCCCTGTAAGTCCTTGGATATATATCACAGCAACAGTATAAAAGTAACGCATTTGCTTTTCAAAAGTAGCATTTTTATACCTTGCAGACAAATACATGAGCATTTATTTTACCATACTTAATTTTGGAACAATCGAACTTTGTTTTTATACTTTATATAAAAAAAATTTAATTGAACTGAAGCATAAAGACTACTGAACATGTTAATCTAATCCTATCTCGGTATGCTGGCATTTGTTTGTATACTAACAGATCACATCTGTTTGTAGATCCTATGTACGAATAAGTTATCCTAATTATGCGTTAGTGATATCATGTGAGAGAGAGAGAGAGAGAGAGAGAGAGAGAGAGAGAGAGAGAGAGAGAGAGAGAGAGAGAGAGAGAGAGAGAACTGCTTCTTTAATAGCACGCGGCGTTATTCAATTACCTGTTCAACTACAGGTGCAAACATGTATGGTAAATGGGATAGTAACATGATGGATATTTCAGTCTCCTCCACACGATCCAGTTGTTTCAGTGTTAGTCTATATATCAATGCCTGCAATTTGTTTGCCTCGTATAAGAAGCTTTGAAGAGTTTTCGGAACCTACAGAGTAAAATAAATACATGAACTGTTTAGTGATGGCTTAACTAGAGGCTTGGCGCCTAACTTAATGGCCTATTTATATCACAAGGTATCATGACAGGAAAGTAACCAGCTGAAATTCGTATGTTCGCATGATCGTCGATTATCGTTTTTATTTATTTTAAAGTTTCCATAGACAGAAAAAGAATAATAGGAAAATGAAATGAAGATAAGAAATTTTCTTTAACATATGTCGGCATGTTAAGTAGAATGGTGCAGTAATTATAGGTTGGACAGGTGTGCTGTTTATTCCGTTGATTGTTTTATTTACAATTCTGATACGTACCATTTTGAAGTACTTCATGTAGTCACTCGTGCAACAATGTAGATCTATGACCTAATAGTGTTGAAAAAAAAATGTTTCATGTTGCTCATTACGGAGCGAATTTAAAATTGTTGTACATACATGTTTCAACGAAATCCTTAATCAGCATGTCTACAATTCCAGAACGTCCTTACAATGTACGCGTATGTTATGTTTATTCTTTAAGTTATTTCTCCTTGCGGAGGATAATGAACATAAAGATACTGTAATGATCAAATTATTGGCAAATAATATTGCATCCATGCAGAAAGCGATGTACCAGAAAGTGTGCCAAAACCTAATTCGCTTTATTCTGTATCTAGATAGAACCTTCACATGTAAAGTCAAGGAATGCGACGCAATGCCCAGGTGCATATATATTTTGTGAAAATCAAAACACGTACTTCGCTTAATCTTAATAACCAATAGAAACCCATGGCAGATTGAAAGGAGTTTTTGTTTTATATTGAGAATATTTGTGTCATGTACCTTGTCCAGCCGTTAAAATGATTGAACAGCTAAAGTTGTGTCTAACTGACCTATGTCATTACAGGTTATGTAACGATGTCATTGCTTTTATTAAGGTTTTAATTTATTCAACATTGTCCATTAGTGACTAATAATAATAAGTCATTACTGTTTAGTAATTTTAATGTCTTCCATCGATAAGACCAAATATTCTTCAATAATCATTAATCCGTGAACAATATCGACTCTGGTTCGTTTTGGAAATAAATTATTTTCACGACTTATCGTATGGCAATGCAGTTCTTGGCAATACGAACTTTTGAAATCAATAAGAAGTTTGAGCAACTTGATTTGTTTCAATTCCAAGCAAAACCTAAATAATATATATACACCCAGGCGAAATTGTGTCTTTTATGCATGATAGATCGGAAAAAGTGCGTACAAATTTAATTATTTACATAAAAGTATTTTTAAGTACTCATGTGAATCATTTCTCTCTTTCTTTTCCGCAGTTGACAACGTTAGCTTTTCACAAGATCTCGCTATATTTGTAAGGTCTTCACATGCAAAAGCAGTAATAGTCTCGACAGTGACGATTCTTTGTCCATTTCGGAACTGGAACAACCTGAGAGTCGTTTAAAAGTGACTCGAAAGTTTTTATAGATGTTAGTAAAGGACTATATTGAATAAGGGCCATTTTCAATATAGTCCTTTATTAACTAGTCCCTCTTGTACTTCTTTAACCTGGATTTATCTTCATTATGTTTTTTCTTTAAAAAAATATGTTTACATCGTTTTGTATATGCCAATGTGATGTTGTTTTGCAACAGTTCCAATATAAACTGTATTGAATTCGAAAATTGGTTGAGAGATATCGGTAATAGCTCGAATGTGACCTAATGAAGTAGTGACTATATGCATTATGTCAACTGGCCCTTTCAAGACATTCGAAACGAATGCGTCAAGTTAATGGGCCCTATCTTTTAAAACTGTTCACCAGAAGCGTTAAAAATAAAAAATAAAAAAAACAAAAATTAGAAAATGAAAACATTGTATCCAGACACACGGAAAGAGTTCGTTTACTTTTGTTTTCAATCCTCAGATTAAGGTAAAGTCTGCACAAAATAAAATGTAGACTATATTTAATGATCAAGAAAAAACCCAAAGGATTTTAAGGATTTTTCTTCTTCCGAATGGCTTTAAGAACACATGCTGATAGTTGAGAAGTTTGTCAGTCGTTTTCATTTTCACCCAACCATCCAGTACTTATATTTTGCAACAAAATTCCTGAATCACCATTTTCGATTAATCATCACACATTCCAACTTTAAATTTTAAATTATACCGGTGTCTGTGATAATTACATATACCAGTTAAGGAAATCATTTAAATTATTAGCCTTTTAACATGCAAAAAAAAAAAAATCGATTGCTCAAATCAGTCTTCAAGGCTCTGTTAACCTTCGACCAGTAGCTGAGCATGAAGACATGGACTCTATACCATGTTGATTAATGAATTTGAATAAATCAGGCTGATATTTGTTATGGATTCATATTTTAAATTATGTACATACATTGACCTCTTAATTATTAGATATCAGAATATGTAATAAATGGTATATCTGTTTTAGATGCCAAATGTTGTCTCAGGGACATGCAATTTGTGTTATATATAGAGTATGCCTTTGTATATCGATTATGCCTTGGCTTGATTCAGTAATCTGTTTGTCTAAAAAGGTATCTCCACAGAGCTATATTGTTTGTTCACTATCTGACAAAGTCTCTTTTGACCTCTGACCATTCTCACGTAAGGTATTTTCTAGCTTGGTGTTGAGCAATACATGGTTATTGTTCATGTTATTATTATTATTATTATTATTATTATTATTATTATTATTATTATTATTATTGTTGTTGTTGTTGTTATTGTTTTGTTGTCTTCTTCTCCTATGTTCAAAAATATATTTATACATGTATAATACCGTGAGAGCACGATACTTCGTATGCAAATATTGAACTAGGATATAATGCAATCATGATTATATAAACAGACTGGTTGCTAAGAAACGTATATGATAATTAAAGTGAGCGAGACAACTGAAATTAAATAAACTCTACAGTTCAGTAACGCGTACAATGATAACTACAAAAGGTTCATGCCAGATTGCTCAACGTGTTGCCTGACGGAAAGAATTTTTACTGTATGATATTGGATCCCCATGAGACATCAGTTCAGGTGATGGGGGTGGGGGTGTTCCAACATTTCAAAATGCCCGACTTTCCTGTAAAGAAGATCAAAGCAAAAAGATACATGTATGTTTACTCAGTGTTCATATTACCCAATAAAATTGCGCAAGAATAAACGATGGTCAAATTTCAAGTAGAAATTTGTATGTTTGTGTGCATACGCTATTTTATAAAATATTAATAAACAATTTTTTAGAGGGGTGTAGGGCCGCAACACTTTACCCCCTACCCCGATCCGGCCCTGAACATGACAATATGATATTTTATGACCGGTGGCATAGTCCTGAATGCCCAATAAAGCGTTATCTATTGGTTATCTATTGTATCATATTGTTCCATACAAACGTTTCATGTTGTAACCAAGGAAACAGAGTTGTTGATAGATAATCTTTTAGTGACCGTCAGATTTATCTGGTAGCAAATAATAAACTATAAACTGCCAAAGTGCAGACATTGTAGCGATAGGACTCTGATTCTTAAACTTACATTAAAAATACCAAAACACACAACACATTATAATCAGCTGTAAGTCTTAGTAATTCACTACAAACAATACGACTGTATTGCTTTCCGGTTATTGTTGTCATTATAATTGGATTTTTAGGGTAACTAGGTGTATTAAAATGGCACAGTTGTCTACCTTATAATCAAGGATATTGTCCAGCGCACGCAATGTAATATATGTTCTTTTTGATATGGTATTAAGGTGTTTAAACAAACATGCAAACCTGCTGGAGACAGGTTGTGAGTGTATGCAGTTTATCAACGGGTTTAGTCTTTATATACCAATGGAATAGACGTAAACATCATGACGTCTTAACTAGATTAATGAACTTGGCAGGCATCTTTATGTCGATATTGATTATAAGTTATATATGTTTACAAATTTTCTGGGTCTGTTGGTTTGCTTCAGCACGCGCAAAGGTGGGCGCTTAGACTATCATGCTATTCACCTGACCATAATACTCACCTTGGAACGCCAATACTTTTATATAATAATAATCAACGGTATCGCAAATGTTCTCTACTTTCCACAGAATCCCCAATCATTAGGTGTACCGGACTAAACATGTCCACAGAGAAGAATACATGTCTACACCCAAGAAAAAAAGCATGTACTCTTATCTTGAAAATCATCTAGCATAAAGAAAAATATATCATGAAATTTCTTGCATAATTTTCCTCAATTTAGTCTTGTTCTTGTTCGTATTTTTAGATATGCTAAATTAATTTTTCTTTTATTTCTATATTTATTATCAAAATTTCTAGAAATATAGAAACTAAGCAACTGTTTAAAGTAGATGCAATGGGCGAAGCTGATGCTCACGTAGAAAGACCCATGTATTCACGGTGGAGATATGAGAACACGCGAAAATATCATCCCATCTGATGCCCACGTAGAAAGACCCGTGTATTCACGGTGGAGATATGAGAACACGCGAAAATATCATCCCATCTGATGCCCGCGTAGAAAGACCCATGTATTCACGGTGGAGATATGAGAACACGCGAAAATATCATCCCATCTGATGCCCACGTAGAAAGACCCATGTATTCACGGTGGAGATATGAGAACACGCGAAAATATCATCCCATCTGATGCCCACGTAGAAAGACCCATGTATTCACGGTGGAGATATGAGAACACGTGAAAATATCATCCCATCTGATGCTCACGTAGAAAGATTCATGTATTCACGGTGGAGATATGAGAACACGCGAAAATGTCATCCCATCTAATGCCGAGTAGTAATAAAGTCTGTGTAGCGTAAAAACCTACAAAAAGTTCAACATATCAGACAAATTTGGGTCATCAAAAGAAACTCGTAAACAAATCCATGTCTAATGTCAGCCGTAAAGATTATTGATTAACTTTCAAGAAGGTATCTACAACAATGCATTTATTTCAAACTTCATACTATAAAATATTTCGATCAGTGTTACTTAATTAACTTTGTTGCTATGACAACGGTCGTTCTGGCTCGGAACACAAGTATTGAGTCTGTTATGTGTAAAAATAATTTTAGGTCTGGAAATCTGAAAACTTTGATGTTAAGTTGGCCTTTGAGATTTATATTCTGAGTCAATTATAAATGATTATGAAGTTTTACGATCTCCAGGCGTGAAATTTATGAAGGTGAAAACGTGTAATACATTCGGTACATGTTTCGAACAACAATGCGCTTCCCATGCATATAAATACTTTTTAGAATGGATCGCTGAATTTAGGCACTCTTCCGCTAATCTTTTACTGTTTTCCGTCTAGGATTTACAACAGGAATTTAAATAAGTAATGAATAAGGTTTTTTTTTTATATAAAAAAGTTATACACAAAGCAAAATCTAACTGTTTGCCATCTGAAAAAAAAAACTCCCAGATATTAGATTTACCAACAATACCTCATGTACATTTCGTGAAAATGGGTATCCTGGACTGTATTAACTGATAAACGAACTGATATAACCATTATCATTTTTATCTTGGGATTGACAATGAGAAACTGTACTAGCTCTAAAAGTGAAACATTGGGGCCTGGCACAAGGACTGGCAGTATAGTATGAAAACAAGCTGAAGTAATTTTCCGACTTTATCGTAAAAATCTAACAGTGGGATGCTATATTTTATTTAAGTTTATGAAACTATTGCGCAATTGAATACTTCGTGTTAATAGATTGGATTCAGGGCCGGAAAGTTTACCAATTAGCCGACGACAGGTCCTCTAAAACTATACACTATTGTTTCATGCTCTTTAGGGGGAAAACCTTCCAGCTATTAATACTCGATTCATTTTCACGTTTATACTCTCCTAAATTATTAACTGGTGAATGGGAGTCAGGTGTTTATTAAAATGAAGACCATGATTTCAAGACCGCAAAATTTATTTTGCAATTCATGTTGAACTTAGGATGCGTGTACATGTCTGCGCCAGGATGTCCAAAGTGTTAGTCTTCACCATAAACGTATAAACTGTCACATTGCAGACAATGTTGTTGTTGTTTTAGGGTTTAACGCCATTTTTCAGCACTCGATAGGCTATACATGGCGGCCAGTATTATTGCTGGAGGAAGAACCCGGAAAGAACCACCGACCCACGAGAAGCTACTGGCAAGCTTTCTCACATAACTACATTAGCCGAATGTGAGACTCGAACCAACGCAGACAGAGGTGAGATGTTAGCGATCCGTAACGGAAAGCGCTTTAGACCACTCGGGAGACAATGTAGGGATATGATTGATCTTTTTTAAAAAGCTCTTTTACAAATCCAACACACACACACACACACACACACGCACGCGCACGCGCGCGCACGCACGCACGCACGCACTATTGTAAAGTACTACAGGAATAATATCATATTCACAATACATATAGTCATCAATGTAATTATAGTTGGGTGATTAAAATTTATTTGATGTTATTTATTTGACGTTTTGTGGTTGGTCTGTTCAGTAGAATTCCTTGAAATAGGTATATCTACAAAATAGATAAATCAAGCCATGTCGCAACTTGTTCTGAAACGTATGCTCATTTTTATTATTAACTTCTGTTGCTCATTTGAACACGAAAATATGCCGAGTAAAAGTGATACTCTTGGAATAATAAAACCACCAACAAAAATTGTCTATTCATTATTTTCTACAGGGAGGAAGTTGAAAGCTGTCTGTATGTATAATGAAATATTGTCGTTAGAACGAGGATATCTTCTCCCACAAATTAGCACAGCAGTTAATTTCAAGATCAGGGTATCTATTACGTACTTAAGTTCCATAAAAGTATGATTCCATTTCATAACATGTTGAACAATGCATTTAAACTGGATGATAAACTATGGCAACCTGAATTTCTATTGTAATACCAGAGATATAAAAAAAAACATTTCTAGTTACGCAGTGGTTATCAAGAAGATGTCAGAGGTGTTCCGAAAATGTTGCAAGTCTTTAACACCCAATAGTCCGCAGCAGTGACACTGTGTTAACGTACGATAGACCACATGAGTCTGACGTCTGATAATATTGTTAAGGGTATTTCATTTTGTCAGACATTTCGCCGTACTTTATTGATAAAACGTCAGACTCCTGTGGATAGACATACGAGAGAGAGAGAGAGAGAGAGAGAGAGAGAGAGAGAGAGAGAGAGAGAGAGGTAAAATAATCAATTATGATACTAATTATACCATAGCTCTCTCTCTCTCTCTCTCTCTCTCTCTCTCTCTCTCTCTCTCTCTCTCTCTCTGTGAATATGAAAAGAGGGACTCTTATGACAATGAAAATGCGCGATTTGTATTATTCTTAAAAAAAATTAATTCATTTATTTCTTTTTGGAAATAATCACAGGATATTTTCCCATGGATTTATTTATGTAATTATCCTTAATGATAGTGCAAGTAACAGAACACGAACCAACTCATTTTGTTATCATGGATTGCATGGACCCTTGGCTATGTACAAATACAAATTCTTCAAAATAAGATAGCCTGGCTAGGACAGACCAACAAAATATAACAATTGAAGAGTCTTACATATTACTGGCAAATTAAACTTGCTGATGCAAAACTAGACCTTGTTTGACCAAGTACGTTATACAGAAGAAGTGATCTTGAAAATATATTCTTTTTTTGCAAGGAACCGAGAAAACAGTTGTTAGAATAAATGGATGAGGACCATGAAGATGGATAAGAAAAGAATGCAAAGCAGAGCAAATAGAAGGCGGCGAACTTCAAGACATTAAAACTGAATTACAGCCGTAGTTTCGAATTCTAAAAGAACCATTATTAGCTTATTGGTACTGGCTATATCATTTAGAGCAAAGCAAAATGAATATCGTGAGCACAAAATGACCAAGCTCCAGTACAATGGCTTTGCCTGGTCTAACGAAAGTCAAATGCCTATGTTATGTCCAAGTAACTGCGGAGACCATGCACAGTAAAATAACTTTACTACTTAACAACAAATGTTTCATTCATGAAATGTTGTTGATTTTGTAGAATAGTTCATGTATTTATTACACACATATCACCTTTTTGCCGAAAATAGAGACATACTTGTACTATCATTTCCTTAATGTTCATAAATTACATTTTCATTTTTCAATTACAACCTACCGTCCGTGTGTGTGTGCGTGTTCTTTAGAAGATAAATGGGTAAATAAAAATTGATTCTTTCTTTATATTGAGATAACTATATGTTTATTGTTTTATCTGAGTTGTTAATATAGTTGTGTTCTACAATGGGCAACAGTTCACACAATGCGCTATGCAAATTATATAAAACAACGGAAAGTAATGATCATCATATATATATATATATATATATATATATATATATATATATATATATATATATATATATATATATATATATATATATATATATATATATATATATGCACACACACACACACACACAACGCCAAGACCGATAATACATTGCATAAAAATCCAACGCTTTTTCTGGAACAATGCAATAACTGTCTTTCTTTAGCGCAGGGAAGATATTCTCGTCTATTTATAGATGCGACTATTATCTGTTTAATTATGAACTGATTTAGAGAGTCAGGTGTTTATCCAGACAACCACCATGACTCTGATTACGAAAGAGTTTTCAAATTAACATCGTATGCTTTATTTGCCTGAATTAATGGTGCACGGTTCGGGAGTAGTAAACATAGTAAACTTCCTTACGGAGTGCTCTGCAACGTTTGCATTCTATTGCAATACAGCCATCCTGCTCTTTTAAAAAGACACAATTGACGAGACAATCATTATTAACAGTTCTGATATATTAAAGAAAATGGTTTATTGAGAGCAATATTTACATCATAATGTTTTCCCATGTTTTGTCCGGGTAATTGCCTTTCAAAAAGATTATTAATACTAACGATCTCAAAATGATTTACAAGCGGTTTAATTATGCATTTAATGGTTAGAATCATGTTTAATTTTTAGTGCTAGAGGTGATATTATAACATTTAATATTATTCATTTACACGAAACACGGTCTTTGAAAAAGAAAAATACAGTGACAGCGGTCACGTTTGAATCATTTAAACGCAAAGAAAAGAATGTTGCCTCTGTTGTTGTTTCCATTCTAAGCTGCTTTGTAGTGTTGCTGGCAGAGAAGATGGCGGTGTTGAAGTTCTTGTACAGTTTCCTTTCTGCTAAAGTAACTTTCACCTTTATAAGAGTAATGCAATTTGAGTGTTTGGATTTTATTGGGGGTGGTTGGGAGGGAGTAATTATTTACGATTTTAGAGTTCCGATATTCGCAAAATCATATTTTCTTATAAGATTTATTACTATCCGTGTGAGGCGATGCAGCAGTAGTTTTTTATAATTGGAATGCATTCTTAATGTTCTTGATAAACGCGGAGCTCTTTCAGCTAATCTCGATATGAAGCACATTTGTGCTGTATTTGAAATTTGAACGAATCATTGTGTCACTTATTTATGAAACTAGATAAATGCACTTAGGAATTTACGGTTGTTAGATAAGACATACTTATTCTAGTTGGGCATATTTAGTCCTACCTGTTAATTAAATTAAATTTGTTTCTTTTATTTGGCTATTACTATTTACTTCATTTACTGTTTACCTCATGGCTGACCTGTTCATATTTACTGGCATGTCAGCTTACCCTCATTAACATATTAACATAGTCAACATATGGCGATGGACCCAAAATGGCCGTGCTTGTTTTAGTGCTCTTTAGTGTCAAAAGAATTTTTATTCAGTCCCATATTCGTAGTATTTCTCAGGTTGCAATTACATCCTTGATACGCCACGTCCACACTGGGAGAGACACAGCGTTAAAAAGCAACATGCATATCGTGCCCAACGTTGCAAACATATTTAGCTACCTTTATCTATAGAAAAATGGCATGCTATATATATATATATATATATATATATATATATATATATATATATATATATATATATATATATATATATATATATATATATATCTAGTAGGTATATATATATCTAGTAGGTATAAATATGAGTCACACACAAACAAGGGTGTGTGTAGATAATTTGTTTAATTGTTACCTTCGAGAATGTTCAGAAAGCTGGATAGCTCAAGCAGCAGACCCCGTCGCTTCTGGCTGCTAATGATATTAACTTTGTTGATATGTCTAAGGACATTTATTCAGACGAAAACAGACCTAACTCAATTACTGTTTCGAGTCTACTAAGATGTATTGTATATGACTTATGTATGGCATCATACTATCATATGTCAGAAATGTTTTTCCACATAAGAGCAGTAAGGGATGGTTGTAAATTGTTATATTATAAACAGCGCCAGTGGTAAGACGGAAAGTGGTTAACAGGTATTTAAAAGTGAGGGATATTGGCTTCCAGCGGACAGAGATGGGTCAGCAAAAGTACAAGCCAATGTACATAAGTGATTTCAATGAGGTAAGCCAATACTTAAGATACAATGTAGAAATGTCTACCGCAAAATATAAACATATGCGTACAGTTTTATTTAATTTCATTCTGCGAGGCTTGTGCATGCCTGCTATTTAAGTTGGTATATCATTTCTGGTCTATAGTAAGGTATCTTAAACTTAATGGTTTATTGATTAACTTTAATACAAACAAAATGACATGAGGCATTACAACACAAACAACAAAAAATGAAAAAAAAAATCAGATCTCACTTTGCTGAACATGTTATTCGTACGAGCATAAAAAATAACCGGTTATGAACTAATTTATTTCATCTCAACACAACAAAATGGAATGAATCGTGTTAGTAATATCGCGAAGTATTTACACGCATCACACAAGGAAAGACATTCCATTTTTACTTTGTAAAACACACACACACACACACACACACACACACACACAGGAAGAAAGTAATAACAAGCACAAAAATTATGAGGTCACTCTGAAATTCTAGGAGTGTTGGGTGTCGTGAAGAAGTACGCTGTATGCAATCGAAATTATGAAATGCTTGAAAAATTTGGATATAATACAAGGCATATTTAACCCAAATAATAAGATATTTAATTAATTCATATACCGGTAAAATGTTTATCACATTTCCATTAATATTTTTTTAAATTGATGTATAAACGTTGATGTTGCATTTATTTATCTTGAAGTTTATCGTTATTTTAAACCCTAGTATTTGTAAGAATACTCACCGATATATTTCTGATTGCACTCACCACTAGACGCAACTTAGATTGTAAACATCAATGTGTGAACATTTTTATCTTTATATACATAATCTGAACAGTGTTTCTCCTTTTACAATACTATAAGTTTCGTACTTTACCTCCTTTGCCCTACTGTAAAGTCCGTACTTATCTACAGCCTTCACATTGCTGTAGGATTTAACCGCTCGGTTGCCTAGTGGTTAGAACGTCTGCTGCGGGAGCGGGAGGTCGTGGGTTCGATCTCTGGCCAAGTCATACAAAAGACTTACAAAATGGTACTAACAGCTGCCTCGCTTGGCGCTCAGCATTAAGAGATTAGTATTAGGACTTGTCGGCCTGGTGTCTGGATAATGTGACTGGGTGGGACGTCATGCTACACGTCTGCGGCATGATGCCCCAGAGCTAGACATCACTATAAAGTGCCTCATTGCAGACATCGTAGCGATATGACTGAAAAATTGTTAAAGCTACGTTAAAATCCTAATCAAACAATCAAAACAAACAAACATATTGCTGTATAGTCCATACTTATATATTTCCTTTATATTCCTGTAAAGTCCGTACTTATCTACCTCATTCATATAGCTGTATAGTCCGTAATTATACATGTCCTTTACTATCCTGTAAGGTCCGTACCTATCTACCTCCTTCACATTGCTGGATAGTCCGTACTTGTATATTTCCTTTTGTATCATGTAAAATCCGTACTTATCCATAATACAAAAATGTTATGTATCTTTAATTTGCATTTGTGGCTTTTCTCTACACAATTATATCTTATGTATAATTATATTTTGGACTTTACCTTGTCCAAACAGATGCTTCCTGTGTATCTGACCAGTAACTTTTATTTAGTACAAAAATACACAGTTAATATTTTTCTATTAGTGTAGGTTAAATATTAGGACCGTTATCAATGGAAGTAAATATGTTTTATCATATTCTGAGTCTATCACAATGGAATTCGCCTGTAAGATAACTGCTCTATCTGATGTTTATAGTATTATTTATAATAATTTTAGCAATATATCTTGCATTGTTGACAACTTAGATTATTCTAGAAATGGGCTATTGACCATCATCCTGATTCTAGTACTATGTCTTAGGTTTTTATATAATATTGTTACATGACAAACGACTCATTCTTGCTGTAGCATCTTAAAGGAGAATGTCTTATTGCTGTCTTAATTCATTTTTGTGGAATTATTTATTCAAATAATTATTTACTGGAAATACAAAATGCTCATCTGTTTTCTTTTTGGACTGGGATATTAATATGAAATTATAGTGAATTTAGACAATGGCATATATGCATTATACTACTGTGTTAAATTAAAAGAATGTTAGCACATTGACACAATACAGGTCACTGGTATAACATATTGAAACTACAGACACATCAACACGTTCATTTTTGGAACTTATTTGGAATTCACTAAAATTCAGTCGGAACATTATACATTTGGACTTGTTAAAAAACGTTTAGAACTATTTCGGAATTAATTTACAACTCGGTTAAGTTCTTTTTAAATTTTCACTTTGTACTCTACGGAAATAAACTCTTTGTTGAATTTTACAAAACTTATGATATACAAAATTGCACTCTATTCCGATTCGATTTATATTCTACTGCTAGTCAACATTGATTGGCTGTCTTAGAATGTAACACTGCGCTTGTATTATGGTCCATCTAGGTAGTTTTATATTTCTAAAAAAAATCTCAAGGTGGTCAGTTATCGCTTTGACTGGTTATGCTTGAGAAAATCTCTATGAACTGGGACTAAAAGTACAAAGCTATGGCTCCAGATATGTACAAAAATAATTAAACTAGATTTATATAGCATTATTTTATGGCGAATCATGGTTTAAGGTACCGAAAACTGTAACAATGGCTGATTTTAGATTTTCCAAAGATAAGCATTAACGTAGAAAGTTCCTTACAAAATATGTCATCTATTGATTGAGATGGGGAAAGAGGTGTGCAACAGTAAACATTCTTTTAATTAAGAGAGTGGATCGTTTACTTCAAATGATTTTGGAAAGGGAAGCAATACTTGTATTAATGTATCTAACACAGTTAAGTATCAAAGTGTGTATTTGTCACCTCCCCTCATTTGCTTTGCTTTATAATAATCTCAAATTATTGAAATCAGGTGACCTATGGAATCTGTAAATTTGAAGTACATTTATGTATCCAAACGGTCTGTTAGACTGTAGACGTTTAGCACATGTACGTATCCAAACCTATGGAATCTGTAAATTTGAAGTACATTTATGTATCCAAACGGTCTGTTAGACTGTAGACGTTTAGTACATGTACGTATCCAAACGTCTGTTAGACTGTATACGTTTAGTACATGTACATATCCAAACGGTCTGTTGGATTATATAATTGTTGTATAAGTACATATCCAAACGGTCTGTTAGACATTAGATTTGTAGTACATGTACATATCCAAACGGTCTGTTAGACCGTAGCTTTTTAGTGCATGTACATATTCAAACTGTCAGACTGCAGATTTGTAGAACATGTACATATCCAAACAGTCTGTCATACTGCAGATTTGTAGTAAATGTACATATCCAAACTGTATGTCAGACTGTATATTTTTGTAGTACATGTACGTATCCAAACGGTCTATCAGGCACCTGAGGGGTCACCTATGCAGTTTGTAGCATACAACAGGTAAAGTTCAGATCTTTCCAACTTTAAAATATTTTGTCCTACGTCTTGTAATTTTCACCAAATAATAGTTTTCATTCGCCATACATTTTCAAGAAGAAACAAAATCATATAGATATGTTATTCCAAACTGACAGCGTACTGAAAACTCCGAGAGATCATTTTCTACCAAAGCATTCTATTCAAGAACCTTAATGAAACATGACATTCTTGCCAGCTAGAGTTCTTCACACCAGTGTCATGTAGCATGCCATTACCTACAATAAACATTGTAAGATGTGCATTCGTATAACCTTTGTACATGAGCACCGTATTGACTCTTATATGGAACTATTGTGTTACTGTATAAAACATATACTAGGTGAGTTTCGATAAGGAAAGATTGTGACAAGGAAAGCACAAAAGACACTGAATTTAAACTCTGAAATCACAGGAAGTCTTGCATTAGCAAATATAAGCACGTATGCGCCGTCATCCAGGAACAGACAGGTTCTTGGAAACAGACGCATATCATTCATGCATGAATCGATGTAAAATATGTTACTACACATTTGTATGTATGTACGGTATACTCATTATGGTACAAGTGAGGAAGGATTGTAATCGGTTAAGCAATTATATTGATACATCTAAATCAGACGTAGTGTAAATAGACTCTTCTTCTTCTGAAGCAGTTTATTTGTTTGGCGACCAGAGGGTTCGATAATGGACTCGTGACAGCATATCTGTCCAAAGTTTTGCATGGTTAAATGGACATACTTCCTTGGACAACTTGGATACAATGGAATGAGAAATTTCCGAGAACAGCAAAATTTCATTTGAAGCAGTTTTCGTTACACATGAGGACAACAAACTGGATTTTTTCTATACACTGCGTTTAAATTCGGCCGTATCGAAGCTCTAAAGGGAATCGCAAAAAGATTAATGAAACTAATGTAACCTTGCTTAGATGACGAGATTACACATTTCTTTTGTTAGTCTTCACTAAATTTAGCACTATGAGGCATATGGACTGAAAAATGTTTGAATGTGCCACACTATCTATTTATTTAACATGTCTAAGAATAAGTTTTATACTGTAAGATATTTTGGAAGTGTATGAAAACTATGAATTGTATTCCTAAAGGTACCACGGAAATGTTTGTGGCTAACAGGATTATGCACACTTATGTTGGATATATTGGCAACATTATATATTAAAAATTATTATTGAATGCACCAAACTGATCCTACTGTATTTTGTAGTGAAACATATTCTGGAATATCTGATTGTCTTCAGATGATATGGAAAGCCAGGAACGTTGGCTGGCAACGTTCGGATACACACATTATAATTGGATCAGAATGGGTTGGGCGTTCTAAAATATTAAAAAGTGATACTTTGATTTTTTTTATACGTTACGCATGTGCGAACTGGAAGTGTTGAATAATAGTAAAGTGATAACATGTAGATATGTATTGGGTACAGCATTATGTGATGTACAATGCACCCAGTAAGAAAGAAAACATGCAACAAGTGTCTAACGTATTTGTGATGTTCTCGAGAATATAGGGAAACTACAAATAAACAAAGTTCGTCAAATCAAATCTAGTTTTGGTCTAAAGCAAACTTGAAGATTATAAGATAACGTAATAAATAAACCACGTAAGTGGTAGTTCTAGTATGATGTTTTCTAATGTTTTTTCTCAGGGTAGACGACCATCACACACTCTCCAATGGAATACCGAGTGTCAAGGTGGAACGTCTAGCAATGGTTGTCTCCTTAACACCAGACCGACAAATAGATGCAAGAGCGTGACTCGTAACAGCTTGAATTCCCAGAGCAACCACCTTCAACATCAGGCAACCAGGGGTAGTACCTCTTCAGTAAAGGGTGAATCACATGGGAACCCTCAGATCACCAAAGAGCGAGACTCGTCTCTAAGTGACATGGCGTTCAACGCGGTTATGATCAGCGGAGGTAACTTACAGCGAAGCCCTAGCCATGTGGTATTGAATCAATGTGATCCAGATTCTGACACAATTGTTAGAAACGGCTCCAAGTGCACGTGTTCTCAACGGGAAACTCTGTTTTTGAATGTAGGTGGGCAAGTCTTTGAGACATACAAGTCAACATTGAAAAGTCTGAAGACATTTAGACTTAACAACGAAGAGGAATTAAAGAAGCACTTCAGAGAAGACAGAGGCGATTTTTTCTTTGATAGAGATCCTCTTGCGTTCAGTGTTATTTTGAACTATCTGAGGCACGGTGAACTGCATCTTTCAACGTTTATATGTGGGCCAGTCATACAAAGGGAATTCCAGTATTGGGGAATAGATGAACTAGATATAGAAAGGTAGGAGTTGGTCTCTGTCTCTCCATCTCTCTGCACTATACAAACGAGTGCATAAAGATAAACGACCAGATGAAAACATCGCAAACATAATTAAAGTAACTGGTTTGCTAATAACGCATCTTAAAAATGTTAGAAGAGGGACCATATATATGTTCATTGCTATGGCACGTTAATCACACACACACACACACACTGTTGGCAGGTTTTATCATTGCAAGTACACTTTCCTAATGAAATGCTAGAAGAAAAATAATTATGTTCTGCAAAAATATCGTTTATGCAAGTTCCAAATCATTACATAGTTGTGCTATGTTTATTATTGAGTATTTTGTTGACGTCATTAAAGAAGCATAGTTTTTATCAAAATATCTTATGAATTAATCACACGGTGATCTGCTATATACCATGGCAATAACACAGTAATACATTTGTACACATTTCCATGCATAGATGGAAAAAAGCTTTGCGTTAAGGGATTATTGCTTTGTAAAAAAAATCAACGCCTTTGCCCCTTTTTCCTTTTTTATGTCCTCAAAATTACATATTTTCCCCCAGCCGCTTACGGATCATTTTATCGCTTGTGCAAATTAATTATATTGAGAGGAGATTTTTTTAAAAGAAATACTAAATATAGCTATTACAAAAGCGATAATGTATAATTTTTAGTCTTAATTGGTTTCCAGACCACTCGAATGTATTGAATCCTCATTGTATAGCATTTGTTTGTTGTACAATGAAAATTTGTCTTAGATAAATATATTTGGGGCAATGCCCATTTGTCTGGACAGAGAATAAGTACATCCGTCATAAGTATCGTTGCTCTAATTCGGTACCTACAGAGACTATACACTTTGTGTGAAAAAGTGCGAGTTAACTAAAATGAGATAGTTATATAAGACAAATTAAAAATGAAAACAATAATTACAAAACATCGCACTAGAGATTAAAAGGTAAAAAACGCTCTTCGTGAACATGAGTAAAAAGAAAGAAAAATGCGTGCGAATACATCATGAGTAAAACGCAAATATAACGAAAATATAACGCACATGGAAACGTGATAAGGCGACCAAAATATTCTGAACGTGAAAACAGTGTTATAACGTAAGAAGGAAATGAAAAGAAATTACAATTATTTAAAAAGAAAATGAAGGTGACTCAAACTACATGACAAGAAAACTATAAAACAGATAGAGTGTAAAAGACTGGTTGTTAATACATAGAGTGTAAAGGACTGGTTGTTAATACATAGAGTGTAAAGGACTGGTTGTTAATACATAGAGTGTAAAGGACTGGTTGTTAATACATTATATTTTTAACAAAAAAAGGGTAATGAAAAACATATTCATATTGATAAAAAAATCCTCTTAAACTACTCTCGAATGTTATCCAAAGAACGTACGACAATCATGTATACTACACCATCAGTTAGGTATTAATTTGTATTTTTTTTTAAAAAATTGACTTAATTCTTTTGGCCTGGTACCTGGTTCCTCTGATTGCTTTGCTTCCCCAGTAGTTCTAGGTAGCCTTTCCTCCTTCGTGCTGCAGTTTTGTTCCTCAGCATCAAGAGACCCACACCCAGAAAATGGTGAAACCATCTCCATTGCTAATAAACCGGACGTTTAAATCAACTGTTTCACCATCGAGTCAATGACCACAAGGTCAACCATTACCCTCATACTGCTTGGTAAGTTTTTTGAAATCCAGATGCTCGCGATCCGACAAATCTCAGCACTTAACGCAGGCCCAGTTTTATTCTTTGGTTTTAAATGACTAGTTTTAGCGTTCTCGAGTTCCTCTATTCGACCAGCTTCATATCCATCACTATTTGAGTATCGGCTATTGTAAAACGTAATTAATCTCAATGGATCTAAAATGATACATCCCGTGTAAATAGCCTCTGTAATTTAACCAGTGAATTAAAATACTCGCCTTATATCGGCTAAATGCAAGTGATGTCACTCACAACAGTAAATGAAATTAGGCAGTAGACATATGAATGCCAGTGGTGGCACAATACTAATGAAATTAGGCAGTATATGTACGTGGTAATGAAAGGCATTCATTATTTGAGATTATAACATTATGTTATTGGATTAGGGCATTTTTGTTCCTCACTTGAATATGTATCATTTTGATTCGCAATTTTTTTTATAGGGTTGTCGCCATTGATATTGCTGATGGCGATAATCCTTGGTATCGCGGTATTCGAGGTTTATCAGTAATTTTATGCATAGTGCCTGCCCCTCCCCCCCCCCCTCGCATCGCTTGCTTATCTTGTATACACTCAATGACCAGAAGTTACTAGCTCTGCATTGCCAGTTTTATTTCGTGAAATGGTCGGAAGTGCGGACAAGTATACTATTTTAAAAATGCACCTATGAACTTCACTTTTTCAAAACATGACAGTACCCCATGTTGTCAAATAAAATCTATACCTTCTTAAAATCGATATCACTGTAGCGAATTGGTTTACAGGTGTGTCGTCTGATAACATCCAATAATTGTATGCAAAAGGAAGATCACGTGATTACCATACTGTCAGGAAGCAAGAGATGAATATATGAGTGAAAGTATGAAGGATGTTAATGTTGTTTTCTGGTAGCCTTGCAACTGGCAGGTGTTGACTTAAAGACTTAAAAATGTTTCGTTGTAACACCTGATTTTGTTTAAACAGTCTGTGGTTGACACGTAAACTACAGCGCAGAATGTGTGTATTGTTAACTGATTTTTAGAAAGTATATCCACCTTTATTTATCTTCAGAGAATTTATTTCACAATTTATATCCAAGTAGCGTATCGTTACGACTTTCGGTGAATGCATCCTATTTCTTACTCTCTGGTAACTTAATTTCCCAAGCGTACATAGTAAATTTTCAGGTTCCGCAATGGTAATATTACCGTACCATAGGTCATATTAGTAGAATCGCAATACAAGCATCAATGAGACATGAACACTAACACGATACCAAGATTATTAAAGTCTTTGAGTTGTTTCCAGAAACTTTCTGTATCTCACAGATAAGAACAGGGTGATCAGAACCTCTTTTTGATTAGCTTCTATGTATTTCTCACACTGCCTTGGAACATTATGTAACAGGCATTCGGAATCAATTCATTTCACATAAGTCATGTCTACCCATCAACGTCGACATATATATGTACATCTTGATTTGTAGTACACAAGACTTATTTAATGGTCTATCACACCCAGATGAAAAGAAACGGAAATTTAGGAGCTGCGGGCAGAATGGAATAATGAACAGTATATTACTAGTATGTTTATTTTATTTACAGTAAGAATAAATCGCAAATTGGTTTAACGCGTGTCTTTTGTACTCCTCTTTCATCACAATTACGTTATTTGTCAACATCAGTGCAAAGCTGTAATGTATTCTAAACACATGAAAGCACAAATGCACGTTGTATTGATGTCCGAAATAATTATATGCGTTGTACTGACATCTAATAACAACCACACGCGTTGCATTTACGCCCCACACCAATTAGACATGTTGTATTGAAGTCCTAAAACAAACAGATGCGTTTACTGAGGTGCTGAAGCAAGCAGATGTTCTTTTGACATCCCAAAACAATCAGATAATTATTGATGAGGGCCAGAAACAATCAGATACGTTCTATTGACTTACAAACAATCATATATCTATAGACAATAATTATGTACGAAACGAAATATAGAGTGCAGTAATATAAGCATACATTTGTTACGTTTACCAAGACGCTGACCTTGATATCATTTTGGATAAGAAGGGACACCGACCGTCCAAAAAATCATTAGGGAACTTGCAGCAATACATCATGGTGACCACGAAAACTTACGAAAAATCAAACTTCAACAAAAGAATCTCCTGAAACACTTAGAATATTTAAAAAAAAAGAAAACTTAGCTTCAAGTGAAATCCGTCTTTTGGCGAACAAGGGCGTAGGAAAAGCCCATCTTCTTGCAATCGTCTACCTTTAAGTGCACTCATGCATTATTTACATGCAGACGAATCTCAATGTCTATCCACAATTATCTACAAGTACACAAATCTCAATGTCTATCCACAATTATCTACAAGTACACAAATCTCAATGTCTATCCACAATTATCTACAAGTACACAAATCTCATTGTCTATCCACAATTATCTACAAGTACACAAATCTTAATGTCTATCCACAATTATATACAAGTACACAAATCTCAATGTCTATCCACAAATATCTACAAGTACACAAATCTCAATGTCTATCCACAATTATCTAAAAGTACACAAATCTCAATGTCTATCCACAATTATCTACAAGTACACAAATCTCAATGTCTATCCACAATTATATACAAGTACACAAATCTCAATGTCTATCCACAATTATCTACAAGTACACAAATCTCAATGTCTATCCACAATTATCTACAAGTGCACAAATCTCAATGTCTATCCACAATTATCTACAAGTATACAAATCTCAATGTCTATCCACAATTATCTACAAGTATATAAATCTCAATGTCTATCCACAATTATCTACAAGTACACAAATCTCAATGTCTATCCACAATTATCTACAAGTACACAAATCTCATAGTCTACCGGCAATGATATACATGTCCTGAAATCTCAATATGTATGAACAATTATTTACATACACCATATCTCAGTCGGTCCTCAATAATATACATGTACTCAAATCTCATGCACAGTTATCTACATGTACTTTAATCTCGTATCCACAATCAAAGTTCTACATGTACTCGAATCTCAAAGTCTAAACACTATTATATACATGTGTTCAAATCTCATCGTCTAAACGCATTGATCTAAATGTAATCAGATCGCAATGTCTGTACATAAATTATTTATAGGACAAGTTACATGGATCATGTATGCACATTTACCCATTTTAAATTAATATCAACTGTTCTTAAAAAAATCTATCACTCATTTTCTTTAACCAAAGCCTGCTCATTCATAATTATTGAATGTTTTGCACCTAAACTGTCATCTAGAGATTTCCAGACGAAACTTATCGATCTCTACGGTCTTTATCAATGTTGGTTATGTACTTAATTTGGGTTTTAAAAAAAAAGCACTTCAAGTAGAATCCTCACAATATAGGGTAGTACGAATTTGTTAATTAACGTGTAGCGTTCAGTGTGATATCTCAGTGAAGAATTAGCTGTTCATGGCAGACTTTTAAACAAAGTTCTAAAGTACAAATGTGCAGAGAGAGAGAGAGAGAGAGAGAGAGAGAGAGAGAGAGAGAGAGAGAGAGAGAGAGAGAAATCATGTACAAGCACACTGTAAAATATTACTTTTCCAATAAATTCTAAGAAACCCCTTGAGAATGATATGTAATAATGATTAATGTAATAATCTACAATAATGATTAATGTAATAATCTACGACAGCCAGGACAAATTTATTTCAACGAGCCAGGAATCGAATATATCGTGAAAAGACGATACTGTAATTAACATGAAGTTACATCACATGTCAACGCTTGACACAAATCTAATTTCATCTAAGCATTAATATATACACATAACTACCATGCACTTACCATATACACTCTTTCATGCACATATGCAAATGAAAAATTTGATAAAAAGGTAAACAAAGCGGAGACAAGATTAGATTATTATCTATATGCAGTGAACGTTTATTCACTATACAAGAATAAGGTAAATACATGGGTTACGTAAATGATGTGGAAGTTATCAATTCGAAAATAGAGTCTATGAAATTTTATGCTGAAACATTTTCAAGAGTTAAACAAGAACTTCGGCCAAAATATGCAAAACGATGTGTAGCAAAAGTAAATGGAAAGTGGCGAAATCATATAAATACAAACAGTTGGATAAAAACCATTCTTAGAGGGTTTTTAAAAAATAGTAAATGATGAACAAGTAATACAACATTTTTAAATAACAAAGGAAATGTCACAAGGAAAAGGTTAACAATTACTGCTATAGTGATTACAATAAACAAATCAACTGCTTCTGTTTATTTCTTTTTTGTACATCGTTTAGTAGAGGCTTAGCAGAAACCGTTGGCGCTACTGCTTGTAGCGAATGATGGTTCGTTCATGGAAAAACATTAAAAAGGACTTGATACCTATTTATATTTACTATTTCATTTAACCCCAGAACCACCAACTTTACCTGGATTTATTGGCAGTGTGAAAACTGACCTCTGAATACAGCAGATACATGTTGTTTTTTCCTAGCTAAGTGTATATTATTGCTTATCATGGCGTTAGTGACTTCGTTATTTGCATTTTTAATCCACGGTATAGACATATCAGAAAGATTATACATTTCATAAACTATTTCACTAAAGCGGCTTCTGCAACCATTAGTATTAATATAATTAGTTACTTATTTCATCATCACATTTGGGTGTTTTGAGTTGTCAAGTGGCATTTGAACATACCAATATTAATCAAGCTAGGTGTAAATAACACCAGTTTCATAGTTTCATCACGTTTTGAAGCTTTTAATACATTGGAAGGTGTAGGCGTATCATATCCTTGGTGCACTGTTCATAGTTTATTTTCTTGTGGCCCATTATCGACCAAGCATTTAATTGTTTCTTTTCCCTTGAGATCTCTCTACATAAGGTGTGATCTAATTTTAAAATGGCTACAGTTTAAATTACATTGTTTCATATATCTGCTGTTTTTATTATTATTATTATTATTATTATTATTATTATTATTATTATTATTATTATTATTATTATTAGCTGAATGCGTCATAATCGAGCAAAGACAGTTTACATTCAGTTTCACATCTGGAAATAAACATAAAATTAGAATGATGGTTTAGTCAATTCTGGTCTATTGTTTATATTATAAATGCCAAAGAAAATCACACAACCAGATGATCTCAATTACGCGGAGCCATTGCTTTTTTCTGCCAAAATTTCTTGCCACACTGCGCTTTGTAATTATTCACAAGTCAACACTGTCAAATTTTAGATTATTATCAAAAAGTGTTCCGTAGTTTGCATGTGAACACATTTCTTATTTTAGTGAAGCATTCTGACTTTATTAAGGTGAACTGGCTACTATTCTGTATTCAATTAAATCATAAGACAAAGGTAATGTTCAGCATCTGTTTTTTTTTAAATTAAAAAATAAATCAGAAGTGCATCGTGTCTTTGATGACGTGTGCGTAAGACACGACATTGATGTATAGTCGTTTACATTAGGAATCTCGTCAAGTACCTTTACACTTGCATCAATTCATCTTTTCACTGTTCTCCGCATACACAAGCTTTATTATGTCTCCGAGTAAACATATCTTAGTATATTTTTAAGTTGAGAAAGATAATGTTAAATTGATTGTTCTTGAGCAAATAAATTGAGAATATATTTACTGTTTCTCTACATCCAAGTGTAAATTGTGCTGAATAATCTTTATCTAATCTTGTTATGTTCTTCACCGTTAAACCTTTTTAACGTTGTTGATTTTAAACACTTCTTACATCTACGTATTTTGTTTTTCCATTTTCCGTTCCTCAATCATTTTCCTCTATCGAAGTTGTACATGTTAACTCCGAATATCCCAAATATTGACTCTTCCATTTCTTTGCGTAATTTAATTTTAATTACTGCTAGAAAGTTGCCAAACATAGCGTTTTCTGCAAGAACAATTTTACCTTCAAAGCTTAATATCTGCACTAAATGTGTAACTAATTGGTATTCACCTGTTGGGTATAGGTGCTTCTGTACTAACTGATCTCGATTAACTTTGTGGTAATTCCTTGCAATTGCAGTTTTATAGACTCGTTAATTTTGCATGGACAATGCATGTTTGACTGTGTAATTTGTGTAACTGCCTTGTATACAATTTCAGATATGTTAAAATTAACCGATGTTTGCATCAACATTTGTGTGAGTTTTCTGACATTAGTTTTTCAAAATCTTATTGACAAATCTGTAATCATTTATGTTGTATACCTCTTCAGTATTTTTAAAATAAAAATATACAAAGAATTAACTTCATATCTTTCAATCTTAACATTCTAACTTCATTTTTGTCTTCTGAATTGTCATTTATTATCCTTGATAGGATATTGTCTATATTCTAGATTAAATATTACGTTTGTCATATGTACCATTGTGTTATGTACAAGTTATATTTTTGGAAATGTTTCTTTTAGTGGCATCATTTACTTTAATGGCATAGTATTTTAGGTGGAATTCAACTGGTAAATGACTCATGTCCATTTCACACCCAAAAATTACATACATTTTACCCTTTCCTCTTTTGGAATTCCGATATATCGACCTTGAATGTTTCATATTATTTGTCGTCATTATCTCCCTTCATATCTGCAGTTTATAAAAACAGGATCACCTACAACTAACACTCAGTTCCCAGGTAGAGTTAAGAAGGTAGTGGCTTTAAGTCCCAGGTAAAGTTAAGAAGGTAGTGGCTTTAAGTCCCAGGTAAAGTTAAGAAGGTAGTGGCTTTAAGTCCCAGGTAAAGTTAAGAAGGTAGTGGCTTTAAGTCCCAGGTAAAGTTAAGAAATTAGTGGCTTTAAGTCCCAGGTAAAGTTAAGAAATTAGTGACTTTAAGTCCCAGGTAAAGTTAAGAAATTAGTGGCTTTAAGTCCCAGGTAAAAAAGTTAAGAAATTAGTGGCTGTAAGTCCCAGGTAAAGTTAAGAAGGTAGTGGCTACAACAAACATCTTGAAGAATACAATCTCAAAACTGAGAATATTTCCTAAAACAAAGTTATTTCGTATTCTAAAACGCAGTTTTGAAAATTTCCCGAATTGCAATATTTCCTAAAACAAACTTATTTCGTATTCTAAAACGCAGTTTTGAAAATTTCCCGAATTGCAAAATCACTAAAGGTGTGAGTGGGGTGTCACGCGATCGTATTTTTAAAATGTAGTCATAACATGACCCTGTTGAGATACAATCATTTTACTTTAAGAATAAAAAAAGGTGCTTTTTTAAGCTCACTAGTCCCATCTGGACCTTGACAACAACCAATCATTTTAAAATAAAAAAGAAATATGTTTACGTGGCCGCCACTAACCCTGAATCAAGGTCAGGTAATGTTGATCAAAGAAAATATCGGGTCAACTGATTTTTTGAACAAAATATCATCTCCAGTGAATTGATTTACACTACAAAGGCCTGTAAAGAAAAAAAATGACAAAGAAACAATTAAATTAAAAAAAATATATATTAAATCAGATAATTATAAAACAATTTACTTGGCTCCAGAATTTTTTATTGTAATAAAAAATGTATTGTCCATTTTTTAATATTATACATTATTTATTTATATTATCCCCGTGTCCAAAGCGAGACGGTGATACATAAAAGTATGAAATGTTTTGTAAATTGTAAAGATTTTCAAACAAATATTGATGTCTAGTAACACACAAATATGAATGGTTTATCACAGTGAATATTAAAAAAATGTCAACTACCTTTTTGCAATTGAAAATGTCTAGATTTGTTTCCAATCAGTTAAATTTTGAAATTTCATTATACCTTACTCATACCTTTCCGACCATCACTACATCCACAAAAATCAAGAGGCAACCCCATTTGTGAGAAAATGGTTGCCCTAATTTATCAGGCCAAAAGAGTACATGCCGGTTTTTCTACCCAAACATTACAGTCGTATATCGACCCAAATTACGTCCATTTAATGAATGTATACCTTTATTTAAAATGTAACATTTAATTTGAGAAACATTTTAAGAAATGGCTATCTTCCGTGCATAAAATAATCGATTTATACATTAAGCAAGCCCAGAAGTTGTAAAAAGCCATTGAATGAGGTTCACTTTCCTATCTGAATCAGAAGAAAGTGAAGATAAAGTTTCATGGTATGTTAAAACTAATTGTATAAGTACTTGCTTATTAAAATAAAATCCTACTGTCCTGTATACTGTGGTATAATAATAATAATAATAATAATAATAATAATAATAATAATAATAATAATAATAATATACAGAGTGACACTTTGTATGCCAAATTACGTTTTTTTGCCACTTATATAAGTAATAGTTACGCTTATCTCGGGGGGTTAGGGCGTTGGCATGTATGCATGAGAGTTAGCAATATTTATACTTTGAAAACGCTAAGGCTTTTTTCCTTGTGCTAAAAAAATAGTGTAAAACCACAAAAATGAAAACTCACTGAGTTCACGGTACCATGCTAAAATAGTGACAGTGGTTTTGTTTAATATAGTTAAGGATTATTATGATTAAGGTGATAATTGAGGCATAAGTTTTTGTACCTGCCAATTAGATATCGCTTCAAAAGCACTAATTTGGTGAAGATACATGGGGCAGTATTATTAACACACAGTTTATACTGCTACCTTTGAACATTACGATTAACACAGATTTTATAATACCTATACTGTTACATTTGAACATTACGATTAACACCGATTTTATAATACCTATACTGCTACCTTTGAACATTACGATTAACACAGATTTTATAATACCTATACTGCTACCTTTGAACATTACGATTAACACAGATTTTATAATACCTATACTGCTACCTTTGAACATTACGATTAACACAGCTCAGCACACTCCTTTACAGCAGCGAGGCATGGACCACCTACGCGAGTCACGTGAGGAAACTCAACAGCTTCCACCTGAGATGCTTGCGGCGCATTCTGCGTATCCAGTGGCAGGACAAAGTTCCCAACACAGAGGTTCTGAAACGCACCGGCATGAACAGCATGTTCTCCATTCTCAGCGAGAGGCGCCTTCGCTGGCTAGGCCATGTTAGGAGAATGGACCCAGGCCGCATACCCAAGGACCTGCTGTACAGCGAGATAGTAGAAGGTGTACGAACGACTGGAAGGCCACGTCTGCGATACAAAGATGTCTGCAAAAAGGAAATGAAGACAGCCAACATCAACATAAACAATTGGGAGAGCTGTGCTGACGACCTCTCCGCGTGGCGTCTTGCTGTCAGACAGGGCACTCAGAAAGCTGAGGAGATGAGAAACACAAACCTCGCTGCAAAGAGAGCCAGGAGGAAGGCGAACCAAAAACATCCTCAGCAAGCATCAGCATACACCTGCAGCAAGTGCAACAGAGACTGTCACTCAAGGGTCGGACTCTTCAGCCACTCGCGAAGGTGCAGATAGGACACCCAAATCGGAAGCTACACCATCGTCTCTCGAAGACGGACGGATGCCGACGACTGCTACCTTAGAACATCACGATTAACACAGATTGTATAATGCCTATACTGCTACATTTGAACATCACGATTAACACAGACTTTATAATGCCTATACTTCTACCTTTGTACATCACGATTAACACAGATTTTATAATGCCTCCTGGGCAAAAAGTAATATGCTTCTGTTTTATACATTTATGTTTGTGTTAAGTTAAGCAGTGTGTACGCAATAAAGAAATACTAGCTCGTATGTAAAATGACAGCAAAAGTGTGTTTCTAGCTTGTAAGTAAGGAACAAAAAGTATCTTTTCTAACAAATTAGTCGAATGATGGATGAAAAGCTTGTCTTACTTGGCTGTAAGTTACACTTTGCAAACGGGTGGCCGAGTGGCTTAAAGCGCTCTCTGTTACAGATCATTATCATCTCACCTCTGTCTGCGTGGGTTCGAGTCTAATATTCGGCTAATGTAGTTATGTGAGAAAGCTTGCCAGCAGCTTCTCGTGGGTCAGTGGCTCTTTTCTGGGGGTTTCCCCGAGTTCTTCCTCCACTAATAATACTGGCCGCCATGTATAGCAGCCTGTCGTGTACTGAAAAATGGTGTTAAACCCTACAACAACTACAACACTTTGCAAATTATATAAATGTCAAATGACTAATGTCTTTAGCGAGTTGAAACTTTGAGCTTTTATATCTGATGGGTTTCTTTATTTTGAATTGTCGTTGTACAATACACAGAAGTTTAAATAGTAACTGAAACATTATACATTCAATATTTTTTATGGTTTGTTAATTCATACTTATAACAATAACAAGCATACAAGTAGACATAGCTGTCTTTTCTGGTCATGTAGGATATTTTCATCGGTGGCATGTACCTTTAATACTTTGCAGGTAATTTTTTAGTTTCTGTCAGTAAGGAACGGAGTAATTTTGTCATAGTTTGTATAGGTCCTAATAGTTTTTTTTTAAAATATATATAAATAGGCGTTTCATGTCGACGATAACTTACCCGTTTCAAATAGCAGAAACACTTTTACAACACAAGTTTCCAGCAAGCTTCTATCACATCTCATAAGGCTTTAATATTGTAAATGTGTTAAAATATTGTAGAACATCGCATTCTTGAAAACGACTTTTTGTGATAGAGCTGAAACACTCCAAAAGGAATTATTGTACATACCATACCTGAAATTACTACCCAAGTAATTTTGGTTTAGCTAGCAGTTTCCCTTGTACAATAAATGCAATTGAGGAGTAGATGATAGAGTTCCCAATGAATATCGCTTGGGGCAAGACTCTTCTGTAGATAAGTAGTTACTACTAATTAGTTATGAAGCTTTTATCTCAATCTAACATGTTACACTGTAGACTGGGGTGTCATATATTGCAGCAGACATCGTCTTTGTTAATATATTACAAGAGAATTCAGCAGAGATTTAAACATCTCACAAATACTGTTTTCCAAGATGAATGACCTCAATTAAACTGCAGGAGATTCTTACCCCATAAAACCTTCAATATTTGTGTTGTAGCGAATCAAAAACTATGTACTAACGCCTGAGGGGGGATGACGCGGGTGACGGAACGGTTGTCCCTGGCGCTAAAGATTGTGGGGCGCCAAAACAGCTGATAAAAATCAAATTGCAGGTAAATCGATGGTCGTGTCATTATGGTCATCTTATGGTCCATTTACCCTTAATATTCCACCGAGATTATAATTATTTATATTTAGGTCATCAATTTTACAGAATATCTATCAAACAGGTGACTGTGTGAATATATAATCTGTATTTAAAAGTATATCTAACCGGTTACTTGGTGTGTTTAAGAAAGACTTCACATCATCAAAATAACACATACTGTCTTTATTTTTCACTGTAAGACCAGATCTTTTAAAAATTCCCACCCCTTTCAGCTGAGCCAATATGTGAGTTTCCTCTGAGCGTTTGATACCTATGTCTAATGTCAGTATTCAATCCTGTCCAACATCCATCTTGTATTCATGTATATATTTGATATGTTAAATGTTTACTTAACGTCGAATGGTAAATTAATCACTTCATCTCTGGTTCAGAGATCCCTTGTTCTGTAGTAAAACTGTCTATACTGGTTCACTTTCTTAAATGATTCTCTTGGTAGATCGAATGATCAGTGTGCACGCACGCACGCACGCACGCACGCACGCACACACACACACACACACACACACACACACACACACACACACACACACACACACACACATACATACATACATACATACATACATACATACATACATACATACATACATACATACATACATAAGTGGTAGAAATATAACAAAGTCTATACGAAATTCCCATATCATTATGTTCCCTCTTAGTTCAATTACAATCTCAGCTTCATTAAAATTCCAGTCACTAAACGTGATTAACTTCTTCCTATAAAATGCCTACACTGATGGTACCAAGACAAAGATTTGAAGGGAGACGTCCAATTTAAGAGAGACAACCATTTGAAGGGAGACTAACATTTACTTTAGATTACCTATCTTGAATAAAATAAGATAAGAATTCTTTTTTTCAGACTACAAAGTTCATAACTCTAAATTAAAATATAAAGTAAAAAAAAACATTTTAAATATAAAATTATATATATATATATATATATATATATATATATATATATATATATATATATATATATATATATATATATATATATATATATATAACCTACAAAAATATACAGCAACATCTACAACTATTAACTGCGCCATGTAATATTAAGAGTAAAAATTAAATGACACATTTAAAAAGTAATTTGTTCCATCTACTAATAATATGAGAATTTACATGAATGTCATAGTTCCAAAGAGATTTCAATATACAGAATACAGAATATACCCAGCAATGGCTAGTTTTTAAGCATAAGAAATCAATCCGTGAAAATATACATGCTTTGAGATTATCCTGTACAGAATCTCGAATATTGCTTAAATAAAACTATCAAGCTAACAACACGGAAACTAGCAATATAATAACAAATAACACCGAAACTAGCGATATAATTATAAAAAAAGCTACTCGCAAACTCATAAAATAGAAACTATCAAGTTAATAATACAAACTAAAGAGTTTTCATACATCAGACGAATGTATACAATTAAGGATAGGTCGTTCTTAATGATGTAACTTTTACTTTGTATTTAGTTTTATTTGATTAAAGATTACAAATTAAAGATTCAAATTTTTTGTGGAACCATTGCCGTGTCTGGTCCACAAGTTGTTTACCAAAATTGTCATGATATGTATATGGTAAGATAAACACCTGACGCATACTGCATGATATGTATATGGTAAGATAAACACCTGAAGCATACTGCACTTAACTCATCGATGCAATGTATACTAGACGAGCATGGAAGCCTACTGGCAGCAATGCACGTTCCATTTCCTATGCCAACGTGTCAATTAGGAAGTAATCGATGGCCTGTCTTAACCTTCCGACTTGAATTATGTACTGTATTATACATAATTAGATTGAACCGAATTTAACCTCTGCATTATTATAATGACGAACAACAATACCGTTTTTTTTTTTTTAAAAATCGTTTGGAGCTTTTACCTGTAATTATCGGTCGATCTATTCACATTGGAGTTTTTAACTGTAATTATCGGTCAATCTATTCACTTTGGAGCTTTTAACTGTAATTATCGGTCGATCTATTCACATTGGAGTTTTAACTGTAATTATCGGTCAATCTATTCACTTTGGAGCTTTTAACTGTAATTATCGGTCGATCTATTCACATTGGAGTTTTTAACTGTAATTATCGGTCAATCTATTCACTTTGGAGTTTTTAACTGTAATTATCGGTCGATCTATTCACATATCACAATTCACATACCCAAAGTCATCCCAGTCAGGGGGAAGCTAACGTCAATCACGAATCAAGATCATCCTAGCAATCTGACCCTGTGGCGATAAAAGGTGCAAACCTCGTCAATGTATGGTATAAACTAGCACGTTTTATAGCACAGAGACAAGCAAAAAACGTAATATACATGGTCCAAACAAAACAGAATGTATTTTATCATCACATATAAAACCTGTGGCCATCAGTGTGTGTGTGTGTGTGTGTTCTTTTTCAGGAACTATTAGTTAGTAATGTTGCTGCACGCGTTAACTTATTCTTTGTGGTTGTCGCTGTGATCCAGTCATTGTTTTAAATATTATTCCCGTCGGTAATATAACTAACTGGCATCTAATCTCTTTCAATACAACTTTAAGTTTAGTTCTATACACTAATTATTCCAGCTACGCTTTTTTCCTGTTATAAATGTTATGATACTGGAAAACCTTAGATTCGTTTTATTCTAAATTGACATTTATAATGCGCAGACGCCTTTAATATACTACGATGTTTATAATTCATACTAGTTTCACGTTTAAATTTATTTCACGTGCAGGTGTTGCTGGCAGCCGTACAGCACATGGAAGACACAGACGCGGTCACTGGAAAAGCTGGAATATGATCGGAATCAGAGTACAACTCAGACGGATCTGACGCAGGACCGAAATAGTAAGCATTGTTGGAGAAGATGCCGGGCAGCTGTGTGGACGTTCCTGCAACAACCCACATCATCCAGAGCGGCAAAGGTGAACACAAGTAGGCTGCTTTAAACAAACCATCTGCTTTGTTAGGTTCATAAATATGGGGGTATGAACCTGATCAATATAATGTTGATTCTTAGGCCCGGCCCTTTAGCAAGGCGAACAAGGCAACGACTTTGGGCCGCGCGTTTTTAGGAAATCTACTTCGCAATGCATTTTTTTTTTTGCACTCCGATCAATTATAATCAGTTACAGTGTATACTTTCTGATATGCTAATCTTAAGTGATTTGGCCAAAAAGTGATTGTGTAATGACCTAAACGTCACATAAGCCACACTAAGATCGTAAAGAAGAATAAAGATTTTCACAGTTTTCTGTTGTTAATATTAGAATATATGACATAATTCTATAGGCGGTAGGCGTGTTAGCTCAGTATACTATTTGCTTACATCGATTTCAAAACAACTTATTTGGAGCACTGGCACAGTCTAATTTTGTTCACACTAATGCATACATACAGAAAAATGCAACCATTATGGATACGGCAGCACAAAAATTAAAAATCTATACTAACTAGCACAATCGATAATCACTATCACAATCAATAAGAGCTAGCACAATCGATACTCACTTCAATATTAAACACAAGCGCTGCCAACGGACAAAAGCAGCGAACACAAAATAAGCTTTTATACGGCATAAAGAATAACAAATAAGGTGTGCGAAAGGGAGGTAGGTTTTACATCTCTTAGGATCACATGCTCTGCACGTGTTCCGGGTGTATAATTATGAATTCAAAGTTAGTTCCTTAAGTGAAAGTTTTTTTTTTTTTTAAATAGCCCCATTACAAAATACACAAATTTTACATTCACCACGAAGATTATATGTGGTACAGGGTATGCTTTATATATAATATAAGTCTAGATTGTATTTAAGTAGCAATTAGAAAGCAATGAATCTGCATGAGAGAACTGGTCTGTGTGAAATAATTTTATAATGTGCACTACATCACATTTTAAAACAGCGATGTAACACGCAAATTAAGATCATGCATATTTTCAGGTGTATATATTAATCAGAACAAAATTTGATATTTTTCAACACGCAATTTGAAGCAAAAATAACACTATAAATAATATCACCCAGATGACTTCTATCGCGTACCATTCATGCCTTCTACTTTCGATTTACATGTATTCGTGATTTATATGTAAATGCTATTCAGTAAAACACTGCATACATCTATCTCACTGTTATTGTTACTCACGTGTATAACAAGAAGTATTTCCTATTTATATTGCATTTTGTCGTAGGTTCGCTTGCATTTATCAACTAGATATATGCTTACACCAAAATTTAAATGCTGGTTATTAGAGAGCTGATACAGTACAAGGAGGTCTACCTGCTAGTACAAATTAGATAGATCACGTTTCAATGATCATTTCAAACCTTTCCCGACAAGTTCTTAAGTACAACAGACACAGTGTAAACATATATGTATGCTCTCCTGTTTTAATGTTCATGGATGAATTTCGCCATTCATTTTCATTTTATCTGAGGCCAGTAGACTAAGCAAACCGGAGCAGGGAGTTCATTTTGACGTGCTTTTCTTGCGGCCAATCATATATGTAATGACATGTAGATTGCATCATATACGTAAGGACCGATAGATTGCATCATATACGTAATGACCGGTAGATTGCATCATATACGTAAGGACACGTAGATTGTATCCAATACGTAATGACAGGTAGATTGCATCAAATACGTAATGACCGGTAGATTGCATCATATACGTAAGGACCGGTAGATTGCATCATATACGTAAGGACCGGTAGATTGCATCATATACGTAAGGACCGGTAGATTGCATCATATATGTAAGGACCGGTAGATTGCATCAAATATGTAATGACAGGTAGATTGCATCATATACGTAAGGACCGGTAGATTGCATCATATACTTAATGACAGGTAGATTGCATCATATACGTAAGGACGTGTAGATTGCATCATATACGTAATGACAGGTAGATTGCATCATAAACTTAATGACAGGTAGATTGCATCATATACGTAAGGACATGTAGATTGCATCATATACGTAATGACAGGTAGATTGCATCATATACGTAAGGACAGGTAGATTGCATCATATACGTAATGACAGGTAGATTGCATCATATACTTAATGACAGGTAGATTGCATCATATACGTAAGGACATGTAGATTGCATCATATACGTAAGGACATGTAGATTGCATCATATACGTAAGGACCGGTAGATTGCATCATATACGTAATGACCGGTAGATTGCATCATATACGTAAGGACCGGTAGATTGCATCATATACGTAAGGACCGGTAGATTGCATCATATACGTAAGGACCGGTAGATTGCATCATATACGTAATGACATGTAGATTGCATCATATACGTAATGACATGTAGATTGCATCATAAACGTAAGGACCGGTAGATTGCATCATATACGTAATGACCGGTAGATTGCATCATATACTTAATGACAGGTAGATTGCATCATATACGTAAGGACCGGTATATTATTGCAACAATTGTTATAAATCCAATTTATTAATTACGTTCTAGTTTGAAGCACACATCATCTTCGCAATCTAAGGTTCCGATATATTAATCTAAGATGATGAGGCATAGTCCTATTCCTTTTCTGGCTGTCTATGTCATTGTTAATTTCTTGTTTTTTAGGTGTATGCCTGGGTATCTACATTATTCGTATTCATGTCCATCTTCTCATTTTGTGCCTCCACCCACCCCTACTTCCAGCTGTCACCGAATGATTGTGTCGTACGTCAGTTCGAGACTCTCTACAGGATATTCACTCTTGAGGATAAAATTGCGTTCCCTAGACCCAGAAATGAATCATCCCCCCTTAATATTGACACTCCAAATATCTCCACAACAGCTGAGTTGAATTCAACAAGTTCCCAGAATTCCACTGCGGATGACGGGGATATTAAGGTGAACCATCCTGTATTGCTTATGATGGATGTCGCTTGTGTTTTTTTCTTCACAGTTGAGTTCGTCATCAGATTAATCTTCAGCCCCAAAAAATTGAAATTTATAACCTCCTTGCAAAATAACATAGATTTCGTCGCCACCCTTCCTGATTATCTGGAATTCGTTTTGATGTCGATAGGCCCCGAAGAGAGGAAGGTATTTCTTTTGATTGATTTCATATTTATTTTAAGAATGCTCAGATTATTCCGCATTTTCCGTCTGATCCGTCACGTGCCTGGATTATGGATTTTACTTTATACATTAAAAGCAAGCGTTAATGAATTGATGCTGATGTTTGTATTTTTGTTGATCGGCATGGTTGTATTTGCGTCTCTGATGCATTTTGCAGAGGGAGGAGAAGGGTATCAAAACATCCCGATCGGTTTCTGGTGGGCTGTCGTTACCATGACAACGGTAGGCTATGGCGACATGTATCCTAAGACAGCGTTAGGTTACGTGATTGGGTCAGTCTGTGCCATTTCCGGATTACTAATGATCGCTTTCACAGTTCCGATCATTGTGAGTAACTTTGTTCTGTATTATACACATGTTCAGTACGGAATTTCAGAGAGGAACCAGAAGAATAAAGTGATCCTGCCTGTGCCGGAAATCAAGGCATGTTCCGTTCATGATTTGCCTGCGAATGTGTGTCGGAGTGATGTAAAAACATCTAAAAAATCTTTAAGAGACTTACCAGAAAATTACACGATAACTGATGGAAATTGCAGCAAAGTGTGATATTTCCACAGGGATAAAAAATAATATCCAGCAGCCAGTCTATATGAAATATGCAGCTCAATATCTGCTTACGTTATAGCGATTACGGTGGTGTTGATGTTTTTTTTAAGGTCAGTTATAGAGGTTTATATTTAAATTCACTTTTGAATCCTCCTTAGTGGATAATCATTTCATTGTTTTCATTTGTTTACAAATTAACTGTGATTAAATAGGGGTTTGTGTTGATTTTATCACCTGTATTTAAATTGTAACTAATAAAAGAAAGAATTAACAGGAGGACCTACCCGGAAGGTCTTTATTATAATTTGATATTTTTTATTATACAGGTTCTCTTTTAATGTGTTTTTCTGTGTGTAGAAATTAAATGAAAGGGAAAA